>OU426980.1:95872750-96142161 GCA_911387785.2 Aelia acuminata
AACACTGAAACAATGGTATCCCATTACAGTCTCAATAATATATATTTTCAATATATATTTTTTTACATTCCTTAAATTTAGTGGACGTTTTGGACTGTCGTGTCCATACTCATCACCTGCATAATGTACCATTGATTTTAGTTTTTTCTTATACAGTATATAAACAATAAAAATTAAAGTACCATTAAAAATATAAAAATATAGTTAAAATAGATATGAACATGACATAAAGGTATGTCAAGTGTCAATTTTAAAAGGTTACTTAAATAAATACACATGAATCAATAAATAACAATAGAACAAAAATAAAAATAAAAATAAAATAATAGTAAAATGGCAACAATGCTCACCAACCTTCTCGTTTTGGATATTAAAAAATTTAATATTCTAATAGAATTTGTCATTATTACAATGGATGTTTGACCTGTGGGGGGTTTGCTATCTTTTTAATCCTGGTGCTGCTATATCCTCTTTATTATTGCATAATAGTGTTTGCTTACTATTTCAGAGTCCTTTTTATAGTTAACCAGTTCTATTTCATTTTTTTTTTATATAAATTGATTCAATAATGTTTCTTTTAATTGTATTGCTTTCCCTATGTAGAATCTGTGCATTATCGAAGTTAATTTTGTGTTTATAGTTTTTTGAGTGTAGTGAAAGGGCTGTTTTGGTTTTGGAGGATTCTTTGATGTTATTTTTATGGTTATAAATTCTTGTTTTTAGATTAGTTGAAGTATTGCCTATATTTTTTTTTTGTTCGGTACCCCTACCTGGCCATGCGTGGCATACGAGGGGTTACTCTACAGGTTGAACCAACCTATTCTATTATTGCCTATATATGATTTTATATTATTGAGACTGTAATGGAATACCATTGTTGCATTATTACAAATAAATCAAAGCAGTCTGACAAGATAATATTATGAACACTTTTGAACCTCCTTTATTTATTGATTAAAATATTACTAATATCTATACACTACAACAAGGTTTATAGAAAATGAATTCATGATTATATTATCTTTTAAAGTGTACTGCCATTGCTTAAAATTTACGTTTGTTTATTGAAATATCGTAGCTTATTTAAAAAAAAAAAAAGCTAAATCCTGTCCACAGGTTTTTAATAAACCTAGTTCTTTACACATTTTTCCATCTGTTCTTTCCTAAAAATGAATCTGAATGACTGCTTTTAAGTAATCTTTTATCAACACCACTATAATATAAATGACAAGCCTGTTACATCTTTAAGAATTACTGGCAATTTTTATACAGAATCAAATATAAATTATTATGTCAAACCAGAACATTACTTAGTTAAAAATTATTGCAAATTTCTTTTATTCGTAAAAAAATAACATTTTAAAGAAACAGTTATAAAAATGTTAAAAATACATCCAATTGTGCTTTATATTTATTCGAAATGAAGATATTAAACATGCTAGTGTATTTTTATATTTAACTGTTTTCATTTGTAAGGATTTAATTTAAATGACATTTCTAGGATATATATTATCATAATGAAGTTCTTTTTATCAGTTTTTTTATATTACATTAAAGCTTTATTCATTATTTATAGGGATTTGGAACTTTAATTTAGAAATTGTCTGTTGATGATAACAGTAAAGTCAAATTTGACACATAAAAAGTCAGAGTCATTTTGACTAGTCTGATAAGGCAAAGAATCTTTCCTTCCTGTTGAGAAAATTGTTATTTTTTTTTCATAGATTTGGTGGCTAACAAGATGCTTCCTTGTGTTCTTTGAGTTCCATTCCCCTTGAAGTTGTTCATGAACATGATCAAACATTGTTGATTCTTAAAGTTTAAGGTATCTTGTTTTTAGAATAGTCATCAGTGTTGTTTTTTGTGTTTTGGTATTTTTTTCTTTTGATTATTATTTTAATTTCGGCTTCAGATATAGTCCTTACTAATGCTTGAATTTTGTATTATGTAACCGCTTTTACTTTTATTGTTTATTTTATTTTTTTTATTTCATTTTTTTAAATTTATTTATTTTATTTTATTTATTTTTTTTTTTGTGTTCTTAATATTCTTCATAATCCCCGATTTTATAATTGTATTAGGATCTGATTTATTTTATTTTGTGGTGGGTTTTAAAATTTATATTTCTTAACATTAATTTAAAATGTTGCTAATTTAATTAGATAAACAGTTATAAATAAGAAAAACAAATTAGAGGATTATTTATTACAATGTATTATTTTTAACTTTAATTTAATTTGAAATTTTAATCACTAGGTAATATTTTTTTAAATTTAATATTACTTATAAACGCAAAAAAAAAAACAAAAAAACTTTATTACATCATTACTTAAATTTTTTATTTATTTGTTTTGAGTTTATATCACTTCAAACTTCAAGAAATCCAAGTTTTTCTTTTTAATAAACAAAATATTTAAAAACTGGTTCATAAAAAAAAATCAAAGAATAATTATTCATTAATAATGATAATGTACTTGTATTGTAAAATATAAATTGTAGTTAAATGCGCATGATGCACTTTAAGGCATGGCTTTTCCTATTAGCTGATATTGTATCCGTACAGTGGGAGCCAACTGAGAGGATTTGCTACTGAGAGTGATGAGGATGAAGCTTTGGCTGCATTACTAGATCCAGAAAAACAGTTAATATCTTCAGAATATTTTACGCAGTAAGTACTAATGCACATGCTTTTAGACCACTCACTAAAATGTTTGCAATATCTTCTTTTATATGTTTGGTTACTAAAAACAATTAATTCTGTACGTTGTTAAAGTAAGTAAATTTTTGAATAAGAAATTTTGTGTGTGTTTAGTTTGTAGATTAATTGTGGTTCTGCTATGGGTAAGATTATTTTAACAAAGATTATTTTAATTTTTGAAAATCTTGCTAATGCTTATTTATTTTGTAGTTTATGTTATATATGCATATGTTGGAAAAGTACTTTTTTGTTATACTGGCTTATTCCTCCCAGAGGTATATTGTCCTCTTTCAAAGGATTTGGTTCTCAGGGTCCAAGGGGCTTCTTTTCAAAACTGTTAAAGAAGTCTCTTTGAAATGAGTAAAATGTGTATGAAAAAAAAGATAATTTAACCCCCTTAACAAAAATCCAAAATCACTGTTATGATGATCTAGGGATGGAGCTTAAAAGTTGGATTAAGTACTTTTGTCAGCCACAAGCTGTTTAGTTTCTTCTTTCTCTTCCAATATGTTTTATATGTCAAATTTATTGAAATATTATTATATCTTCTTCTTCTTTCTCTTCCACCCATTTGCCTCTCAGCATGGGGGTGTCTCTAGCCAACGGCGCCAGGTATCTCTGTCCCTTGCCATGATCTTCATTTCGGCAGCCGTCTTCTGTCTCCGTCTCCCAATGTCTTCGATACGGCCCAAGTAGGACTTCCTGGGTCTACCTCTGGGCCTCTTGCCCAATGGTCTAACCTCCATTGTTTTAATTGGGTCTCTGTGGTGTTACATGCGGCAGACATGTCCAAACCACTTGAGCTGGCGGGTCTCAATTGTTTTCTGGAGTGGGCATATCTTTAGATCCTGCCTAATCCTCTCGTTTCTGATGCGGTCTCTTCTTGTTTTCCCAAGTATCCTTCTTAGAAACTTTATCTCCGCCGCTGTAACTCGGCTTTGCAGTCTCTCAGTTAGGACCCAGCTTTCCGCTTCATAAAGAAGGACGGGAAGGTATACGGACTTATAAAGGTGTAACTTCGTTTCCTGATTTACTTCTCTGTTTCCGATGACTGACTTGCAGATCTGGTAGTAGACCGAGTTAGCTTTAGAGATCCTGTTCGTTATTTCTGAGTCCACCTTCCCTGATCTGTTTATCACCGTACCCAAATATGTGAAGTCTGACACCACTCCTATTTCCTGATCGTTACAAAGGATCCTGACATTCTCATCGGATTTCCCAACTTGCAGGATCTTACTTTCATTGGAGTTTATGGTCATACCCTTCCGTTTTAGCTCCTCACACCACTCAGTCACTGCTTGTTGGAGTCTCTCAGGGGTGTCTGCAATAAGCACTATGTCATCAGCAAAAAGGAGAAACTGGACCACGACAGGGAGTAAATTCCATTGCCCAATATGGGTTCGGGCATTGCGTCTTGTAGCAAGAGTTGATTTCATCCATGTAGATGATGAAAAGAAGAGGGCTTAGTGAATCTCCCTGCTTGACTCCCATTTCCATCTTAAACTCTTTGGATTCCTGACCATTCAGGCGGACTATTCCCTTCGGTTCCTGATAAGTAGATTTAATAGCCTCTATCAATTGGGGAGGCACATTCTTTGCTCTCAGGGCTCTCCAGATTTCTTCTCGAGGAACCGAATCGAAAGCTGCTTTCAGGTCCAAAAACGCAAGATATATATTCCTATCACGGTCCCATGCCTTTTCTATAACGTTTCTGAGGGTGAAGATATGATCTTGCGTCTGTCTTGCTGGCCTAAATGCACTTTGCTCCTCTTGTAGGTAGGGCTCAACAATGGGTCTTAATCTTTTCTCCAGTATGCTGGTACGAGGGGTGATCAAAAAGTTCCAGGACTGTTGAGATTGCGCGGCAATGGAGTGTCATAGAGCAGTGCGGTTGGCAGCATTGTTTAGCGTGACTCTTCCTGAGCTCAGCTGTTTATTCAGTTTGTTGATAACCTTCTTCATTGCAAAGTTACTGCTGTTTTCGTAAAAAAAAGTTTTTTGTGTTCGGCGATTTTGTGAAATGAATGTAAAGGAAGAGCAACGCGTTTGCGTAAAGTTTTGTGGGTAAACGTGGGTTTATGGCTACGACGTGGAAACGAAGGTCCAGTCATCACAATGGAAGACAAAATCCTCCCCAACCCCCAAAAAAGCACGTCAGGTCAAATCAAACGTCAAGGTCATGCTTACTGTTTTTTTCGACTGGAAGGGTGTTGTTTACCATGAATTTCTTCCAC
The DNA here is from genome assembly GCA_911387785.2 of Aelia acuminata. NCBI lineage: Eukaryota > Metazoa > Arthropoda > Insecta > Hemiptera > Pentatomidae > Aelia > Aelia acuminata. Next base: position 95,877,683 of record OU426980.1, read on the forward strand.
GAGGTGAGACCATTAACCGCTTTCGTTATCTTCAAACCCTGAGAAATTTGCGCGAGGCAATAAGGAGGAAGAGACCAGAGTTGTGGCGGAGCGGTGAGTGGGTGACAATGCGCCTGTTCATTCCGCACTGCTCATTCGCGACTACTGCACCAAAAATGGAATGACGGTCATTCCCCAGCCTCCATATTCACCTGACCTTGCCCCTGAAGACTTTTTCTTGTTTCCAAAACTTAAGAGACCCATGAAGGGAAAGAGATTTGAGTCCGTAGATGACATTAAAAAAAAATCGCTGGAGCAGCTACACACCATTTCACAAGATGATTTCTCAAAGTCCTTCACACAGTGGAAACATCGTTGGGAAAAATGTATAGCTTCCTAAGGAGAGTACTTTGAAGGGGACGACGTCCAATAGCCTGTAGATTTTTTAAATAAATTAATAAAAAATCAGTCCTGGAACTTTTTGATCACCCCTCGTATATATCTTATACACCACAGGGGAGAGGTAGATTGGTCTATAATTGGAGCATTCGCTTGGACTCCCTTTTTTGTGAATTGGAACAATTAGATTGAATTCCCAATCCTCTACTTCTTCTTCCTCGATTGGGTCATCTCCCTGTTCCTCCTGTCTTACATTTCCTTCATCTACAAACAAGTTACATTCCTGTTCTTTAAACTGTTTCATAAAGTATTCACGCCATACTTCCAGAATCTCTTTGTCTTCCGAGACAATCTCTCCTTTTGCGTTCCGTATGTTCCTCACACTTTTCGGCTTCTGGCCTCTGAGAGATTTGATCTTTCTCCAGAACATTTTCACATTTCCCTTTCGATCACAATTTAATGTCCGGCTGAATTCTACCCATGACTTGTTTATAGCTTCTTTGATGGCCATTTTCGCTCTGTTTCGGGCCGCTTGGTATAGTTCATAATTCTCTCGGCTTCTGTCCTTGCAGAAATTTTTCCAGGTCGTCTTTTTCTCTTTTATAATTGCTCGAAGATCTTCTGTCCACCAGTCAGAGCGTTTTCTTGAAGTTGAGACCTTCTTCAATCCGCAAATCATGGATGCCGATTCCAACAGAGCTGTTTTGAGATCAAGCCATACATCATCTATTTCCTTTTCGAAATCTAGTTCCTGGAGTCTGGCCTTCAGATCATCTTCGTAGCGTGTTCTTATTTCAGGATCGTTGAACTGTTTTACCTCCATGCATTCATATGCTTTCGAGGGAGTCTTCCTCTCCAGAAGGATTCTAGTGTCGGCAACTAGAAGCATGTGATCACTGCCGATTTCAGCTCCACGAATGACTTTTACACCTGTAAAATATCTCCTTAACTCCCTGGTGTACAGGAAGTAATCGATTACGCTATTAGCATTCATTTCGATTGCTGAGAATGTGATGGGCTGGTTTATGCGGATAGAGCGAGTTACCGATCATGAGGCCATTGTCTACGCAGAACTCTATCAATCTTTTGCCGTTATTATTTAGGGTTTTTTCACCTCCATGCGGACCCATACATCCAAAGGCCTTTTGGTGGTTTCTACCAGTTCTTGCATTGAGGTCTCCCATTATAATAATGTTTCTACTCTTATTCTTGTCTACTGCTCTGGCCAGGTCACTGTAAAACTGTTCAACCTCAATCACACTCGAATCCTCAGTTGGTGCATAAACCTGAATGATAGTAACATTCCCATCTGTAAGTCGAATATTAACAGATATCAATCAGGAGCTAATCGGTTCCCATTCATAGACCTTTTTCACAAGCTCCTCCTTCAAAATCACACCAACTCCTTCTTTGGCCCTAATACCTTGTGGAACCCCAGAGTATAGTAGAGTGTATCTCCTATCAAGCCTGACTTCTCCGCTGCCTTTCCTCCTGATTTCTCTAATTCCCATTATATCAACCCTATATGCCATCATCTCCTCAACTATCTCAACCTCCTTGCCATTGAGAGATCGTATATTCCAAGTACCTAAACGAATATCCTTCAACTTGCCAGGTAGTTTACCATTAGATCGTCCATATTCGAGGCTATCAACAATGGTTCTTTGAATCAGCTGTACTGCTTGGTGGGTGATTAGCCCAACCAAACAGGCCCCGTATCCTCGGGACAACTGGCCTCCTGAATACTTATGTCCCCTCAGGAGGAAGGGTGGCCGGGCTATACCCCCCAGCACTAGGTTTCCCCCAACCTGGAGGACCAGTGGGTTTTATATGTTTGGTTACTAAAAACAATTAATTCTGTTCGTTGTTAAAATAAGTAAATTTTTGAATAAGAAAGTTTGTGTGTGTTTAGTTTGTAGATTAATTGTGGATCTGCTATGGGTAAGATTATTTTAACAAAAATTATTTTAATTTTTTTAAATCTTGCTAATGCTTATTTATTTTGTAGTTTATGTTATATATGCATATGTTGGAAAAGTCCTCTTTCAAAGGATTTGGTTCTCAGGGTCCAAGGGACTTCTTTTTAAAACTGTTAAAGAAGTCTCTTTGAAATGAGTAAAATGTGTATGAAAAAAAGATAATTTAACCCCCTTAACAAAAATCCAAAATCACTGTTATGATGATCTAGGGATGGAGCTTAAAAGTTGGATTAAGTACTTTTGTCAGCCACAAGCTGTTTAGTTTCTTCTTTCTCTTCCAATACATTTTATATGTCAAATTTATGGAAATATTATTATATCAGAGGATGCATAATAAAAATCTCTGATGGAATTTTACTGTGCCATTGACCATTCATTTATTTTATAAGTTTTAAATTAAACCCAACTTAGACATCCCTCCCTAACCACAATCCTTCCTCCTTCTCCTCCTACCCCTTCGATATTTACTATTTGGTGCAGTGCTTATAAATATGTTTGGGATTCATTCCTTACTTAGCCCTGAAACTTTACACACCCATTTTATTCACCGCGCTGCTAATACCCCATTAATATGATATGATTAATATGATGTAAAGTTCTCGAAATTCAGTATTATTAAATTCTCTAGTTACTTGTACTTCTTCTGTCCAAATATTCTATGCAGTTTTTGGTATTCCCTACTCAACAAGAATACTATAAAACTTATGGCAGTCAATCACATAATGAGCCTGTTTAAAATTGATAAAAAGCTGGTATGTCTATGTACTCGGATTTGCCAGATACTTAACTGAACACAACAGTTGAATGATTGCATCTAAAACCTCAATGGTAGTCTATACAAGTTTATCAGTCCTGTCTGTTGAATGCCTTGGTCTATCCAGCTGGTTTTAGATCTTCTAATCCTCCTCTTTTCCATAAGTTTATGGTTAGCAATCGGCATATGATATTCCCTCATTCTTTTAAGATAACCTGCTCACCAAAGCTGGCTTAATTTGATGTAATTCATCTCAAGATTATCACAATATTTGGAATAAAGCTTCCTGATTTGAGGCCTCTTCCAGTAACCTCGTAACGGTGCATAGCTTTTTCTCAGAATATTTCTTTCAAGGTTAGTCTCTGCTCATTAATCCTGTTAATCACTCAAGATTCCGATGCATGGGTGAAGATTAGCCTGACCTTGGTGACAAATTAGACTTAAAAAGCATGGCAATACTCTAATAGTAACTGTTTTCCACCTGAATTCTTTTATCTTAGAAAAAATATGAACATCTATGCAGCATACGCTATTAAAAAAACCCTATCATTTCAAAAACATCTCCTACCCCTACCAGGTCTGCAAGTTTAAAATGTCGTTTATTTCTTAAAATATATACACAGTAATTTAAAAAAAAAAGTATAATATATTTTATTCAAAGTACTGGCCCTCGCTTTCTACACATTTTGTCCATCTCTCGGGCAATTTATGGATACCATTCCAAAAGAATGCTTCATCTTTATTTGAAATCCATTCATCGAGCCATTTTCTTACATCCTCCAAATTGTTAAAGTGTTGCTCAGCCAATGAGTGTCCCATCGATGAGAAGAGATGATAATCAGAAGGCGCCAGGTCAGGTGAATACGGCGGGTGGGGTAGGAGTTCCCAACCAAGCGAAGAAATCGTTTCCTTAGTCAATCTGGCTGAATGTGCAGGAGCGTTATCATGCTGAAGAATGACTTTGGCGTGCCTGTGAGACCATTCTGGGCGTTTTTCGATCAATGCGTGACTCAAATTGATCATTTGTTGTCGGTAGCGGTCGGTATTGACTGTTTCGCCGGGTTTTAGAAGCTCGTAGTAGACTACTCCCTTCTGATCCCACCACACACACAGCATTGTCTTCTTCCCAAAACGATCCGGTCTTGCACTCGATGTGGATGGTTGTCCTGGCGTTACCCATGATTTTATTCGTTTGGGATTCTGAAAAGAAATCCATTTTTCATCGCCAGTTACAACTCGATGCAAAAAACCCTTTCTTTCGTGGCGTAAAAGCAGCATTTCGCACACAGTTTTTCGTTTTTCCATCTGTCGTTCGTCCAATTCATGTGGAACCCATTTTCCAACCTTTTGAATTTTTCCCATAGCTCTCAGGCGATCGGAAATGGCTTGCCTGGTGACATTCAACTGTTCTGCCATCATTTGTTGGGTTTGGGTATTGTCTTCGTCTAATAAAGATTGCAATTCGACGTCCTCAAACTTTTTTGGTCGATTTTCTCGGTTTTTATCAGTAACATCAAAATCACCACGTTTGAAACTTTGAAACCAACGTTCACATGTCTTGACGGTTGGAGCAAGATCTCCGTAAGTCTCAACAAGAATTCGATGCCTTTTTCTTTTGATTGAATAAGAAAATCATGACATGCCGCAAATGCTCTTTATTTGGCTTAAAATTAGACATTTTTAACACCAAAGAAAGGTATGATACGTCCACGTAAACGACTTAAAAACAACTGACTTTTGTAAACAAATGACTAACAAACAAAATAGCGTTTAGAGATAAGCAAATCCTTCAATAGGCTAAGAGCGCATTCTATTGGAATTAAAACGACATTTTAAACTTGCAGACCTGGTAGGTGTAGGCTTCCCTGCTTTATTCTGACAACCATATCTTCAGTTTTTTAGGTGAAGACTACACTGTCATGAATGCCTCCTTCAAGCGAGCTTCTATTTTTCCAAACAAATCAGTATTGTCTGCTTAGGCCAGAACACGAACCTGCTTGTTAAATATATGCCATCCCCCAACTGTAGGCCAGTATTGAGATCACTTTTTTCAGAGCCAGGTTGAGCAATAGTATGCCATTGTATCACCTTGCTTTAGGCCATTAGCTGTATTAACTGGTTCTGAAAGGTGTGACTGTAGAGGTCAAACATGACCTCTTTAACCATTCTTATTAATTATGTGGGAATGCCGAATAATTTCCTCTAGTTTATTGTGTATATATGTTTCAAAAAATCTCTAGGGAGGTGGTGGGTATTTATTTTATCATCCAATGTTTGTATGAATGTGAAAATTTGATAAGATGTTATCAGTTGTTATCAGACTTATCCTTTCAAAAGCCACATTGGTATTCACCTGTAATATTCTCAGTATAGAGAAGCAATGTTTAGAATATACATTTTGAGAGGAGTTTTTAGGCATTGTTCAATAGGTAGGGATATTCCTCAGTAATTGTGTCCCTCTTTTATATCAGACACGTTATGCCCATCTCTCAATCCTCAGAAATTTTCTTTTCCTCCCGTATACTCGTATTACAAAGTAGGTGTGTGTGTGTGTCAGCTCTTTGATGTAGACTGCACCACCATTTTTCACGAATTCACTAGAAATTCCATGCACTCAGGGGGCTTTTATTACTTTTTAGCTTTTCTACAGCTTCATTACCTCTTCATAAGATAGTACTATGGCTTCAATTTCATCACCAGTACCTAGGTCATTTGTCCAGGTTTGTTTGATCTCCGTAAGTCTAGCAAAATGTTCTACCCATCTATTCCGTATAGCTTTAGTCTGACTTATTATTTCAGCAATTTTACTTTACATTCATTAGTTGTCAGGTTAAAATCTCAGCTGGTGTGATTTACTTTTCTGTAAAATTCTCTTCTTAGGCTGTTGCTTCCATATTCTTCAATAAGCTTCACCTGTTTCCTCCTATGTTGTCTCTTCTTAGTTTTGTGTATTTTATTTTCAAATTTCTTTGCTTCCTTGTAGTTCTCAGGTCCGTTTTGTCTAGACTATGAACTTATAGGCTTCATTTTTTCGTCTTATGATACGTTCGAGTTCTTCATCATATACGTTCTTTTTGTTATTTTCATCATATCATCATATTTTCATCTTCTTCATCCATTCATTATTTTTGTTATTCTTTGTAATAGTTTCCTATACCAATATATCGATCTTATGTTTATGGACCTCATGAGATAAGATCTTCAGGCCTTTGGGTCTATATAAAGATTGAATATTTGTGTTGCTAACTAAATATTGTTTTTCTGTTCCCAAGTTCTAGTCCACTTTTCAAAGCTCTGTCCAGGCTCATTCTTCCAGGGATATTCTTGCCTCAAGTGTTGCCGGCCTTGGTTTTAGGTGACCACCATCCCTGGGCATCGTACTTAATTGGAATGGGAGGGTGACCTCGCCATGGTCACCCAATATCATACAGTTTTGAGCTTCTTACTGGGCTACCCAAGCCATTAAACATACCCCCCTCCCCTCTGGTCTCCTATTTCCCAGCTAGCCACCATATCTGATGTTTTTTCATCAATCCACATCTCATAGTTGAGCCTGGTAGCATGGGAAAGGGTCCCAGGCCCTAAGGCTAAGTCAGTGATTTGACTTGTCTGGATCATCATAAATATTTTATAACATACTGGAAGGAATGAGATTCCTCGCCTGTATGACCTCGCCATTGTCACCCAATATCATACAGTTTTGAGCTTCTTACTGGGCTACCCAAGCCATTAAACATACCCCCCTCCCCTCTGGTCTCCTATTTCCCAGCTAGCCACCATATCTGATGGTTTTTCATCAATCCACATCTCATAGTTGAGCCTGGTAGCATGGGAAAGGGTCCCAGGCCCTAAGGCTAAGTCAGTGATTTGACTTGTCTGGATCATCATAAATATTTTATAACATACTGGAAGGAATGAGATTCCTTGATGGTTATTTTAATCCATCTTCGAGACCGTTATGAGAATCGGAATTATACTATATACTTTCCTTTCTGGAGTCATTTTCTCTTGTTCCCAGACTTCTTTATCATTTCTATGCACAGGTGGTGAATTTACCTCCAGCCAGTCGCCCTTGCTGATGGAGGAGATAAATTTACCTCATTTGAAAGTGGCTTCCTTATGTTACCTGGATGGCCCATAGAGAGTGTTAATGTCCTTTTATACCTTCTGACAAAGTCGTTTTGAAATCCAGCATCTCTGACCCAATATATTTTGTAAAAACTAGAATATTTACATTTTTACGTTACAACCAATATTTGATAAGTAATCCTATCGATCATACATAAACTCATGTTTTGAATAATTGTTTCACCTAACAAAAAACTTCAAGAAGAAGAAATTTTAAATCTTTTACCACCAGATGACCATACATTAGTTTTAGGAGACATAAACTGTAAAAATATATATTGGGGTTGCCATAAATCAAATTCTTCAGGAAATGCTCTGTCAGATATCTGTACAAGGCACAATATACAAATTCACGCACCTCCCGTACCTACTTTTTATAGACCAGGATGTTCACCCGATATATTATATATTATTTTAGCGAAAGATATTAGATTTCCCATATCATCCCAGATAATCACCGCTCTGAACTCGGACCACATCCCAGTATTAATCAAATTTTCAACTGAAATTCATGAAATGCCCCGGCGGAAAACCGTAATTAATGGAGTGATTGACTGGGAAACTTACAAAGCAACAGTTGATGAAAAGATTGTTTTAAAGAAAGATTATCCCAAGGCTCTAGAAATAGATAATTGTATAAAGAATTTTAATGAAACCATCTCAACTAGTTTACTTGAAGCAACTATAAGACCATTTACCTTAAGAAAGAAAATATTTTCAAATAGTTGCCCAAAAGCAATTTTACTGAAAATTAAAGAGAAAAACCTTGCCCTGTTTACATAAAGAAATGGAACTATCTCAAACATGCAGTAAAAAGAGAGCTGGACGAATTGGCGATTACAAATTATCAGATGTATGTGGAAGACTTAGATCCAAGGGACCAATCCGTCTGGAAGGCTACTAGGCGACTTTTAAAAAAATTTGACCCAGTCCCTAGCCTAACTGAGAAAGATGTCGTCATCACTAGAGACGAAGACAAAGCAGAGGCATTTTCTGGCTACTTAGAATCTACATTCTCCAACCAAAAACAATAAATTTGCTATTTTTTTAACGTTTTTTATTTATTTATTTGTATGGTAAGTTATTTATTTGGATACGGTAAGTATACATTAATACATGTAAATTAAGGCAAAGCAAGAAGTTTTTACCATCCTGATTGTGGGGTAGATGCATACGAAAATCAAGATTGAAAGTCTTAACATAACGATTTATTTTTTAAATTCCAGCTTCCCCACATGCCTTGATTAGCTCAATAAGAATATTATAGGTTCTGATTGCTTCATGCAATTTTAATTTTCTGATGGCTGTTTCAACTTCCTCTTTAATCAGTTCAATTAATGGTTCAACACTTCAATATTTTCGAAGAGGGAGATCAACCATTATTTTCTGTATTAAAAATGTTTCCAAAGTTTTCCTTAAACTTACTTAATATGTTTACTGGATCAGCCAAGATATTGTTATTTCCATGGCTGCAACAATATATATGATTTTTTTTATTTATATTTATATTTTTTTTATATATACTTTCATTTTTTATATTTTAGCAATTATTTCTTAAGATTCAGAAGTAAGCTAGATTGCTTTCACTTGGATTATTTAAGGCTTTTAGTTTAGCAATTTTTCTTTTTCCACACATCTAAACAATCTTCTTTAAAAGATAGAAAAATTTATTTTTTGCTTCCTGTTATCAATCACATTCCATTTAATCTCTATTTTTCGGCTTGCCTCCTTGAATCCCTTAAACCTCTTCCAGAAGCCTCAAATTGGTTTTAATTCACCTTCAGATAATGTGAACTTTACCTTACGGAGATCCACGACTATTTTTGGTGTGCAAAACATATTTGATTACATCATTTAATCTTATGACAAACCTTCCTGCAAGCCGGGGGGGGGGGGGGGGGGCAGCCATTCTCATTGTTGGTCAGTTGGTCACTAAAATGTATTAAACCTTTTTTCATTTCCATTATCTACAGTTATGTTCTGGAATTTGAATTATATCATGATGCCTGAAACAGAGAGGTGGGTATGTTAAATGCAAATTTTATCAAGTAAATAGCGATTATGGTGACGATAATATTTAATAATAAATTACTTTATTTCTATTATAAGAAAAATGTTATAATGTTATTATAGTTGTAAAATTGTATATAAAATTTCAGGACTACTAGGTATTTAATGAAATAAAAATTACGTCATAAGTAAAATAAAAAAAAATTATATTTTTTTATTCTCATATGGTGCCTCTCAGAGAATAAACAGTGGTGTGTGTGTAAAACTCACTTTCTCCTATTATATCATTCTCATCATTTTCTTGAATAAGAGGCCCACTCCACAGTTCTTAAAGGTGGTTGAAAGTGTGTTACCTTCAATTTTAATTTACTGTCAATAATCTCCCTACTTCTTCTTCCTTACTTCACTTTGTCAATCAGTGTTAACGCTGTTTGACAGAATTTTTAACGTTCGCAGAGCCATTGCAAACAGCCTACCTGTCCAAATAACCAAGTGACTATTGTATGTAAAAGGAAAAAGGAAAAATTGACAGGAAACAGGAAATAAAATTCTCTGAACTTGGCTGTTTGAGTTCAAGGTATAGAGTTGATGACAAAAAATTTTGATTCATAAGTCTAGGGAACTTCTAGACCTCCCCTCCGATGAACTCTATTTTCAGTTTGACTTATTTATATAATTTTTCACATGTTTGGTCTGAAATAGACTTATTGAGGTGAAATGAGGTGTAATGACTGGACCATAAATTCTAGGATTCGACTAACCAAAGTTCGACACATCTAGAGTTGACTGTAGAAAGTGCTACATTAATTAATTATTTGAAATATTTTCCTTTTTTAACACCTTGATTGCCATTTGTTTAAATCAAAATGGTCCCTGTGTATTTGTTTTTTGTTAGTTTTGTCAATATTTTATTTATTTTTATTATTCACATTTCTTTTAATGTGTTCTTTTAATCATTTTTATATGTGTTTGGTTTTGGGTAAAGAGGAAGGCCCTTTGTATATGGAATTTAATCAATTCATGCCAAGGCCTCGACACACAAGTCTGAAATACAGCACCAAATAATTCTACAGAGCACTGTAAATATGTACGAATACATTTTTGTATGTGTAAGATTTTCTGTGCCAGCTGTGGAGTTTGTAGTTTTAAACAATTTTTGTCCCTAAATAAAACTTCTCTGCCTATTGAAATGTACTCCCTACTGTATCTTTAATGCTGGAATTTTGTTCATATTCGTTGCCACTTTCAAATATTAATTACATATTTGTTTTTATCTATACTTATTTTGAGGCCTAATTCTTTACTTGATTTTATGAATGTGCATTTAATTTAATATATATTCCCCTTTTAAATCTAACAGTAACAACTCATCAGAATTTTCACTTCTAAGCACATTTATTTTATTTTATTTATTTTTATTAAAATGTGAATTATAAAAATTTAAGCTTTCCATTTTAATAAAAAAACCAAATAACTTTTTTTAAATGAGTATTCGATTCCAACAAGTTATACATTTTTAATGCTGTTCATATAAGAATCATAATTGCCTTTCCATGGGGTTAAGGGTCCAAGTGGTCGAAGGTTCAGAACAGTATTGGTTTGATTTCCTAAATAGGCTTAAATATTTATTTTGTGGTGATCACAGAAAATGTATGTGAATATATCCTAAAAGTAGACTATTCTGCTTGTTTGTTTTTATTTATTCCATTATATAGCTTTTTTCAAGTCATTTATTAAGTGTTATCCCTTAGTCACTCTGGCTCAATTTTCCCAAGATTTGTGAAATTTTATTCAGAAAAACTATTAAATATTTTATTTTTGAAGAGAAAAGATTAGGCTCGGCCGGGAGTCGTACCCGGGTCTCCTGCGTGACATGCACGTACCGCTAACCACTGTGCCACCGAGCTCGCTTCCAAACGGAGCCAATCTCTCCTCTTCACTGATCCCACTGATCCCATTCACCGAGACCTTTCTTTTCTCTTAAAAAATAAAATATTTAAAAAATAATATAAAATTAAAATAAGGTGATTAAATGATTAAATTAATTGACAAACTATTCAATTTAAAATATTTTTTATCTTTTGAAATTTCATATCCATCATATTATAATCTGAAAATGAAATTCATATTGTAAATGGTATTAAATTTTGTTTTCCTGTTTAAATTTTTTTGTTAATTTCATTCTTTCTATTCTTTCTTATTTTCTCCTCCTTTTTTTAAGTTCATCCATTATGATACATTTATTTTGTTAATGCCTTTTTTTTATTTCAAAAGAAGTTAAGTTATATTGAATTAAATATTACTATTTTGTACTATATTATTATTCACTGTGAATTAGTCATTCCATATAAACTGAAATTTTAGTTTTAATACCAGGTGTGTAAATATGAAACCGGAATTCGCCAATGATAGGAGTTAGCAGTCAATATAATCTTCTAACTAATCCGTCAGTGGTGTTATCTGCTTTTGCCTACATGTAATAAAGAGATCCAATTGATACCAACATCAGTTTCATTCTATAACCGTGTTTTTAGTGGCGTTGAACATGTCGACTTTTGTGCCAACAAATCAAGATTTGCGGACAGCATTTATTTTCCGTTTCCTTCTGAAAAAAATTGGAGCATTATCACATAGGATGCTTGTTGAAGCTTACGGGGAGCATGCCCTAGGAAAATCTCAATGTTTCGATTGGTTCAAAAAATTTAAAGATGGATTTCGATTAAAGAAACAAAGAACGTGGAAAACCACAAAAAAAAACCTTGAAAACGCTGATTCGGAAGTGTTTGTTGGACAATTATTACATGTGACACCGTCTCCATTTGTTTGAAAGGCATGGAAAAGATCCAGAAGGTCGGAAAATGGGTACCTCACCAACTGAATGACAGGCAGCAGGAAGCTCGAAAAACCTCATGGCAAATGCTGCTCGCCAGGTACAGAAAAAAAGTCATTTCTTCATCAAATTGTGACTGGTGATGAAAAGTGAATTTACTTCGAGAAACCTAAGCGTAAAAAATCCTGGGTAACTCCTGGTGAACCATCGACATCGCTTGGGGAGGAAGAAAATGCTCTGTGTCTGGTGTGATCAGATGGGTGTTACCTACTATGAGCTGCTGAAACCTGGGGAAACTGTTAATAGGGAACGCTACCTACAACAGATGATAAATTTGAATAAAGATTTGCGCCAAAAAGTCCCAAAATCAAGAAAGGACACACAAAGTGATCTTGCTCCATGACAATGCCCCATCACATTCGGCTTAACGGACCAAGGAAACGATCCAAGTGTTTGGTTGGTAAATTCTTCCGCTTCACCAGATTTGGCCCCATCCGATTACCACCTATTTGCATCGATGGGACACGCACTAGCTGAGCAGCTCTTCACTTCTTATGAAAATGAACGAAATTGGTTAAGTGATTGGTTTGACTCAGAAGAGGAAGCATTATTTTGGCGGGAAATCCACAAATTGCCTGAATGATGGGAAAAATGCATAGATAGCGAAGGACAGTACTTCGAATAAAAAAGTAATCAACAATCAACTCTTATTTGCTATTTGAAAAATTCTGGTTTCATATTTACACACCTGGTACATATCATGTAATTTAGTTCTTCATTGAAATTTTTGATTACTTAAAATGTAAATATTTCTTAACATCAACATGGTTGGATTAATATCATTAGTATGATTGGATTTGTTAAAGTTTAAATATTAATACAAACATTTTCTATTTGGCTACAGATAAAATATTGCAATACTATTTGTACATATTTTTACTGCTATCCTGGACCATGTTTTCCTTGCTAAATATTTGATCAACTACCAATTATCCAATAATATGTAAATAGTTAAAATGATCAGTTCATCTTATTTATATAAACTTAATTATCCATTTGGCAACACTATAATTAAAATACAATCCATATCTATCTTTAAATTACTTTATAAAATTGAATATAAATGTTTTTCTTTTTTTTTTTCTTTTTTTTTTTAGTGCTGCTTATGATGAACATCCTGAAAAGAGAAGAAAAAGAGGAAGCCTGTTCTTTAGGAAGAAAAAGGTATTATTTCCTAATTACCTTAATGAAAGACCTTTGTTTATTTTCTAAAAATTAATCCAAGTACTATTTAAAGGCTATAATCCAATTTTATTGGACCCTTTTCATTGTATAGATTTGTATAATATACATTGCATGTAATACAATGTCTTTTTTAATTTTGGTTTTATGAACATAATTGAAGGGGTCGGGCGCAGATAGTGCTATTTGATATTTTTTACAGTTACATTTACATGGAAGTGTATTAATTCATATAAGAAACGGTTATGACCGAAAAACCTGGTTTCAGTTTCGGCTGAAAATCGGCTGAACCTTTCAGCCAAGCCAAAACTTGCATTCGTGTCTGATATGCCCGAGAAGGGAGCTGGACTTCAGGATTTCAGCTTGTAAGCTCGATCTCATTCATAGTCTTTAGCACTCTTGAATTTAATATTGTGTAGTACCTATTATTTTAGTTAACTACACTTGAATAATCATTCGATAAAATATGGATCTCTCTAATGATTCTGGTATCTTAATTGATCAAACACTTCATGTTAGGTGTGATGACAAACATGCGACTTAGATGCAAAAGCCAATTTTTTCGACCCCGACAAAAAAAACCAAATAAAACAGGCAATCGTTCATATGGTCATAACTTGTCAACTTCTTGAATTGACATAAATTTTTATTACTGGAAAAACTGAAAACATCAAACTTATCTCTATCGAACCCTATTCATAATATAGCCTCGAAAATGTTCTAAAATTCGACTATCCAGAGGCCGTTTGGGCCTGGGTTGTATTTATTTCCGGTTTATTTATTTTATAACGGTTTATATTAGTTATTATTTAGATATAGTAATATGAATTGATATTATTATCAGTCTGTTATTGAAAGTATATTTCAACCTTTAGGCCTCTACTAGTTAAGGGGGTATAGTCTAACTTCCTGCAGGGACCAGCCGTACTAGGAAGTAGGGGCCGGGATTCAATCCTATCACCTAACTGGTACACCTCTTTTACCATTCTTCTATACCAAACCCACATATTGATGAATAATTGAGTTCAATTACTGTCATTTTATAAGGTTGCATTGATATTATTGCTGAACTAGACATGTTACACACTTCATCATCATCATCATCTAACGGCGCTATGGTCCTTGCAGGACCTTGGCCTCCTCTAATATTCTTCTCCACTCTGACCTTTCCTCGGCTGCCCTTCTCCATTCCACAACGCCGAGAGTCCGAAGATCATCTTCTATGTCCTGCAGCCAACGCAGTCTCGGCCTACCTCTCTCCCTTCTTTCACCCGGGTTCCCTTCCATTATCATTTTTGGAAGGCATTCGTTGCTCATTCTCTGTACGTGGCCTAGCCATCTTATCCTTCTCTTCTTTATGGTGACAACTATGTCCCTCATACAAGTTCTTTAAATCTTCATTGTTTTTCATTCGCCAGAGGATGCCGTCTTTAGTTGAACCATAGATTTTTTGGAGAATATTCATTTCCCAAATGTTTAGTAGTCTTTACCCACTTATAGTAAGCGTCCAGGTTTCACTACCGTTCGTTACCACTGGTTGCAGAATCGAACTTTTACTTTCAGATCTCTGGGTATGTCTTCACTATGGAAGATTTTCATCAGCGACCAGTAGCATCTGTTTCCAGCTGTTATTTTTTCTTTGACTTCGTTACACACTTACATGTATTAAATGTATACATCTCAATAAGTTTCAGTTTCGATTTCGGTTCGAAACCAGGTCTGCTGCCGAAATTTGGTTTTGGTTTTAGCTAAAAATTTGGTTCCAGTCGGACACTAATATACAGTAATACACTTTTATATATACAGTAAAACTTCTATAACGCTCCCACTTGTAACACTTTCCTGCATATAACGCTCGTCATCCCGCTTATAATGCTCTTCCGAGAAATACTCATACACAGGAAAAAAAGGCTTGCGAAAGGAAGTGATAGTATTTGTTTACTCCAGAATTCCACGTACAGTATTAAGAGGCACAATGCTGTCAAAATTTGTTCCCCCTTTTCTCCCAGCTCTGTCTTGTTTTTGATTTTCAGCGAGTAATATTTCAGTGCTCCTCCGAGTTTTCTGTGTGTTTGTTTAGTAAATTTAATATGAGTTCGAGACAGTCATTTAGCACACAGGATAAACTAGTGATTATTCGGGAGTTCGAGAATACAGTTTTAAACGAGAAAGAGTTTGCTGCTTCAAAAAGATTTCATCTTTAACATTACGAACCATTTTAAGCCAAAAAAGATATTTGGAAGAAAATGCTCTACTTGGAGCAAATAAGAAAATAAAATACAGCGTGGAAAGTATAAAGAATTAGAAAAAATACTTTTGGAATGGTTTTGTCAGGCTCGGAGTTCAAATGCACCAATTAGCGGTTTAGTTATTCAGAAAAAGGCAGAGGAAATCGCAAAATGGTTAGGTATCAATGAATTTGGAGGTTCGACAGGCTGGTTAGATGGATTTGAAAAACGGTATGGTATAATTCATACGAAAATCTGTGGCGAATCTGTGTCAGTTGAAAGTAGTGTTGTCTTATCATGGAAAAGCTGATTACATGAATTAGTGGATGGCTACAAACCCGAAAATGTTAATGCTGACGAGTTCGGATTGTTTTTTAAGTTAATGCCTGATAAATCTTTTGTATTTCGCAGTGAAAAATGTCATGGTGGAAAGTTAAGTAAGGAACAGCTGACAGTTCTATTGTGTACAAACTCAACTGGTACTAAGAAACTAAAACCCCTAATCATATGAAAATCCATGAAACCAAGGTGCTTTAAAATTGTGAAAAGATTCCCTTGTGACTATTCTGCACTTCCTCGTGCTTGGATGACTGCAGGTCAGTTTTCTAAATGGTTAATTGAATGGGATCTAGATTGCCTGAAAAAAGATTGCCCCGTACTCCTGTTTGTTGACAACTGTCCTTCCCCCAACCCAATGGTGGGGATGGTCTTAAAAACATTAAGCTTCAACTTCTACCATCAAATGCCATAAGTGAATAATAACCATTGGATCAAGGCATAACTTGATCTTCTTATAAGTTTTAAAACACAATTATAGGAAACTTGTAGTGCGGCGATATTTGGAAACGATCGAAGCTAAAACAAAAATGTCAATAAATGTTTTAAATGCATTGTTTTTCCTGAATGTCGCATGGAGCGAAGTAACTCCTACAACAATATTACATTGTTTCAAGAAAGTGGGTTTTTGTACCTAATTTGGTTGAGGCAGAACAAAACCATTTGTCAAAAACATTACAGGAAGTTGAAATTGCTGAAGAATGGGAATTTTTGAAAGGCAATACAACTTTCCTAAATTTTAGTGAGTTCGTAAGTGTTGACAATGACGTACAAACACTTGTGTGACATGTGAAGTACAAACACTTGACAACATCATTGATCAGCATTTGCTTTGTGGTTAAGATGAAGTAGAAGAGGGTCCTGATGACCACTCCAGGTGCCCACCAACACCGAGGTAATTGATGCTATTAACAAACTTATAATCTAATTCAGTATCGTAACAGACGTCTCAGAAGATGTTTTTCAAAAATTATATGATATTGAAAAAATATTTTTAACATTGTCTTTGGATAAACGGAAACAATCCAAGATAGGTGGAATAATTAAAATAAAATAGACTATGGTATGATAGTGCTGATGTGTTGATGTTTTTTACATTATTGCAGTTTGATATATGTTGCTTTAACCTGGTCTTTAGTTTTTTTGAAGTTTCTCCAATGTATACCTTTTCACAATCCATGTAATCAATTTTATATATAACATTTTGCTTTTCATAATCATCTATCTTATCTTTCAAATTTCTTAAATATTTATTTTTTTTTTTACTATTATACAATCCCAATTTTATGCTTTCTAAGTCATATTCTTTTAGAGTATTTTTTATCTTATCTGTTTATCCCGGGATGTATGATATTCTATAAAATTGCTTATATTTGTATTCACTATTCTTTTTGAATTGATTGCATGGATTGTGAAAAGGTATACATTGGAGAAACTTCAAAAAAACTAAAGACCAGGTTAAAGCAACATATATCAAACTGCAATAGTGTAAAAAACATCAACACATCAGCACTATCATACCATGGTATAAAATTGCAACATAAATTCAATTTTGACAAAACTAAAATATTGGACAAAGAAAGTAATGCAAAAAAAAGAAAATTACTGGCGGCTATACATATAACGAAAAAAAAATAAATTCACACACAATTATAAAACGGATACGAAAAACTTAGGCACCCATTATATGGGCATATTAAATAAAACAAAAAGAATTTAATCAATAATAGTGAAATAATAATTAGAAAAAACATAATTATCACAATCAAGGGATTTAGTGTTAACAGAGTGAAAATATAGACGACAAAGTCCAGTAGCCTTTAGTCAATTGGATATGGATAAGTATGAGCTGACATATATAAAAAATGTAGAACATTGTATTGTAGCATTTGACAGTGATATAGTTTCAACAAATTTTTAAAAGACTATCAATCATACGATTGAGAAATTATTTTATGTAAGTTATATTTAATGTAATATATTTAATTTATTATAACAGTTATTGAATCATTAAATTTTAATAGATAAATTTATGTACAGGTTTTGAAAATGGGGACAAAGCCCCGAAACGTTAATATATTGTAATGTGAAAATAAATAGTTGTGGAAAAAAGGAAGATAAATTTGCTAATTAATCATTACTTATAATATAAAAATCTTCCTACCAAATTTAAAGGAAAATAAAAATAAAAGATCAATTTATTTATATTCGCTAGGCAACAAAACCAGGCAGTAAATCCAATACGTAAGTCCATATACAAAATCCAGGTCAATTAAAATTTTAATTACAATATAAAAAAAAAACACACTTTACTAAGGACGAATTACACTCAACTAATTTTTCTAACCAACATCATTAACACTTCATATGTTTGCTAAGACGTATTTACCACTGATCATAAATAAAAATCTTTATGATAAAAACAAGAATAACAAAAATAATTATGCTTAAATAAAATAATAACATCAAATAATAAAATAATAATAGAAATATATATTTATATTATATATTATATAATTATATAATCATATATTATATAATTATTATATAATCAATATATATTATAAAGCAAAGTGTACAATGTGCGTGCCGATAAGGCTCAAAAATGACTCAATGTACGTTTAAGAAAGTTTTGTCAGCGTGGTGCTATATAACCCCTTACGGAGAAGGTTTCCGTTTTTCTTTTAAGGGTGTAAAAAAAATTTAAGAGAAAAGGACTGGAAGTTGGAGCCTCTCGCACCATTTAATTAGTCTACCTTAGAATAACATGCGAGTTTATGAATGAAAAATTTAGTTCGAGCTGCAGACTACCAGAAAGCGCTAGGGTGTGTTTCACTCAATGTTTATTGTTCATTCATTCCGTTCAGTTTGTTATTTAAGGTTATATATTTTATCAGCTGTTCTTTTTAAATTTCTAAAAAATTAAGCGAAAATAATTAGTTACCTAATAATATATATATATATATATATATACAATATACAATATACAATATATACAATATACACCTAATAATATAATGATTTTACATATCTGCAATCAATTAGAAAACCGATTGAATACCTTACAAAATAAATTTTCTCATGAGAAGGTTAATTGATTAACACATTACATTTAATCAATATATAACATATACTTAAGTAAATTTAATGCAATATGAGTGAACATTTTTTAGTAGTACAGTGAGTGAATAAAAGCAAACATAAAACAAAAAAAGAAGAGCTGCATTGACTGATTATAAATCGAAAATAAAAAATTTGAAGTGTTCTTATTGTATGTAATTATAAAAAATGTTTTTTTTACTATGTATGATGAGCATTCCATTCGACAAAATGACTAATTCCAATTACAACATTTTTTCAGTAAGATTTTATCACCCCTCATAGTTCAGGATAAAAAGACATATGATGAAAAAATTGTGCCTTCATGATATTTTGGTTTTTACTTTGTAATAGTAGGTGCATGGTCCGGCCAAATTACGGGGAGGGGGATATCTTAAGGGAGGTTGAACTGGAAGAAAGGTCTTAAAAAAAAAAGTTTCTATGAATCTTCGGTAGTTTTTAAACTTCTGGATCTAAAAGGCCCATCACAGTAGTCGACGCTTAAGTTGTACTCGAAATATAGTTTTTTTAACTATTATCTAATAACTTATTATCTGCTGACTGCTTGGAATGCGCTTATAGGATTCAGAATCATAGAAAACATCAAAAAAGATGAATGACACGACAAAGTTGCAGCATAATTAATTGTTCATTCACCATTTTCAACCCCCTTTAAAGTATATAGGGTTCCTTATTTGGGCGAACTCTGCAGATCTGGAATCTTAATTTTGATACCGTGTTAAAAGTTTCAAGAAAGTGTTAATTTTTTTCTATATTTTCTTTAAATTTAAAGTTTTTCTGTTATAAAAACTACCACACAACTACCGGAGCGAAGCCGGGCACCCAAGCTAGTTTATTATATAATTAAAAAGTTATTCCTTCATTCGCGACCCGTTACATCACTCCCCCCAATCCAATGACATCGGCACAGAACATCACTTTCGTCTTCACTTCTCTGTCGAAGCGTTTGCGGTAGCCACACTGTGGCTGATTTGTAGGTGGTTCTGCGTCGAGATCATTTGATAGACTGCTGTCCGAAGGCGTAGGAGTGGGTCAATCCCTGATCCCCCTGCAACACTGTTGTCCATCCTTCCATATTGAGCGCCGCCATTATGGTTGCCTTCAGGGTTCTGTGCCATCTCTCAATGCTACCATTAGATTGAGGTTGGTAAGCCGTTGTTTGACACCGCTGGATACCGAGGACATGAGTAAGGCTCATGAATAGGTCTGATTCGAATTGGCGTCCTTGTGATTCTGGCTGGCCGAATTCCAAGTGCCAACTATAGCTTCTGCAACGGTTTGCTCATAATGTCCTCCAGCGGACATGTCTCTGGCCAACGAGTAAACCGGTCAGTCATCGTGAGGCAGTATCTGTTGTCGTTTGTTGGCATGGAATGCAGCAATGAGCCCACTTCGAGACTGGCTGAATCCATGAAGACGACTAAAGATTTCTTGACGCATAGATTCGGGGATGTATGGTTGTGCATGAGGTGTGGAGGTTTCACAAAAGATGGCCACAAACGATCCTGGGAGCTTGAGTCGACGAAGTTGAATGTGGGTATTCCTCTGCAGTTCCGCGATCATCAGATCTTTCTCCTGTTCCTCTGTGCAATCAATGTCCTCCACTCTCAACAATGCATCAGCGTCTGTGTTTTCATCGTTAGTGAACTGGCTGATGAAGTTCACTAGCCGAATCCTCATGGGCATTGCGGTTTCCGGCTTTTGCTGAAAGACATGCTCCAAAGGTTTGTGGCCCATCCAAACAACAAAATTTCTTCCTTCCAGATTGCATCAAATGCGTGATAGCTTGGTGGATCGCCAGAAGTTCCCTGTAATAAGTCGACTGCTGCTGGGTTGGAGAGTGGGATTTAGAAAAAAATCTGGTGCGTGCGCGCAACACACAACTTTCACTTACCAACTTACTTAGATTAGAAATTGACGTGTTTTGGTAAACATCATTTCCCAAAGTTACACATTTTTCTACATTCATATCTTATTTTTGTTAATCGTTAAAGCCGTTTTTGAGTAAATAAAAAACCCTGCGAAAATGATACAAAATTTATTAAGAAATTTTTACCGTCATATCTCGGGCATATAAATACATCAAATACCAAGTTTGATCAAAATCGTTAAAACCGTTTTTGAGTAAATAAAAAAAACACGTGAAAATGATACAAAATTTATTAAGTAAAGTCCCCCCTCCGGTTGATCAATTGTGATGAAATGTTGGTTATCACATCTTTAGCATATAAATACATCAAATACCAAGTTTGATCAAAATTGTTAAAACCGTTTTTGAGTAAATAAAAAAAACATGTGAATATGATACAAAATTTATTAAGTAAAGTCCCCCCTCCGGTTGATCAATTTTGATGAAATTTTTACAGTCATATTTCAGGCATAAAAATAGATCAAATACTCAGTTTAATCAAAATCGTTAGAGCCGTTTTTGAGAAAATCGAAAAAAAACTTAAAAAGTTATTAAATAAAGTACCCCCTCCCTTTGAGCAAATTTAATGAAATTTTTGCTGTCACATCGCGGGCTTATACATACTCTAAATACCCAATTTCAGGTTCGCACGGTTTATAGTTTTTGAGCTAGTCTGTTCACACACACACACACACACAGACACACAGACACACACACAGACCATTTCGCGGGACTTGGTTATTTTGACTCAGGGGACCCCAAAACGTGTATTTCCGTTGAAAACCGGAAGTCGAAAATTTTCACGATCACAATACTTCCACTTACTATATATTTCATATATAGGTAAGTGAAAGTAAAAATCCTAAAGGACACCAATCCTTGCCCTCCTTGTGCTGCAAGACTACGCCCATGGTTATATTAGAGGAGTCACATACCTAAACGAGATCTGTGTAGGGCTTGGGATAACCAATGACTGCTGCATTTTGAATCGCTGCCTTGCAGTCTTCAAAAGCTTTTATGCTCTCCTCTGTCCTTTGTATAGGAGTCTTGTCATTCCTCCGCGCTCCAGCTTGATATCTGTTGAGGAAGGCCTGAAGTTCTGCTGCTCTGGGTATACAACATCTCTAAAAGTTAAACATACCCAAGAAGCGTCGAAGGTCCTTAACCGTAGATGGTCGAGGATAGTTTGCAATGGCGTCCACCTTAGCAGGCACGCAGTAATGCCATCTTTATGAACTTTGTGCCCCAAAAACTCAACTTCGGATTTAAAGACACACTTAGCTAAATTAATAGTGGTCCCTGGTCCGTGGTCTTCCGGGTATTGGAGGACTTCCTCCAGATGTGTCCAATCTCCTCTTTAGGCAAAGGCCTGAGAAGATCTGTGTAATATTCTTCAGCTGGTACTGAATAAACAGTAGGTTCCTCGACATTGGTCATGTCTTCCTTGTGACGTTAGCCAGGTGATGCTGTCTGCAAGCTGACATCCGGTGATGTCCACCACAATGCTATAGTGGAAAAGAAGGTATGCGCCAATAATGGGGTAACTGACCCTCGCCTCAATAAAGCGCCATATAAGTCTCTGGCGAAGGCTAGGTCCAGATCCATGACGATGGTGCCATAAGTGGGGGTGGGGGTTCCGTTCGCTGCATACAGTGTGAAGTCCTCGTTCTGCTTCTGCGTCGTTGACTTCACCGGGGAAATAGATAGGGAGGCTCCAGTATCCACCAGGTACCTGATCCCGGACTTCCGATCTGTGACGAAGATTCGGCAGTTAGTAACCCTAGCGATGGTTCCAGCCTCGTCCGTCGCTGAAACTACTTTCCCGCAGGCTTGGAAGGCGGTGAAGGCTTCCAGTCACACGGAGATCGACATTTGGTAGCCTTTGAGCGGAACCGCTCGTGGTAGAAACAGAGCCATTGACATTTACTTCTGCTCCGACTGCGAATAGTCTTCTCCATCGTCCTGGTAGAATCTCCTCCTGTCTCCAGGGCCGCTACCCGCTCTGTAAGCTCCTCTAACACTGCAAGCAGCCTATCCTCTCTGTCAGTTGACCTTACTGGTCTCATTGCCGCTACTTCCGCAATCCCGGGCTCGTACACTTCAGAGATGCAGTCTGCAATGATGCTGAGCTTCGGAAGATCCGTTTGCTCGGTTCCTGCCAAAGCTGATTGCATGCGGATCGGAAGTTCCTTCAACCAATTGGTTTGCAGCAGGTCTTCCGTTATCATCAAACCTCCCAACTGCTGAAGCGATCGCAAAAAATGTGAAGGACGCCGGTCTCTGAGCTGCTGATCTTCAAGCAGTCTTCTAATTCTTGTACTATCAGATTCCCCAAAACCCTTCATTAACCTGGCCTTTAATATTTCATAGAGAGTCTCATCTGTAGGTTGCCTAACTAAATCTATTGCTTCCCTCTCAGCCTCACACTCCACTCAGACTAGCTCAAAAATGATAAACCGTGCGAAGCTGAAATTGGGTATTTGGAATATGTATAAGCCCGCAATATGACAGCAAAAATTTCATCAAAATTGGTATAACGGAGGGGACACTTTATTTAATAAATTTTGTCTTGTTGAGGGGGCTTAAATGGGGAAGGGGACTTTTTCGTCCCCATAAAACATTATTGGTTTTTCATTGTTTGTACATCATGGTTGTATCATTGTTCCATTGTTTTTAAGATCCTATTCAAAAGTCATTAAAGTGATTCATCAATTGGGAACTCCAACCTTTGAAGGGCCATCTGCTCTTAAAACTAAACATTATATAGCAATAATAATACACAAAATAATGAAGGATATTAGTGAAGTTATAAGCGCTTAAGGTTAAGGAAACCGAGGGGTATACTGCCTTTGAATATAGTGGGAAATCCAAGAATAAACCTTGAAACATGACAACTTTATTGAACGATTGCATTTTCCCTTACATTTATTTTTTTCAAATTCATTTTTAGGACAAAGGAAAGAAATCTTCGCATCATTGGGTTTCTGTATGTCATGGGAATCCCCAGTTTTGTGACTTCTGTTCCAAGTCTCTTACCAATAAGCCTGCTGTTTGTTGTGAAAGTAAGTACAAAATAATTACACATTCCATCTTTTCTTGGGATAAATCACAATATTTATTGAATATATTTTTATTTCTTTGATTAGTTACTAGTAATAGAGGGATTTAATCAGGTCTACTACGACTTAATACTGCTTTGATTGTTAGGAAATGACCTTAGGGTCATTCCTTATCAAATCAAAATATAATGACCTAAAAGAAATGATGTATTATATGTCAACATTTTGTATCTTGTGAACCTATTGTTTCACCACTTTGAAATTTAATACACCTCTAACCAGCATATGCTATAGTAACATATTTTTACTTTCGCTTACCTATCTATAAAATATATAGCAAGGTACATAGCAGTACGTGTTAGTGTGAACAAACTAGCTCAAAAACAATAAACCGTGTGGAACTGAAATCATGTATTTGAGTTAGGTGCATGCCTGTGATGTGAGAACTTTTTCTGGTTTTGTCATAATTGAGTAAACAGACTGGGCACTTAAATCCATAAATTTTATGATTTTCTCAAAAAATGTTCAAACGATTTTCATTAAACTTGCCATGTTTAATCAGAATCAAGTATCAATATAAGGTAGGTTCTATCACCATATAAATGTTCTAAAGGGGCTAAATGGTGATTGAAAAATTTCTTCCTATAAAGTATCTTTGATCTATATAAATAAAGATGAAAGTCTGTTTGTTTGTTTGTTTATTTGTTCTTAATAGAAATCCATACCGTTTGTCCTAAATTCTCCAAATTTCGCTCAGTGGTTCTTTGATACCAAGTGCGAACACCTGTCCATATTAAAATTGCATAACTTCAGCCGATCTTCAACTGATATTTTTTATTCTCCAAATTTCGCTCAGTGGTTCTTTCAGACCAGGTGCGAACACCTGTCCATATTAAAATTGCATAACTTCAGCCAATCTCTGGGTATATTCATTATTGTTATAAAAATCGTTTTGATCTCGCTTTACATTGGTTTTTACGAAATCGACCGTTTGAGTCGATAAAAGTCTCACTTTATAGATTTAAAAAATGAAATTCTTCGGGTGAAACCGGTATATACAGCTAGTACATTTATAATCAGAAATTAACTGTCTCTTGTTAAGCATATTAATATGAAATGGCTAAAAAAAAAAAATGAAAGAATTTGATATGGAGAGTTTGATAAACCTATACAGGAGAGAAAAAAAGAAAAATGATTCCCCCAATGAGCTAGAGAATGAGAGCTAACAAGTGCAGTAATATACATGTATAATATATTGTTGGAAAGTTATAAAATTCCAGAAAGATTAGTATTTAGTTTGTAAAGTCATAGAATGTTTATATGCATGAAAAATTAATAATTTCTTCTTTTATATTAGGTATGTTCCAACAAGCACTTAAAACATGTTGCCAACTCCTTTGCATGCGCAGTGGGCCTTTACTAACAGCCCATTGTTAACTAGTTGGGGTGTACTGCGCATTCGAAAGAGTTGTCAACGTGTTTTTAGTGATTATTGGAATATGTCTATTATTTAACATAAATTATTTGTGTCCATGGTAACTAAATGAAGTTTTCATAACAATTAAATAGAGAGTTATAAAAAGCCTTGGAATATTATGTTTTTCATAGCTTTACTGCCAAAGATAAAAATAAAAACTATTTTATTTATTTATTTATTTTTTTATGAGTGAATGCTTAAAAAACCACATGATGTTCAAAATATGTAAAGCAGTTTTAAAAACACGTTTGGTGTGTAAAACATATGGTACAAGAAAATCTCGAATAATTGTATTTTTGTTCTCAAACTTTACTTCCAAAATGGATTTCTGAATGAAGCATAAGGGTGGTGGTGGAATGAAGCATAAGTAAAACAGCTGAATGAAGCTGTTTTACTAGAACAGTGATCGTTTCTGGAAAGGCATAAGAGACAAATATTAAAAAATCAGGTTTCAGTTTACTATGAAACGTTAGTCCCCCTACTATCAATTCCCATGCACGATGTATTTACAAAAATCGGTAAAAAAAAAACTCAACTATTGATGAAATAAGGATTTTTTTATTGTGGTTGATTAAAATTAAATAATAATGAATCCAAAATTACTGAGGACTATAAAGTTTTGCAATAATTATAAAACTCAATACCTTATTGAGAATAACAAACAAAAAGAAGTAAAGAAATGTGTAAAAAGCAGTTGTCTGTGTAGTTGCTTAATGGTGTTTACAAATTTATCAAAACAAGAGTATTTCTACTCAAAGTAAGTTTGTAAATGAAAGTTGTCTTTTGCGTGCATTGCACAAGCTTTTTTTTATTAAAATATTATATTGCCCATAGTAAGTTTTTTTTTTTTTCCTATCAAAACTGTTTTAAATGTTGAGTGCCATGTGCTTCTTCATGCATTCTCTTACTAAAGAACTATAAAAAAGTTTTATTTTTTTTTAATTATGGAACTATATATGTAATTCAAAACTGTTTTTTCCTGACAGGTAATTTAATAGTTTTTATTTTATTATTATAGCAATACAACAAAATTTTTTTCTTATTTCAGATTTTTTTTTAGTATTTTGTTAATCTAACATTTTTCTAGGTGTACTCCTCACAAACATGTGGTCGGATGGGACAACATATGTTCCATGAATTTTTTTTCTATTATGTTTGTATTAAATCTATATTTCAGAGTATTAAGCTTAGAATAACCAACTTAATAAAAATAAATAAATAAAAAATTTGCTTCTCTGAGCAGTTTTCCGAGAAAACCTGCTACTCACAAATTGTTAACAAATTTCAATTTTGCTTGAATATGAAGAAAATTTTACTTTTTTTATTATTTTATTTTTTATTATTATTATTTGTTATTAATTATTCATTATTATTATTATTATTGGTAATACTTAAATCAATTTTTTTTTCGTTACCACTTCATATTCATTAATAGATGTGACACCTTAAAAATATATCTTTTATAATTTTTTTTAAGGGCTCTTATTAAGGTATAATAAAATACTATAGAAACCAATTATTGGTTATTTTGGGGCTATTCACTTTTAGCTATTTAAATTTAAATTATATATATATATATATATATATATATATATATATATATATATATATATATATATATATATATATATATATATATACCAGGTCATTCAAAAAGTCCTGTCGTTTTTTTGGGGGAAATTATAAATAAATAAATATTTTCAAATAATCACCTTTATTCATCAAAATATCCACCGTTACAGTCGGTAACCTTCTCCCAACAAGATGGTAAAGCCCAAATTCCTTCCTTAAAAAACTGTTGATTTTTACTGCAAAAATAAGTGGCCAGTTCGTGAATTAGGTTGTCACGGTCTTGAAAACATTTCTGTCTCAGATTGTTGTCGAGATCTCTGAATAGGTGATAATCAGTGGGTGACAGGTCAGGGGAATATGGTGGGTGAGGCAAAACTTCCCAGCCTATTTCTGTCAATTTTTCCCTGGTCAATTTGGCGGTGTGTGGTCGAGCATTGTCTTGAAGAAGCAAAGGTCTTCTTCTGTTGACTAAGCCGGGATCAAAAGTCTTAAGCTTGGATTGGCAATGGTCCAGTATATTGCAGTATACTTCTGCAGTGATGGTTTGCCCTTGATTCAGAATCTCAAAATGCACTATACCTTTGGCTGTCCAGAAAACAATGAGTAAAACTTTCTTTGGATGGAGATCTGGTTTTGGAAATTGTTCAGGTTTCTCATCTGCCGACAACCACTGATATGATCGTCTGAAGTTGTTGTACAACACCCATTTCTCATCACAGGTGATGATTCGATTCAAAAAGGGTTTGACTTTCAAGCGGGAAGTTAACGAAGATGCAGTTGTCAAGCGAACAAGCATATTGGCATCTGAAAGCTTATGAGGAATCCATTTATCCAGTTTTTTCACTTTTCCCAGTTCTTTAAGGTAATTCCAGGCAGTGGTGGCTGAGATATTAAGTTGAGAGGCTATCTCTGAACAACTTTGACGCGGATCCAACTCTACTACTCTTCGAACGTCCTCCTTATCAACTACAGTTGGTCGACCCGAGCGTGCCTCGTCTTCTAGTGTCTCGTCGCCTCCACGAAATTTTGAAAACCAAAATTGTGCCTTCCGCTCAGACAGCACATCTTCCCCAAACACGGAGCATATTTTTCTAGCAGTTTCGGCAGCTTTTGAGCCAAGTTTAAACTCATAGAGCAAAATCGACCGAATTTGAGTTTCAACTGGAATCATTTTAACTAGACAGTTGGATGGTGACAGCATTAAATTAATCCTCCTTAGCCTCCTATTCATAAAGTATAAACATTTGTGTTTACATGGATAAAAGTTGTATTGAACGGAATTAATTAGCAAACACTCTAGAATCAAAATAAACAACGAACAAACGAAAAACAACAGGACTTTTTGAATGACCTGGTATATATATATATATATATATATATATATATATATATATATATATATATATATATATATATATATATATATATATATATATATATATATATATATATACCACATATATATATATATATATATATATATATATATATATAAATGTGTGTGTGTGTGTGTGTGTGTGTGTGTGTGTGTGTGTGGGGATGTATATAAAACATTAATTTTTTTTTTTGTAGATTGTACAATAAATGTTCATCAAAATTCTTGCAAGGACAACATTGCTGACTGTAAAGGAAAAGGAAGCAAGGTAAAAAATAAATAAATTGAATTCTTTATTTTTATCTGTGCTTTCTTACTTAGTGATCTCATATTGAACCATAGAAAATCTTCCATTATATTTTTCAGCTATCATTTCATGTCTTGTCCGTTATCCTTATAAATAAATTAGATTCCGAAATTCTAGTCATTCTGAGTTGGGAAATTGTGGATTTTAAACTTTTAATGGATATGTGTTAAAAAATAAGCACACATATGTAACAAAGTTAAATTCATAACAACAAATTGTTTTATAATATTTCAAATGAAACATAAAAATTACTAAAGATATATATATATATAGATATATTTATAATTTACGCAATAATTTGTCTTTATAAAAATTATATAAAAATTCTTTAATTAACATTATATAGAACTATATAACATTATATAGAACCCTTTTAGCTTATAGAAGCTGACCAAAAAATCTCTATGTTCCAGCTGCGTTGTTTAAGTCTTGCTCAAACCAACTGAGTTGGTTCTCTTAAATGACTTACTCTGCTGGCCTCAGGTTCAGATTTTCTCTTACAATAGTGTTCCTCACTCAATCACATCTTGTTTTCTCCTCCATTTTTCTTAAGTAGAGCATTTCCATGGCCACTATTTGGCTCTTATACTTGGTCATGAGGTAGAAAGTGTATTTGGAGACAGCCTTCCTAGTTGCCTTCGAAACTTCCTTTTTTCCCAGAAAGCCTCCCTTTAGAGAATGCGAAAATCTTCCAGCCATCTTCATCCTCTCGTAGATGTCTCCATCAATCCATCCATCTTCATTTAGATGAGTATCCATGTGTTTGAAATCCTTTACCTCTTCCTGAAGGATTTGGATTCTGATCAGCCTAATGATGCAGTCTCTTCTTTTGATCCTCATGTGCTATGTTTTGAAGATGTTTATTTTCGTATCTATGGTCTTCAGCTCATCTAGGAGGGTCTTCACATTAAAATTTAGATTGCAGCAGTTGTTTCTGACCATTACCATGTCATCAGCGAATGCAAGTACCGTAAACTGGATGCTGAGGTGTTTATATCTGGGTTGTATGACCTAATTTTCTCTTTTGCTCCCTTATGGGCGGAATCTAGTACCAGAATGAGCAGGAAGAGACTAAGACCTGCCCTGCCTGATTCCTTGCTCAGTTGTGAATTTCATTGATTTGTGATTACACATCCTGACATCATTTCTCTGCATGTCATACAGTTTTAAGATGGCCTTCTTTTTCCTGACTCTAATGCTTTAGAAATGTTTTATTTCAACACTCTGTTGAATGCTTTATTTAAGTCTACAAAGCAAGTGACATCTTCTCTTCTCTTTTCTATGACTTCAAATATCTTCTTCCGTATTTCAAAGCTGTCTTCTCTATTTTAAAACTGTTGGTTCTATTCCACTTCCAGCATATTCTATGACTATAATTCTTTGAATTATTCAACCCACCTTTTCATTTCTGGCCTACTAAGGACCTCCATTTTTGTCTTGCTTCAACACTTAATCTTTGTGCTTCCTCATGCTCCAAAGGGATCAGTATAAAAGCTTCTGATTTTCCTTTTAGTTGCTTTCCAGCTTTTTCTCTGTACTTCCTCTTTCCTTTCATCAGGGCCTCTTTCTATTTTTCTTTTGTTTTCTGTTTCTATCTATTTCTCTTTTGTGGAGGATTTAACTTCTTCCCTAATTTCTTCAGTACACCAATGGTCAGGACTAACTGTTAAATTATAACTGTTAAAAACTCTTACTTTACGTATAAAAAGTGTGATAATATTGTTTACTAGATTTATCTATTTAAAAAATGGTGGTATGTTCCATAGAGTATTAAGTTTGCTTGTTGAGCCATCTCATAATTTGATTTAATTAATGCTGTTATGTAAATTGTCATTTATATATTTATTATTCTTTTTAAGCCGATCTTTATTTTGTTTTATTATTACTAGGTTGTTACAACAGTTCTTTTGCATGAACACAACTTCTAATTCCAATTCTTTTCTTCAAACTTCCAACTGTATTTAATAACGGTATTGTTCCTACTATTTATGTCAATAGTACTTTAACTTTATACTTTATAACTAATACTTTAATTTCTTGTGACTTGAGTTGGCTTTTTTGGTTCATTTAAATGTTTAAAAAGCACAAGCAATATCAGAGGAATGAATTATAATTCATGGTCTTTTGTTATATCACTGGAGAAAAGGTTTAAGTGCAAAAGCAGCCACTGAAGACATTTTTTTATTGAAGGAGAGTCTGTTATCCATTGAAATATTGCCACAATTAGGTTCAGGTGTTTCTATGATGGGAATATTAACCTTAGCAGCAATATTAGTAGATGAACCCTGCTCAAGTCACCCATTGGTCTTTGGTAATGGCGGTCTTGATGTGTTTGAACCAGGACCTACATGCAACTGTTGTGATTTATCTGCCGAATCTCACAAACTTTTTTTTTAATCAGTGGCTCTTTTTTTAAAAGGTGGGTTATAAAGTTTATAAATTTTTTTTATAATAACAAGGGCATAAAAAATAAATCAGAAGAGTTTTTTGCCTAAAAACCAAATGAGCTGTACTGGCATCCAATCCACTTAATGGCACAAAGATGGGAGAAAGCAGTTGAAAACTTTGAAGAGTAGTATTATTCAATAATGATTAAAGTATGTAATCTGAAATTGATCTGTACTAATTATGACTTTTTAACAACCTAGTACTTTTACTAAATTGTTGATACAAATATTTGCTGAACAAACATTGTCCTATTTTTCATTCAGGTCATGAAAAGTTCATCTTCATTCGGAAAATCATCTGGCAAAAGAGGGTCTAATGCCAATCAATCAGCATCCCCCAGCAGGTCAGTTAATATTTTAGAATCATTAAAACGCTATGTATTTGCTAAATTTTAATTTAAATGCAATATTTCTAGGCCTGTATCTAGCATTAAGTGGTTTTTAAAAATCACTTGCAAAACATATATGTAACATTAATTTTAGAGTTTTGCTTTAGTAAGTTTTATTCTAGCTTATCAATATTATTAAGGCCTTGGAATGATGCCACATTTATTATAACTTTGAGCATGATTTTATGAAGCATGAATGACAGGTTTGTTGCACTATGCACAAAAACTTTTTAAAATGTCTGACATTGTAGATATTATATCGTAATTATCAGTTTAAATGTTTAAAAAAATTAGAAACTAATAGGAAATTTGCTATATGACTGTTGTGATGAGTGACTAAATAAAAATTGAATATAATTATTTTTTTTTTAAGATGAAGGAAGTTTATACTATCCGTGGTCCCCATTGTATAACATCCATTTTTTTTTTTTTTTTATAAGGAAGTAATATTATTCAGAAGTTATTAGATGTACCTAAACATGAGCGGTCCAATTTAGGATAAACCCTAGTAAATCATAGTTGATTGTTGATTTTTAATCAAATTGCATTGTTTAAATTATTAATCTATATCATAAGCCTAGCTATGATAAAATATGGTGGAATGAAAAAAGAATAAATAATACAAAACCTGCATATTATATTATATATTCTCTGTTTATAACTTAGTAACATTAAGTTTTTCATAGTAAGGATCATTTTTAAGTAAGTTTTTTCTTTATTTTTTATGTTAACTATTATACATGTGTTTTAGTAAGCTGAAAACTATTAATTTTTATCATGTATGTTAAATATAATGTGTATAATTATATTATCTCTATTCATGAAAATGTTTATTTTTTCTAGTTTTTTTAGTTATTATTCTGCGATATTTGGTCCCATGGGCCGAGAGACCCTCCTGGGGCGAACCCAGCCTCTATAAAGTGGGGACCCTTAATTGAAAAATTAAGGGTACCTTAATAAGATGACGGTCAAATCACCTCCTTGCACAACCACTGACCAAGAAAAAATGCTTCCTTACATAGTACTGCATCCAAGACCCTTCATGGGTTGTAGTGGTACAGGTTTTTTTTTTTTTCATGTTTTCATCTATCTACCATCTTTAGGACTAACTATAGTATGTTGCTAATAGTGCAATGTAAGAAGGTGTCACAGAAATATGTATTGTTTATGGAGTTTTAATGATTATTCAACAATTATTTTCATCATTTACTAGAAATTAAAAAAAGGAAAACTAAATAATTTAATATCTTCAAATGATTTGGCCTTATTATCGCCATGATATCTTCTTATTAATATTACGTTGTTAAATATGAACTCTTTTAGGCTGATAATTTATTGCAATATGTTTTCTGAAACAATTTATGTATCAATATTTTGTTGGGTTTATTAATTTTTGTGTCTTACTCACAAACCTTTAAGTGTATCGATACATTTTTGGATCATTTCATTTATTCATTTCACACATCATGGTACAAGTTATCATGAATGATTTAAGTTAAATACTTTTTAACTTCACTTTATTATCCCTATAAATTTGTCGTGGCTCCTATCTTCTGACATTTCAGTAATTTTACATCAAAGTACAAGGACATGTACCGGTTAAGGCTTGTTCTTTCTTTAATCTTTATTACTATGCAATCGATCTGTTGGGAAATAAAATCAAAACCTGGGATAAAATCAATAGTATCAATTGTATCACAAAAAATTTACTTACATAAGGGTGCGAACATGACAAGTAGTGATGAAAACATAACAGGTTATGTAGCCAAAAGTAAATAAATTAAAAAATTAAGAAAGCAAAGACAATATACTAGTAGTATAAACGACGGATTGTGCAATTGTGAACTAGGTCACGCCGTCTGCCAGGGCGAGGGGGTTGTATACCTAGGGTGAGGGAGGGCGACCTTGAGCGGTTGGTTGCACAATCCGGCAACGTCGCATGGAATGTGTGAGATGTGGCAACGTCGCATGGAATGTGTGAGATGTGGCAACATCTACATATAATACAGCGTGCCGTAGTAGGGCTATACGTGACCTTGAGGGTCATTGATCGGCCTTGTGAGGAGGCGGTTGGTATAGCTGCCTTTGTTTACATTTTCTCCCTGTGACGTCATCCTCTGAGTGGGTCGGTCCACTTTTTTTGTTTGTTTACATTTAACGGGGTGCGTTGACCCAGTTCACAACCCAGCCAGGGGTGTGGCTGCAGGTGTGTGATTTACTGGTACATGACTCAGCTGTTTCATTCAAGTTCATTCATAATTGTTGTTACGATTACGATCTCACATGTGGTTCATGAGCATGAGAGACTCGACGACATCTGGGAAGTCTGGGAGGGGTATATACGAAATGGAGTGCCGAGTCAGGTTTCTCTGGAAATCGCTACAGATGTGATCTGCAGGTGGTCAAACAAGGACCTTTCATTTACTTATCGATGGTCAGTCAGCGTTTTGTAAGCCTCCCAGACATGAAATAGTGCTGCCGCCATATGTACAGTCATCAGATGAGAAGCTATTGTTATACTTGTGATCTATTTGAAAGGACGCCGCCAAGACATCAGCCGCCGCTGAGGGTTAAACTTATAAACAAGACGACAAAGAACCATTCATACTTGAGCCGGACAAATAATCCATCTTATCTACGCCCAGTCAGCACGAGCTGCACTATGATAATCTTGAGCTAGCAGACATCGAGGAGTTAAGTTAAGGCTCAGTCAGCACTACTGTGCATATATACCCCTAGCTTCACACGTGACGAGAGCCATTGATTGCCCTACATCTACATTGAGGATATAAGGAGCTCGACTTTTCCAATTTTAATAATTGAGTACCTGGAGTATTGTGCAGTTTTGCTTAAAGGTGAGTCATTTTAACTTTTTTGAACTAATACTTGCATAAAGATAACAAAAAATTGTTAATATTTGTAAATATTACAGATGTCTTTAATTGAAAAATTGAACAGGTCCACAATCTATAAGACAATTGATGAGCTCGAGAAAGGAGAAACTTATATAAGATTTTAGAGCTGGCTCTCAAATCAACGGAGTATGGAGAAGCATTACAAGCCATCGTAGAGGGGGTAAACGGAGAAAAATATCGGACATTTTTACCAAAAAGATACCAAGAATGCTTTTCTGGAAAAGACATCGAACAATATGATGGTGAGTTTTTTATTTCTTTTAAAATAGCAACAATAAAAAAGTGTAATATTTAACTGAAATGATATGCTTGGTTTTAGTATCATTGAGCATGGTATATGAAGGAAAGGAGAAACAAGCTTACAAAATTAAGTTTATGTAATTGAACTGGATGATGGCCGAAGGAAAAGGTATTGATGTTATATTATGTTCAAAATGTGGGTTGTTATTGTTAAACTCGAGCGCACACAGATGTAAATGGAAATTTTATACATACTTAGATTGCAATCGTGAATTTAAATCTAAATTTATCTGCGAACGTCATAAAAAATCACAAGCATTTGGTGATATAGGTAGCCAATTATCAATGGAAAACTTCCCAACACCTGCTGTTTCATCTTCGAAGCAATCACATTTACCATTTAAAAAAAGATTACATTCGCTAATACCATCTTCATCTGGGTCTAATATTGCAGAAATAGGAATTAGCTCACCTAAGAAACATAAATTCTATAGAAAGGAACAACTTGAAATTTTAGCTACAATTGAACCAGGTATTAAAAAATCAGCATTTGGTAATAAAGTGATAGATTTTTATATCGAAAATCGTGATTTCAATGCATTTCCGAAAGACTTTCTGGA
The DNA here is from genome assembly GCA_911387785.2 of Aelia acuminata. Lineage (NCBI taxonomy): Eukaryota > Metazoa > Arthropoda > Insecta > Hemiptera > Pentatomidae > Aelia > Aelia acuminata. Next base: position 95,912,998 of record OU426980.1, read on the forward strand.
GTCAAAAAGAGAAAAAATTATTAATATGTTAAAATTTTACTTAAAACTATGGAACATATTCAAAATTAATTTGCAGTTAGATTGTTCCTACAAAAAAATGGGTCCAAATTATGAGGAAAAGGCAGATATGAATTTTAAGACCCGTCAACAAATTATAGATTCATCAACTGATTTTTACAAATATATTAATAACTCATTTGAAAAAATAGTTTCGGAATTAGATTCCTTTAAAACTTAAGGTTCTGGCTGGACATTTGTATCGTGTAATTATCTTTGTTTGCATCCTACTAAATAAACCTCTTGATGGAAAACAATTTATGGACTTGCCGAAAGCGATAGCAAACAAACATGCTGTAATTAACGTAAAAAACTTAAACAACGATTGTTTTCGATTTGCAATATTAAGTAAAATTATTGGTTCGAACGATCCTAAGTCCTATGAATATTTAGAAAATAATTACAATTTTGATTGTATTTCATATCCCACTTCCTTTAAAGGCATTAAAATATTCGAGGATGTAAACAATGTTTTAATCAATGTGTATGGTTTAGATGAAAAAAACAAGGTATTTCCTTTGAGAATAAGCAAAAAAGAAACCTTTAAAGAAAGATTTGACCTTTTATTTCTTCAAAATGAAAGAGACTCCCATTATTTTTATATTACCAATTTAAGCAGGCTTGTTGGCAGTCAAATATACGGTGACAAATCTGCTAAAGAAATTTGTCACAGGTCTTTAACATCTATTTCCTGGAGATAAAAAACAAAAAGCAGAAAAAACGCGGAAGAACGATTAAAGGAACATTTATTATTTAGCGGTGCGCATAAACCGGTTAGAACAGATTTCCCACGCGATGATAAAATAAAATTTAAAAAGTTTCAGTGTACACAGAGAATCAAAATTGTAGCATATGCTGATTTTGAATGTTACTTAGAAAAGATCGAGGGCCCTTGCGAAAATCCGTCAATTTCTTGGACGAAATCCGTGCAAAATCATAAAATCTTTTACGATAGGTAAAATGATGGTCAGGATTTTCAGTTACAATGATATTTATTATGGTAAGCCAAGGTTTCGATCCAACTTGTGGATCTTCATCAGGGCTAAAAGAAAACAAATATATGAGTATCTATGCTAGAGGGCGACAATAAATGGATACATTACAGAACTGATAAAAATTCAACCAACATCTCAAACATCTCCTTGATACAAAACAAATAAATACCCCTACTTACAGATACCTTATCTCTTATTATTCTACTGCTCCCCGTTGTTACGGTCTACCAAAAATCCATAAACCCGGTAATCCCATCCGTCCCATCATTTCAAATATCAATTCTCCCTCCACTAAGCTCAGCAAATTCCTTCTCCCTCCATTACAATCCCTTAGCCATAACAATCCATACGACGTAAAAAATTCCTTCCATCTCTTGGAACAATTAAAAACCATCAATATTCCCGATAATTTTATCTTAGCCTCTTTCGACGCCGAGAGTCTTTTCACTAACATCCCGACGGATCGTGCCCTCCAAATCGTTGAGGAAAAATGGAACTTGTTAGAATCCCATAGTAAACTCAATAAATCTGCCTACATTGACTCCCTTGCTTTATGCTGTAATTCTGGATATTTTTGTTTTCAAAATAAATATTTTCTCCAAACTTCTGGCCTTTCCTGAGTATTTAATAAAAACACTTATCAATAACAATGCTAAAACTCAAAATCTCTCTAACAACTCTTCACAACCTCCGATTTCTACTTTCCAATACAGATCTATCCCATATATCCCCATTCTCTCAAACAAAATTAAAAAATCCTTCTCATCGAGTTTCCCACACATGCGCCTAGTATTAAAAAATAACAATAAATTAAAAAATCTTTATACAAAACTCAAAGACCCTGTACCTCTCCTAGACAAGTGTAATGTAGTTTATCGTATCCAGTGCTCCACGCTTAATTGCAACAGTTGCTATATAGGTGAAACCAAAAATTATTTAAAAAAACGTATTTATCAACATAAATACAGTATTTCCACGCGTAATTCGTCTACTTCTAAATTAGCAGAACATGCCATTGCCCACAACCATTCCTTCGACTTTGAGAACCCCTCCATATTAGCAACTGTATCTAACCACGACAAACGTCTGCTCTCAGAATCCATTTTCATCCATCTAGAAACTAATAACCCGGTAAATCACAAAACAGATAAAGAGATAATTTCATCCACTTATTCTAACATCTTCCGCATCCTCAAATCCTAGTTTTGTTTTCATAGGTACCTGCAATTATCTCTGTACCTCTTGTACTATTATTATTTTTTGTATTGTATGCTTCTTTCTGTATATTTTCCAAATTTGTATGCATTGTTACATTATGTATTATCTCATTTTTATGTTATTATTCAGTCCAGACACAACTATTTGTATACAGTACCATATATTTTGTTAGTTTTTAAATATTTTGTTCACTCAGTTGTCATGTGCCTTCACTTCAAAAGCGTTGGATTTCCCCGCCATAAACCTTTGAAGTCGGCAAACTAACCCCCTACCCCTACCTCTCACCTTATTTTTACCTTTAGTCTTAGTATCCACCTGGACTCAGTAGGTATATATCAGATTCTGTTTTATCTTGTTAACCAGCCTCTTATTTTAATATTTATGTATACCATCTTTTATATTATTATCAGTTCTGTAATGTATCCATTTATTGTCGCCCTCTAGCATAGACACTCATATATTTGTTTTCTTTTAGCCCTGATGAAGATCCACAAATTGGATCGAAACGTTGGCTTACCATAATAAATATCATTGTAACTGAAAATCCTGACCATCATTTTACCTATCGTAATTGAAGAACAGTTGACCATCTCTCATCTCTACCATAAAATCTTTTGTGCATCACTTATGGTTAAAGCAGATATTCCTCTATTAAATCTTCAACCTTCAGTTTATACTGGTGCTAACTGCATGTTTTTGTTTATGGAGGCTCTTCATGAATTGGCAAAAAAGGTTGATGAAATATATTGCAAAATCGAACCCATGGCTCAAATGACTGAGCAAGAAATGTTGTATTATGAAACAAAGAATAAGTGCGTTATCTGTCTAAAGACATTAAATAAAGACCAGAATGTACGGCATCATGATCATGTAACACCTAAATTTATTGGTGCAGCTCATTCAAACTGCAGCTTACAAGCAAAAACACCTGATTTCATACCGTAATTATGCACAATTTAACTGCAATTATTAAAAATTATGCAAAATTTACAGGGTTACGATTCGCACTTTATTGTACCTTTTTTAGATAATCATGAAGGTGATGTTACTGTTATTCCGAGTAATTCGGAAAAGTACATCAGTTTTACAAAAACATTCAAAGATTGTAAAACTAAAATAAAATTCATAGATAGTTATAAATTTTTAGCTGCCAGCCTTGAAACGCTAGTCCAAAACATGAAAACCGGTTCTGAGAATCTCTCGATCACTTTCCCTCATTTGTATGAGTTAATCCCTGACGAATCCAAAGTTGAATTGCTAACGAAAAAAGGAATCTATCCATATTCTTACATAGATTCATTGCCGCGGTTAGAAGAAACCCAGTTACCCACATTAGACAAATTTTACAATGACCTGACGTTAGAAAATATTTCTCAGTCTGATTACGAACATGCTTAAACAATTTGGAAAATTTTTAATATCAAGAACATAAAAGAATATACTGAAATATATATAATAACGGACGTAATTTTATTATGTGAGATATTTAAAAAATTTTGAAAACTCTGTATGGACATCTACTGTTTAGATCCAGCATATTTCATGTCTCTTCCAGGGCTAAGTTACGAAGCAATGTTGAAAACAACAGATATTGAATTGGATATTATAAAAGATTTTGATATGGTTCTGTTTTTCGAAAAAGGCATCTGCGGCTTTGTCAAACGAAAGTTGTCAAACGATATGCTAAAGCCAATAATTGTTTAATAGATGATTATGATCCGAATCAACCCATTAGCTATTTAATTTATGCAGACGTGAACAACTTGTATGGCTACGCAATGAACAGTTTCCTTCCGTACGGGGGCTTCGAGTGGTGCGATCAAGATTTAGATGTGCTAAACGTTCCTGACGACTCGGAAGTAGGGTACATTCTGGACGTTGACATTGATTATCCTGAAACATTACATGATTTGCACTCTCAATTTCCCTTATTGCCTGAAAAATCAAAACCTCCTGTCGATAAAAAAACAACTGAAAAGTTAATGACTACGCTTACACCGAAAACTCGTTATATCGTTCATTATATCAATTTGAAACAAGCTCTAAATCTAGGGATTAAACTGACAAAAATTCATAGAATTTTAAGATTTAAGCAAAAAAAAATGGTTGGTACCATATATTGATCTTAGCACTAAACATAGAGCAATGTCTATCAATCCTTTTGAGTCTGATTTCTTCAAACTAATGAATAACTCGTGTTTCGGAAAATTCATGGAAAATGTAAGAAAGCGTATAGACCTTAAAATTGTTACAAATGAAAAAACATTAAACAGACTGGTGAAGAACCCCAATTTCAAAAAAAGAATCATTTTTACCCATAATGTAGTTTCCGTCCAGTTAGAGAAGGAAAACATTGTATTCGATAAACCGCTATATGTTGGCTTTAGCATATTGGAACTTTCAAAGGTTTTAATGTACAAATTATCCTATGATGTGTTCCTAACAACTTACGGTCCACAAAATATTGACCTCTGCTACATAGATACTGACTCTCTTTTGTATCATATTAAAACACCAGATATTTACAACGATATAAGTAATAATAGTTTAAGATATTATTTTGATACTAGCAATTTTCAGAAATACCACCCTTGTTATTCTGATAAAAACAAAAAAGTGGTTGGAATGCTCAAGGATGAAACAGCCGGTCACCCGATTGTCGAATACGTTGGCTTAAGGCCAAAAATGTATTCTTTCATAACTAAAAAATGTTTATTAATAAGACGGTCCAAAGGAATAAAGAAATGTGCTGTTCGAGGATTCACGTTTCAAAATTATCTAGATTCTCTAAGAAATGATAAGACAATGTACAGCCAGTTTCATATTATACAATCAAAAAAAACATCAAGTGCAAACGGTTTTAATAAATAAAAAGTCACTATGTCCGTATGATGATAAACGTCATACGTTGGAAAACAAAGTCAATACTCTTCCTTACGGCCATTATGCATTGATGCAACATAATTAAATTAAATGTGCAGTAATATATTGGTATTGTTTATTTTATGAACAAATTATATTTTAGGTTAAGAAAAACAACAATTTGTGAGTTTTTGTAAAAAGAATTTTACAAGCAGGAAATTATCATTTATAATTGTATTAACATTTATCTGGTCTCTATTGTAATGTTTATATAAACAAATACAATAAATTTATCTATCTATCTATCTATCTATCTATCTTGTAAAAAGAATTAATAAATTTATATTATAACAGTAAGTGTTTTTTTTCTTCTAATACATTATGCAATATCCTTCTTGTCAATCCAGCTGCGTTCATCTAATCCCAGCCACTTTACATACAATTTATTTCCTTTTCTTTTTAAAACTTTTTCTACAAGGTGTACATCTGGATATTTAACTTTTTGTAGCTCTTCTTCATAAAATGCTCCACTTATCGGTTGTCCTTTCAGATCTTCCAGTAAATAAGTGTAAGGATATGTCTTTTGAATCTTGACTATCTTAAAAATTGCACTTGACCAATTTGATAAATATCCTTTTGAAAACATGGATTTTTGTTTAGATATCCTCACAAAATCGTCCTCTTCAAACTTCTGCTTTCGCACTTTAGTCCGAAAAGAAGAATACACATTGTTTAGCAAGAATTTTTCCGATTTTTTATTACAAGCATCAATTGGTCTCATACCGATTAGTGTATGGAATGATGAGTTATAATCATGTAGAATCTGTGGTAAAATATCTAAAAACTTGTAACTTCCACGCAAGCTAAATGCTTTTCACATTTCCGCTTTTAATGTTCTATTAAACCTTTCTACAATGGAAGCTTTCATATTAGAAAAGGTGGAATAATGATTAATACAATATTGTTTTATTAGTGATTTAAATTTTGAATAGTAAAACTCTTTCCTTGATCGCTTTGAATATTTCTTGGTGTTTGTTTGCTCGAACGCAACACGCTCTCTATCGCCTTAGTTACATCTTCCGCAGATTTCTTTTTTATTGGTATGGCCCATGCATATTTTGTAAAGCAGTCGATAACTGTTAATAAATATTTGTACCCTTTATTTTCTCGAGAATAAGCTATCATCTCTACTAGATCTATTTGCCACAAGTCATTTATTCCTTTCAAAACTGTCTTTCTCCTAGGATATTTCTTGCGAGTTGGCTTATGTAATTCATTTACAATAGTTCTTTTAATTATTGATGAATCCATCTACTTCTTCTCAAGTACTTTGTTTAGGTAACCAAGTGTGATCACATCAGATTCCTTCTCAGGTTCAGCTACGTTTGTTATTCTCTTACCAAGAGAGTCATATATACCTTCAACCAAGGTTAAAGCAACGCTGTTTAAAAATTCTTTGCTAACAACATCCTGTTTATTTATAAGTGGTGCAAAGTTGACAAGTCTTTTTCTTTTTCCATCAATCCAATTACCAGGCCAATTGTTTAAATCAGTGTAGGTAGCCGCTAGCCTATCACAATACACTTTATTAGCAGCGTCATGAGCTGCGATTGGGTTTGCAACATTGATTATTTGTAAATTGCGTGCATCGATGTCCTTTACAGACTTCAATATGCTAAACGGAAAATAGCGTTTTTTATACTTGGAGTGCTTTAATGACATGTGAGATCTGAACTTGTTTATCATCATGTTTATACTAAACCTAGCTTTATATGGTCTTTAATATATAATATTTTCTTCTCGTAGCTCTTCAATTATTGATTCTATTTCGTTTTGGTGTCCTTCATGAACGGCATGAGCGGAAGCCATTAACTGCTTTAGACGATTTACTAGCTCATCTGGACCGTTCCAATACTCATACAGAGGTTTATCGGCTCTCATAAGACCAGTGCCCCATTTGTAAGTGTGAGAACGGTGCTTCATTCTCGGAGCTGAGGAAGGGGGATGGAGTTTTAAGGTTTCCGGTGGAAATAACTTGGATATTACATTTCTATATTTCTCAGATCTGTTTCTAAATACCCCTTGTTCTTTGTTATAGCCTCTCCTGTGTGCATTGGTCGAGAGTAAAATATTCTTATAATTTTCCAAGTTGGTCTCGTTATAATCTTGTGGGTTTTTCAAGTAGAGTAGCTGCAACAATCCCGGAGTTCCTTCATACTCTGTCGTTTATAGAAATATCGTCGCTGTTTGGAAACAGCCGAACGTTTGTTGAATCTCCAATAGCTAATCCCCCTAAAGGCATGACTCTAATTCCATAAAGATCGTCATATGCCTCATCCTCTTTTTTTTAAATCTTATCCAAGTATTCCTTTTGCAGGTTTCCAAATTCGGCGAGATGTTCCTTCAATTTGGCTTCTCCTTGTGGAGTTTTAGCGTATTCTTTGACTAGCTCTGATAGTGGTTCGTCAGTCACATACTCGTCCTCGTATTCTTCAGATGATAATATGGGAAAGGAAAAAGTAGATAACGGTCTAGCTCTTTTGTAGTGAGGCGTTGTTTTCGTTTCTGATAAATTCTGAAGCTGTAAATTTAAAAAAAGAAGAGATAAGAAGACATACATTTAAGAATATTGGTACACCTCATCATCTACTCTCATATGCTGGATTTATTCGAGGAGTCAAGGATAGAGTTGAATGTGTATACTGTGGACTGGTATTCGACAGCACATCATTAGTCAACCCTCTCAGATATCATAAAAAAAATAGTCCACATTGTTTGTGGTTCCAGGAGGAGGAGGAGTATTTATAAATACCTCCTAGGAAGTACCTTATCAGTATGATGGATAAAATGGAGTCAGCGATACGTCGTTTGGGAGAGGAAGGAATCGAAACTTTAACTACAGAAGAATTGAGAGCTTTACCTCGATCATTACTTTTGTACCTTTTCGACTATACATTAGACTACATCTGGGACAATTTACTTGAGGAGTGGCAAGAGGATGAAGAATTTATCCAGAAGCAAAGACTTTCTTACCTCAATGAATATATTAATTATTAATTGTACTATTATATCTGTAATTTATCCCATGTATTATTTCAAATAAACTATGTAAATTAATTTTTTTTTATTTATTTACCTTTATTCTCATTTTTACCTAGGGAAGGGTTCAAGAAATAAAAAAGTATATACAGAAATATTATTTATTGCATAAATTACAACTCATAAGGGTATTTTCTTGAGTTCATTTAATAAATTATAAAGAGTCTCAGTATTAATATTAAAGTCCATTGATGTTGGTTCCACAGGTTCAGTCAGTTGACCTTGTTCATGTTTCTTATATAGTTCAGCCATTTTGGTTATCAATTCCTATGAGTTGTTGATGTTCTTAACGTCTTTACAAAGCTTTGCCGTTTCATTTCTGCTAAAACATGTCGAAGGTGAATCGAGATGAAGGGTTGGCGAACTCTGATTAAACATTGCGAAAGAAATAACAACCTGTTCTATTTTCATAACTCTGTTCCTTCCCCTCTTGGAAAGTGTACAATACAAATTTTTACACCTTACTCGGACTTCAACCTCCACTTTCTTGGGCCTTCTTTGCAAAAGAGATAACATCCTTGGAATCTGATCGGCGACGAATTTCCATTCTTCCGTATTCATATACACTGTATTTTTTTTGTCGATGACCGTTACAGTGGGTACAAAATCGCCAAGACCGATTCGCACTACTTTGCTAGTGGTGATGGAGTAGTCGGTCACCAGTTCCAATGGACGCGGCACAACCATCTCCCAAGGCTTCAACGTTGAAACTAAAAGATTCAATAGAGAGGAGGGGAGAAAGATGAAGTTTTTCAATTTTTTTTATTAGTTGAGTTATTTTGTCTCTTTTTATTTCATACATCGATATCTGGTTTTTCAAGTCGTTTATCTGTTGCAGAAAATTTCTAAGTCTCTTGCGGACATCAGCAACATCCCCAACAGTTTTCCTCTTCTTTTTTATCACATGCGTCATCTATCATCATTGGTAGCTTCTCGAGTTGTTCCAAGTACTCAATAAACGGACAATATTTAGACCATTTCTTGTGATCTACAAGAGGATCGCCATGTTCCAACCACTCGTGTAATATTACTCCACAAAAAGGACACCTTGTCCGATCTGATTTTTTCAAATAATAAAATCCGGCTGCTGCTAGTTTCAATGCACTCACTGGTGAATTCCAACCGACGAATGTGGACAGTCAGTCGGCCTCATACCTTATGTTCTTACTTGTTAGTCGTCCCATAATAAACTGGTTTATCAGTACTAGGACTATGACGAAGGTATGTGGTGAGGGGTAGTGGGGGCAGGAACCTCTCACTTTTACTAAGCTTGTATACGATACAATGAATTCAAATAGGCCTCAAGAGACGATGCTTTGATGACGCTAATGTAATAGCCTTTCATAGAGAGAATATTTATTTAAATTATCGTCCCATTGTCACCGACCCATCTTGAGGTAGGTCAGGTCAAAACAATGTATGTAAGAGGACTGTTGTCAAGGTCTGGTTCGAGCCTCTTACATAATCAAGGCTGGGTCAGTGATAACTCCAATAGGCCGCTATCCCGGGGCCCATGCCATTTACTTCATGACGTCAGAATCTCCCCCGCCACTACGTGATTTAAAAGCGAGCGGGCTATATAAGAGTGAGACCACCAGGACGGTATGGGTTGGAACTGACCTTTGTTCTTCCGACATCATTGCTTCGTAACAACAATTATGAATGAACTTGAATGAATTCTGAATGAATGTAGTCATGTACCTATCGTAAACTAATTAAATCATGCCCCTGGCCGGTTTGTGCACTGGGTCAACGCACCCCGGATCAATGTAAGCAAACAAAAAAAGTGGACCGACCCACTCAGAGGATGACGTCACAGGGAGAAAATGTAAACAAAGGCCGCTAAATTGTGTCACCACTGTAAATGTAAACAAAGGCCACTAACCGCTCAAGGCCCTTACCCACTCAGAGGATGACGTCACAGGCATAATGTAAACAAAGGCCGCTAAACCAACCGCCCCCTCAGAAGGCCGATCAATGACCCTCAAGGTCACGTATAGCCCTACTACGGCATGCAGTATCAAATGTAAACAATGCGATGTTGCCACATCTCACACATTCCATGCGACGCCGGATTGTGCAACCAACCGCTCAAGGGCGCCCCCCCCCCCTCACCCTAGGTATACACCCCCTCGCCCTGGCAGACGGCGTGACCTAGTTCACAATTGCACAATCCGTCGTTTATACTACTTATACTCTATTTATTTTTACCTTTTAGTTAGCGAATATTTTCCACCTAATTAATCTATCCATAGTTTTTGATAACCTGAAGCAATCTTCTCCTGTTCAGCTCAGATAATCAATTCTCTATTGTTTATATTTTTATTACTATTATATTTTTATATTATTAGTAAATTATTTTTTGTTTTCTGTTCCAATACTTTGTGTAGTTTACTATCAGTGATTAGCATATTTCATTTGGTTTATAGTCCAGGCAAATTAGGTTTTCATCTTGCATTAAATCATGCGGTTCCAATTTTGTCAGAAATGTGTTGTGTGTGATTCCTTGAGCAACACCTTATAACTCTCCCTCAATTTCAGATGTCAGGGGGTATAAAGGTCACTTGTTTCAGGTTTGGTCCATAACACAAAAATGGTCCTTTGCAGAGCAAATTTTATATTCAAAATAAATGCTTATTAAATTCCCTAAAATTTGCTATATTCAAATTTATCTGTAAGTTGTTGTTGGAAGAGAGTTGTCGAACAGTAAATTTACTTTATATATATATATGGAAGAGCGGGGTTGGTTGGCATTGGGGGTAGGTTGGCCTTATAATTTCCGTCACACCTGTTGTGAAGGCGCCACAATCGTACCATGTGACCCGCTCGACCTCGGGAATCTTGTCCTGAGATTTTGGTCTGATGCTAACATTGTAGAGAAGTGTGTGCTTCATTGATTGATTTTACAACATTTAAGAAAATTTTTATATTTTCAGTAAATTTGGTTTTAAGGCATGGTAAAACATTTGACTCCGATTCTGTTCACATAGCCCCAAACTCCTTTGAAAAACCTAACCTTTCAACTAACCAGTTTCTTGTTTGGTTGTTCTCCCCCGACCTGGCATCCATCTTTCATATGATTTCTCCTGTGGGGTTAGTTGGCTATCTTCAACTGGGGTTTGTTGGCGCAGTACCAAGTCACAAAAGTAAGGTAAACATAAACAATGGTAAAACTACCACTTGTCTTTAATTCTAGCGAGGAGGATGAGAGCAATATTTCCTATGGAAAAAATGACGTTAGTCTAAACTTAAACGGAATCTTTAGGAACAACGAGAAAGATAATGACATTAAAGATCACCTTCAGCCGCAATCGAAGCTTATTGATGAATCAGCCATACATGGCTACCATGAAAATGAAACTACTGCACCGCAGACACTTTCTCATGATACGAGTGAAGGGCCAGAGAATATTTATCGTACCTAAAGTTTTTGAAGTTGTGTTAAATTCGTTTTGTTTTATGAAAAATTTGTTTACATTGTTCTAACGCAATGATGCTTCTAAGCCATTACATTTTTCTAATTTCTGCTGTTTGAGATGTTATGTAATTTTGTTCAATTGAAATAAATGCAGCCGTATGGTAAAATGTAGCCAATTGTCATTCTATTTTCCCAATAGCTGTTAAAAACAAATCAAAATTATTATATCATTATAGTGCAGCTTTTAATAACAATAATATGTGTCAGGCAGCATTTGAATGAGATGGCCAAACAACACCACATTTTAGGCCAACCTGTCCTACACGGGGGGTTAATTGGTGTACTCTGGCTTGACGAATTCTTAAATTTCCTAGGATCATAGTGTTAAATATTATGTGGAATATCGGCTGATATTCTGGTTGGAGCTCAAAATAAATAATATTTATACAAAAGGATTGATTTAAATTTTTATTACTTGTAATTAAAAATTCTTAAACAAACAAACCATTAATAATTGGTTCACTTATATGTTTAGCTTATATGCATATAAAAGTGCTTGTACTTTAGTTATATCCACCATTAGTAAATATAAAAATAAATGTTATGAACAGTACACTTTTTTCTGGGTATAATTCTGCTTCATAATTATTCTTCCTGATGCTTTACCATATAAAAAGTTATGGAAAGTAACACAAAACCAAATGAAAATTAAAAATATGTTGTTTTATTTAATTTATTAACACCTACATTGATCAGTAGGGGCTAATTGCAATTAGCTAGCTATGTTTATTTGGGAAAAAATAATTCTGGTGTTTAGATAGTAATTAACAAACACTAATAGTCAGTTCAGTTATTGTGTTTTATTTAAATAGATTTTAGTTAATCTCAGATCTTTTTTATTAATATATTATCTTTATATTATCAGCCGGTGTGGCCGAATGGTTAACATTGTACTTCCACACCGGCACTGCGGGCTTGAGACCTGCCCTGGACTGTGCTTTTCTTAGGCAGGAGAAGTACCTTCCAGTGCCGTGGGTGTTTAGAAAGGGGTGGGTGGCAACCTGTAGATAGCCAACCCTGAAATAGGTTAACAAAAAAAAAAAAATAATATTTGGTATAAAATATATAAAATAGACCCACATTGGCCCTTAAAAGCCCAAAGATTATTTCCAGAAAGGGAGGTCATAAGGGAAAAAAAAATCATTATCTTAATGATTGTTAAATAAGTTTTAAGGAAGTTGATTGTTAAATAAGTTTTAAGGAAGTTGATTGTTAAATAAGTTTTAAGGAAGTTGATTGTTAAATAAGTTTTACTCAATTTAGTTAAAGTTTGCTTAGTATAAGGGCTGCTTTCTGAATGTTGCACCTTAGCTTCTCAAATTTCTTGCTAATTTGTTACTCTGACATAACGCACACATTAGGAGGACAACATTGTGCTACTCGCCATGGAGAAGAGTAGCCACTAAATTGGGAGTTCAGTAAGTTTTACCTGACTTCCTATCCTCTCTATTTCTATATTCTCTAATATATATGTGTGTGTGGGTGTATATATATATATGCTATTATATTTCTGTCTGTATATGTCTCTCTTTTTCTTTCTCTCACTCACTCTCTTTCTATTATTTTTCTAACTTCATTCTTACAATTAATTCTTCAACTCAGTTTGTATTTTTGAAATCTTTCGTATGATTTAAATGTTATATAAATCTCTTTTGAATAGTTGTTTTGTTGGAAAGGCCTTGCAGTAGTTAGTTTGAAATATCTGATAGCTCTATTAATAATTTATTCTTGTTCTCTTCAATTATCTGACAGCAGTATCATTTTTTTGTATTAATGTCTTTTAAAAGGGTTAGATTTCTTCTCTATGCACATTACTTTGCATATTAGTTAATTTTACTTCTCTTGTTATTATCTACTATGTATTTTTATTTGATACTTAAAAAATGTATAGGTTTCAATCTGTCTAGTGTTAATATGCTGATCTTCATTTCTTTTTCTTTTATTTTTTTATTTTATTTTTTTTATATCATATTTATATTTTATCGTATATGTTTTTTTTTTTTTTCAAGGTTAGATGAAAATCTTTAAGAAATTGGTAGGCGTGTAACTATATATTTGTGGTATTTCTACCCATTAGAAACACTATCCCACTCTCCATGGGTTACTACTTTACGTTACTTCATGGAAGTGGAGTGATTGTTTGCTAACTCATTGTGTTGAACTGGTCAATCTCTCACTTTTTTCAACCATCAGGAGGAAAACGATCAGTATCTCCTATCTCTTAATCATGTTTTTCTAGTTTAAATTTGTAAGAGTAAGGGAGATTTTGAGTTCTTCTAGTAATTATCTTGGTAACCATTAATAATTTCAATCCATTAAATATAAAGTCTGCATAACTTTGTGTTGTTGACTGAACAACAACAGTCTTTTTCTGCTTTCTAGTCGGTACTTTTATTAGCAGTATCTCTTGGTTACCCATCTAAGACAATTAGAGCATTTTAAACTTAGTGATTTTCTTAATAATAATAAACTTTCACTTCCTTTCAAATGACTTTTTGCAGAAGAAATCCTCTGCCTCTTATCAGAAACTTTTGTGCCTTCAATATTCCATTATCCTAGAGTGATATTAAACAAAATAATCTTCACTTCGTTATTATTTTTTTATTTATTCTTTCTCTGGAAAACATGGAAATCAGATATGACTCAAATTTGACCTGGAATTATTCCATTAGATGTTGGTCTGACTTGGTTTTAGCAGATTTTTAAAAGGCTTTATTGTTTGTTTTAACATCACTTACTAAGGCTAATCGGAAAAGGCTTTATTGCTCGTTCTAGTTAAGTTTGAGCTATGTTGCTTGGATAAACAAATATTTTAGAGAAATCTATTAAGTCTATAATTCGAATCTGGATATTCACCATCATAAGTCTATCGTTATTTAAAAAAAAAAAAAAAATGAATTACTACTTTGGTAACTAACTAGTAGAAGAAGGTGTAATTCAACTTGGCAGCTTATCCACCATAACCAATGATGGCTCCAACTGACTACCATTTTTTCACAACTCCTAAATCAGTTTTAAAAATAAAATATTTCAAATTAAAAATAAGGTAACTTTTTTCTTAATTATTAATGACTTACATATTATATTTATCATAAAAGTTCTTGCTTTTATGACCTTATCCCCAACCATTTTTGATACAATTTCCATCTATAGTCAACTATTCTTCCTCTATTTTCAATTATTCTAGTCAGATTTTAATAGAATATAGACAGTTTATCCTTAAAATACGAAAGTTTTTCTTTATTAAGATATTTCATCAATTTATTGGCCATTTTTGAAATTTAATATTGAATTATTGACCTATTATGAAAAAAGGAATAAACTATGATTATGAAAGAATCAGGTATCAAGTGCTCAAAAGTCTGTCAACAAATATGAAAGTACGTCACCTCTGATCGGTTGCCAACAAATTTTATTGGATACAAAATCGTAATTCTCGTACTTTCCTATAACTCAAAAAAAAAAAAAAAAAATTCATATTAGAGAAAATTGTATTCTCTTTAATATACACATACATATTATATTTTAAATAAATACAAAATGTTTATAATTCAACAAATATCCAAAATAATTAATACTTTCTAATTCAGTTGAGTGGATGATTAATTGTAAGAAAAAAAGGTATACAACTAAAAACAATAAACAACAATTTAGAAAGGTGATAATGAATTTTCTTCTTGAACTTGAAAACTACTAAAAAAAAAAAAAAAAAAAATAATCCTATTCGACTTAAAATACAATATGAAATTAATAATATTTTATAGAAATTATAGTTTAAATGAATATCCCATATTTTGATTTCAAAACTTGTTTTCCTCTTTGTTTTTTTTACTTACTTACTCCATGGCGCTACAGTCCTCCAAGGACCTGGGCCTCCATCCGGATTTGTCTCCACCGGCCACGATCGGCAGTGGCCCTCCTCCATCCTCTCACACCAAGCCTTCTAAGATTCTCCTCCACATCATACAACCATCTCAGTCTAGGTCTTCCTCTCCGCCTTGCTCCTCCTGGATGTCCATCAAGCAGCCGCTTGGGAAGCCTTCCGTCATTCATACGAACGACGTGTCCCAGCCATTAGAGCCTTCCTTGTTTGATGAAGGTTACCATCTCTGGCTCATTATATAGTTCTCGAAGCTCAGCATTAGTCCTTATTCTCCGAAAACCATTTGTGCACACTGGGCCATAAATTTTCCTTTCCCACACACATCAAGTTTTTCCCATTTCTTGAGTTAGTACCCAAGCTTCACTACCATAAGTTACGACGGGGCAGATTATAGTTTTATAAGCTATTACTTTGGCACTTCTCGAGAGGCCCTTAAGCTTGAGTACATTTTGAAGAGTGAAGTAACATCGGTTCCCGGCTGCGATCCTAGCTTTGATTTCCCGATTGACTTTGTTGCCCTCAGTAACAAGAGTTCCCAAATACTTGAATGCCTCACAGACCTGAAAAGTGTGTCCATTCAAGATGATGGTGTCTTGTATCTGCTGCTGCCTCTTCGAACTCCTCATATAATAGGTCTTCTTATCATTTTATAACTAGGCCTCGTCTGTGCGCGGCTCGTTCAAATTCTTCCAAAAATCCTGACAGTGCGGGTAATATCCACGCAGCAAAATGCCCTTTGTCCGCATAAGCCATAAATTGTGTGAGTCGGTTATATTATGTTCCGCCTGGATTAGATCTAATTGCCCATACAGCTCCTTCCATTGAGAAGTTGAACAACACAGCAGCCTCGGGGTCACCTTGCCTCAATCCATTGTTGACGGAGAACTCCGTCTGTTTTTTTTACCAACAATAATTTACAGTTGGGAGCACAGATATCTTCTAGAGAGACACCTTCTTGTTTTGTTGTTTTCATTGTTAAAGTTTTTTATCTTATAGCCTGAAAATACTCATTTCACAGACACTAAATATGAACATCTGCCTCCTCAGATCAGTTGCCGTATAGTTTTTATTTTTACAGTATAGTTTATTTTTTTTCTGTGTTTCTCATAACTCGGAAAAAAAAATTCACCGCTGAGAAAATTGTTTTCTTTTTAAATGAAAGGGCATAAAATATTGCGTCAAATAAGTTTCTCGAAGTTAAAATTGGTTTAGTCGTTTCGCCAAAATCAATTATGAAGTATCAGGGATTTTTGCCATTTTAAAGGAAAAGTGAATTACGCTCATTTCCAATGCCCGCAATTTGAAAAGATTTTCGAGTTATAAGCATTGCAGCATGAGTTTCCACTAAAGTGGTAAAAATGATTTATCTTTGATTTTCAAATTAAATTAAGAAGCTTTTTTTATGGTTTACGACATTTATGTGAAACATTTTTCATTTGGAGTAACTCTTCAAATTGCAGGCATTGGAACATGACAGTAATTCATTTCAAGCAACACAAAATTTTATTAATTTTTTTGAGTCATAAGAAACTCACAGAAACAAAATCCTATTTTGTTTGCGAAGAAAACTTCATGACAACCGATTTGAGGTGGCAGACATTCATATTTTATGTCTATGAAATGAGTAAATTCAGCTTATATGATCAAAAACTTTCACACTATACAAAACTTACACACTTTTTAAGCCCTCAGCTCCCGGACAATCCTGCTCCACAATATTTGATCTAACATGCAAGTAGGTGACTCTCTATAAGTTGTCTGTGCTCCCAACTCTGATTATTGTTTGTAAAAAAAAACAAAGTGGAAACCATTTTTTTATATCAAAATATAGGATATTCATTTAAAATATAATTTCTATAAAATATCATTTATTTCATATTGTATTATAAGTCGAAAAGTAGTTTTGTTTTATTTTTGGTTTTCCAATTTGAAAAGAAAATTCATTATGACTTTTATAAAATGTTTGTTTATATGTATTTAAAATACATTAGTTTTAGTTATTTACATCATATTTAAAGATTAGATCCATGAAATTGGTTAGCAAAGCTACGATGAAACAGCCCATTCCTGCTCTGTCAAACATCGCTTATAATTTATAATAGTTATTTTGCTAAGCCAAGTTTTTTTATTTTTAGAACTTCCTTATTTCTTTTCTGATTAGATTGTTTGGTACAGGTACTGAAGAGTGGCTTCAGGGCGGAACCTGTTTTGAGAGGTTATGTGACCGTCATGTTATCGAACTATCATCCCGTTTTTTTCAGTTAAAAAGTGCCTAGATTAGCTTTAATAGATCCCAGCTTTCAACTCACGCTCGCTCTTCAGAGATAAATAAACCCCCAAAAGGGTCCTTTTCAGTGGAGATCGGGCCTTACTTAGAAGGGTGCCTTAGTGAACGGCACAGAAGCCACTGTTCAGTACTAGTACCGATTGTTTTGTATTAATAAAAGTATAACTATCATTATCTTAATGTTTCTATGTAGTAATTTTTATTTATTGATTTTATCTACCTTTAGGAATAAATATTAGTAGATAATCATTCTAATATCAAAGCTTTTTTGTTTGAACATCCGAGTTTTTTTGTTTATTATGTATGTATGGATGCATGTATTCCTATATTTTTACAGTAAGACTGCAATGGCACAGTTCTATTATTAGTGTAATTATTCTCATTTAAGTGCATGTTCCAATTTTCTGTTTTTCAATGATAACTCTGATAAGCTTTTAGCCTTGAATTTTTAGAATCTCTCTCTTACAAATTAGTATGCTCCTTTTTTTGTACAGCTGTCTGTATTTTAAATTTTCTTTATAAATACATGGTATACTAATGGTTTTTGTTTACAATCTCAGTGTGATATCTGAATTAAGTACATTCATAGTTTATTAAAGTTATAAACAGTGTGATATCTGAATTAAGTACATTCATAGTTTATTAAAGTTATGAAGCCAATTTATAAATTTATGTTTTCAAAATGGTTTTCTATTCTAAGTTTCATACATGATATAGTTTACCTTCACATGTGTTATTTTATTGTTATCTGTTGAATTTCATTTTCACTAACACATCTTAAATAATAATGCAGATGTGCACCGATTCACTGGAAAAGTACTCTTTGTACAGGTTTAAATAATAGTTAGTTTAAAAATGGCTTTCTGTGTTCAATGGCTTTATATAGAGAGTTTGTTTAAATATAATAAGAAAAAATTAAAAACACATGAAAATAAAAAAAAAAGTCATAGAATAAGGTGGGGTATGCTGTGTATGGTCAGAAGCTGCTATAGGTCAAATTAAAAAATAGTGTGTGTGTATACATATGGATGTATGTATACCTAGGTATAATTTAAGTAACAATGCAATGATTAAAAAAATTAGATGTTTGCTTCATTTTATCCTGGATTTTACATCCATCGGGAATCTCAGTTCGTGAGAAAGTTTGGCATCCAGGTGAGAAAAGTTTTAAGGAGTTCAAACTACTATTGCCTATAGTAAGAGGATAAGTGCCCAGCTTTTATAGTTATTAATAATGAGATAGGCTAGATCATTTTATTTTAATTAATACAAAGTACAATGTTAAGATTGTAAGTTGTAGATTTAATGATATCTATAATATTTGATTACCAGATGCACGCACCTGTGGTTCATCTTTAAAGTATTTACATTGAGTCTTTCTGATTTCTAAAGCCTAAATAAGTAAGCAAGCGTGCAGTTGATTTGATTTCCGAGACATTCGTGTGAGAGTAAGTCATTTCATTTCAAAGCAACGAAGGATGGGCAAACTTGACAGCTAGAGAAGATGGCTGTTAGCCGATATTGTTTTGAAGGGATTGAATTTTCTCATGGTTCAACATAAAGTTCAAACACTCAAGGACATTTTCAAATATAAATATCAAAAAGGTTTTTAAGTTTTGTTTTTAATTATGAGAGGGTTAATGCTTGTTATATATGATAAACTGATTTCTCTCAGATAAAGTGATCGTTTAGTTTCATCTTGTTATCTAGGTGTAGAATAATTAAGAGTAAAATATATAGTAAAATTAAGACTGGACATCAATAACAGGCTAAGTGCCAAAAAAAAAAAATCTGGTGCGATGCGCGCAACACACAACTTTCACTTACTAACTTACTTGATTTAGAAATTGATGTGTTTTGATAAATATGTAAATGCCAATGGCAGACTCGCAGCATTAAGGTTCAGGATGTTTGGCCATAAGGCGCATGAGATAATCAACCCAAGCAGCCTCCTTAAATACACTGAGGTTCTGAAATTAAGCATATGAGATGGAGCAGAACCCAGGCAGTAAAATATGGTGCACAATAGGCCCATTGGGGCTGCGGTGCACTTGCCACAGTACAAAAAAAAAAAAAAAAAATGCCATTCCTCAACTTCACACATTTTTCCACATTTATTTCCTTATTTTTGTTTGCCTACATAAGTTATAGAGTATTATAATTTGTATAGCAAAATGTAAAAGTTCTTAGTACTTTTTGATTCATTGATGTTTATTACTTTTTTTAATGGGCCTAAAAAAACCTAATTTTATCAACAGTCGAGTTTTTTTACTGATTGCTTGTTTTTTACTGTGATTGGTTTTTGTAAATGTATTGTGAAGGTGAATTGATTGGTGTATTTATGGTTTGTATTAAATTAAAACTTAATTTTAAAGTGTTTCTCTCTTATGCCTTTCCGGAAACCGAGAGTGATTACTGTTCCTCTAAAACCACTTTATATTGCATTCATAAATCTATTATGGAAATAAAGTTTGTAAACTAAAATATAATTAATAAAAGATTAATTTTATCTTAAAAGATTTATCTTATACCATATTTTTTTCATGCCGTAAATGGCTTTAAATGATTTGAGCATCTCATATTTACTCTCTAAAGTAGACTAATTTTTTTTTATACTAAGATAAAAGTTTTTATTGTGATAAGACAGTATTGCATAAGCATAATACTCCATCGGGTCTGATTTTATAATTCTCAATTTAGTTGTTGAAAACTTTATTTCGGTACTTTGGAAACAAATAATTTCCATTACGTTCCAAAACACTTCGTAAACTCTTTCCCATGAACAGAACGCCTTTACTTTTAAACAATGGTCTGTTATTAAAGGCTTACTGCACATGTTCGTGTTTTATTAGTTGTCAGAATATTTTTCTTTTTTTCTCCTGTATATGTTTACTAGATTTTTTCATATTTAGCCATTTCTTATTTTTAGGCATAACGAGAGACAGTTAATTTCTCCAAATAAACAAAATCAAAGGTACTTTATAGGAAAACAAAAAAGTTTCCTTCGCCATTAAAGCCCCCTCTGAAAATTTTTATGATGATAAAACTTACCTGATATTAAATGAGACAAAATTTATGAAATAATGTGCCCCCTCTGTTTGATCCATTTTGATGAAATTTTTGCTGCCACATCACGGGCATGTACATACATCAAATAGGTACCCAATTTCAGATTCATATGGTTTTTAGTTTTCACTAGCTTGATCACTAGGTTTCACACACCATTTCTTGGGAGTTGGTTTTTTGGACTCAGGGGACCCCAAAACGTGCATTTCTGTTGAAAACAAGAAGTCAAAAATTTTCATGATCTCAATACTTTCCCTTACAATATAAGCAAGTGAAAGTAAAAATTAGGCCTGAAAAAGTAATCTAGATGCCCAAGTCAACAACCCTCCGAGTGGGCTAAGCACAAGAATAATCAATAGCTGTCCAAGATGGCAAGTCCTAAGTGCCAGTCAGTTTTCTGCTGAAACAGGCAAGTGCTACTAGCATTTTAGTTTACAATAGTAATTCTAATTTACAATTTTGATTCAAAGATGTTTTTTCTGGTCTTTTTTTGTTTGTTTTAATATTAACTTTGACACATTTTACTCAAGTGAAAGAGATTTTGCTCAAATTTATAAATTAAAAATGTCAAGTTCCTAAAAACCTAGCTTGATGGAGAAAGCAACCCCTCGATTCAAAAAAATTCTGTTTAAAAAAATCAGCAGGTTTGAATGTTGACACTTTACATTTATTAATAGTATATATGAATGCAGTTGGGATTTGAAATAACTAAACTGCACTTGAGATAGTAGAGTCGAGCTGGGCTGATATTACTAAGGGGCAAAGAGGTCTCGTTAAAACTTGGCACAGGTGGTAGACTCTGAAGGTTTGACAAGTTTCAGGCTACTTCTATGTATTTAGTTTTGTTTACCTAAATCCTCAGGTCATCAAAGTGAATGGCTCATTCATATTTTATGAAGGCTAAATTCTAGCTTTTTTATTTTTTTTTTTTTATTTTTTTATTTTTTTTTTTTTTATTTTTTTTTTTTTTTGCTTTTGGTTATTTTGTCTCCTATTCGCTCATTAAATGAGTTAATGGTGTAAGAAGATGATATCTACTACCTAAATAATGTTCTCCCCTTGGCAAGAATCATACTTCCGGATTTACTTCGAGTTTATTAAACATTTTATAGAAAAGGATAACCCTCAATATCATCAGTCTCGATAGCCATCATAATCTTGTAAAAACAACTTAATAGTTGAGAAAAAGAGGGATCTGCAACAGATGTTGCATGCCGTATATGAAAGAAGACGATAGAGCATTCTTGAAGAAATTGATGGATTAAAACTATTTTATTTTTATGAACTTATAAAGACATGAATTATTCAAAATTACCAAAAAGATTGAGACTTTTACAATGGCACTTAATTTTTTTTCATGATTTAAGGTAAGTCACATATAATCTGTACATTTACATATAGCACATTCTACATTTTTTTACAAAATATTTTTTTTTCTTATTTATAAGAGGAAGGGAATTAAAACTGTATGCAATAATGCTATAAGTATTACCCTAGAGAGTAAATGAATAATTGAGTTATGGTTTTTTCGAAAAAACAAAAATATTGAATAACTTAAATTCAAATTTTTAGCAATTAGCCTGTTATTCATCTCCAGTCCTCAAATGTACTTGACATTAGTGTTAAAATTTTACATACAGTAGAACCACTTTAATCTTGGGACTATATGTATGACCATACCAAAGGTGAGATTATTAGAAAAAAGTAAAACATAGAAACAATCTTTCAACTCAAGAATGAATCGTGAATTATGTGAAAAGTATATGATGATGTTTAATATTTTATAATATATACCTAATAATATTTTATTATAGCTGGTAGTTGGTCTTATTTTATTCAATTTTATACAATTTTCAATTAACTACCTTCTGTTTCTATTCCAATTATTTATGCATGCTTCATAATTTATATTTATATAATGTTGAATTTTATAAACAATTCAAATAATGAGAAAAACGATGCTTACAAAATTAAATTTATCAAAAGTAAAAAAACAAAGATTAGATTTTTCAGTGTATGCAAAAATGTTTTCTTTATTCATATCTATTGAAGATGAATGCCATGCCTTGAAATTTATAACTAAAATCAGGGTATATATAAGCGACTGCAGAATGAGACAGAAATTCCACTATCAGCTAACAGTCATTCGCTCAGAAGTAATTAAAATTAATTTAATTTTGTTTGGCATCACAATGGAGATGAGGGAAAGTATTAATCACAGTTATAAACATTTGGTTTTATATTGATTTTTGTAGAATTCTTAGAAATGCAAAGTATCCTTAGACGACCAGTTTTGACTGCCTTTAAATAGATTTTTATTTTTTAAAGTTGAGAGAAGAATGGAGAATAAATAGTAATTTTTTTTTGTCCTCGATAAAACTCAACAGTGTTAGATAATGCTTTTTTAATTTGTTCAGAGAATATTTCCCAATAACAATAATGTGATGTAGATGCAGTAAAAAAAGGAAGTTGCCATAAAAACTTATAAAAGCAAATCAAAAATAGATCTAACATAGCCAAAGCTGATCACGTTTTCGGATTGCTGGTTTCTCAGATCGAATTTATTCTTTGTCATTTTTGTAGTGTGTTGTCCCTGGTCTCTAACATTTCTAACAGATCCCATAAAAAACATACAGGTAAACCTACAAAACATTCAGATAATGATGTATTATTATTGGAATTCTATTATTTACTCTTCCGGAATCAGAATTAAGTTTTAAAATAGGGATGATGAAACTTCAGAATTAAATGTCGAAAAACCAAATTAGTATTAATTATTAGAATGACGTTCTTTTATATATACATCATTATATTTTTTTTCTTTTTACTATTCATGATTACGATATACATTTTTTACGAATGATTTAATTTAAATAATAAATTACATAATATATATACATCATTTAATATAACTTTATATTATTATTATTATTATTTATAAAACATTTATCAAACTGTTCTAATAATTTCTTTTTTATTTAACAAATTACAGTCTTAATTATTTATATAACCATTCATCACACTTCTGTTTTGTTTATAATTCAATTTAGTAAGCTTGTACCAGTGTACAATTTTTTTATAGTAATTTAGTAATTTTTTCCATGATAGTGATCTACAATAGTTTTGCACTTCTAAAGATATGATTTGTCACACAGCACAATGCCCCGGTCACAATACCATGGGTCTGGCCACCCCAGGTGTGTGTGGGCACTGTCTCATACACCTCTAGAATATTTATGAAGAATATGTTTTTTTTTTTTTTTTTTTTTTTTTTTTTTTTTTTTTTTTTTTTTTTTTTTTTAATCCATCATAGTGTTTCTTCAGAAATTAATACTATATAGTCTTAATATTTTATTTATTTCTTTTTTTTTTTACTTTTTCCTTGATGGAGTGTAAAATAAATATATTTTTTCATTAATAAAAGTGAATGATGTTTAGTTTAAATCAAATATTTGGAAGTACATTAAAAATTTCAAATGCTACTAGTTAAGTTTTAGCATGTGTACGAGTATTATTGGTTTTTTTAAAGTCATTTCATTTCAGATGCTTTTATTAATATAATGCATGATACGTTAATTTTTATACTCTATCATATATATATAATAAACCATCTAAATTTATTAAATATTAACTTCATATGATTTTAAATATTTAGTTATTGTTTAAATAGAAAAAAAGTGATAAAAACAAGGTTAACTTCCCTCTAACCATATAGTTTATTATAATTTTAGCTGTTGATTGTATTGTGCATTCTTTATATTTTAGTTTACTGTATATTTATGTTTCAGCCAAGTACATAATGATGACGATCACCACTATCAGCCTGCACACCATGATGCTATAAGGTGAAGTATTAAAATTGATTATTTGTTAACATTAGACTTATTTTGTTGGAAAATGGTTTGAACTGTTAATAGAATTTGTTCCTTCTTAACCAGTCGCTCTTTTATTTTTCAAAAACAGCTCTTTTCCTTGATGTACTATCCCAAATTCCTTTCTTATCACATCTCAAAATAATTAACTTATGTTTCAGTTCTTTATCTGCTTTTGGCAATTTAAATACAGAATTATATACTATTTTACCCTATTTATCAGAATTTTTGAAAAAAAATTTTTCAAATATTATTTGTTTTGAGCTTACGATCATAAGTAATACTTCATTTCTAATTAGTAATACTTTCCATTAGGCCCTGAACTATCAATGAATATAAATTCAAACAAATTATGGATTTTGCATCATTTAATAAAATTGACTTAACAGATATGAAATATTATAGGCCTCCCATCCGCAGCGCCCTCAAGATTTTTTTCATCAAACCTATTCGATAATACATTTACTTAATGATACAAAATCTTTCATAATCCAGAAAGGACCAGATCATAACTTTTTAACCATTAAATTTAATCTTAGCTCTAAAATCCATCTAAGAAAATCCTGAATGAAATTGATACCATAATTTAATATTAAAAAAAATCAAAACTATATGGATACCAAGGCCAGGTCTAGCCTCCAATAATCCACTGCATGATAAAGTCCATGTCAGATTCAGCACGAACACTAAAAATTAATATATTGTGAAGAGCATGTTGCAATGAAATGCCTGCTGAGTTACTAGTGTGTCGGTGTGTGAATGTGGCTTATTTTCTTGTGCTCAGGGCCTTGATTGGGGAGCTTATAATGCAGATTTGACTCACAGACTAAGACTTGACAGAATATGACTCACTGTACTAGAGTACTCTCAGAACTATAATTCAACAACTATAATTCAGAACATTACTGGATTCAAGGAAGGGGGAAAGTGTATCAAGTGTAACTATGACGTCAAGGACGTGAGTCTCAACCCTAGCTAGATCTGTCACAGACAGGGGAGGAATTCACCTCGGAGGTACCTGTAATGTCATGGACACTAGTATTAACTGCAGGTAGACTCGTCGCTGGAGGTAGAGGAGTATCGTAGGTTGGTGCGGTAGGAGAGTGCCTCGGTACCAGTGATGTCAGGGACTGATGGCTCGGTACAAGACGATAAAGTAGGGTTACCTCGGAGATTACAGGTGACATCATTGACAAGTGTCTCGGACGCCAGTAGGTTCATCACTGGTTGAAAGGGAAGGAAGGAAGATTTAACAACAAAAAAATGTATAAAGGAATGGTATATTGAAAAAGTACAAATTGGAAGAGGATTAGAAGCAAGCAAAAGAGAAGGAGGGCCTTCTCTCTGGTTAATTACAGTCTGATGTTGCTCAGAGAGCTGGGAGGAGGTCAAAAAGTGCCTTGAGAGGAGTCGGCCACTGTATTCATACCCGCGAGCCACCCTTCTCAAAGTATACTGCAGGTGGCGCTACCTACAGTGGTTACTATGAAACACCTTTTTTCTTGCTTACAATGGCATTATCTGCATAGATGAAGATAGGGCAAAGAACAAACTTTGATTAGCACAGCTACCTGAATAAGGGCCTAGAGAAGACAAGAATTGCCTGGCATGATGTGGCCGGTTCTCTTCATTCAATTTTTTTTTTTAGAATTCTACATATCATAAAATGGGTTTTGGGGTCAAATGTGCCTATACAGCAAGCACCACATTAATGAGAAAGGTCCAAGATATGTTTGTTTGCCATTCCTATCAATTAATACCACACATTTTCCTCATGTGTGGATCGAAAAGGACACATAAGAAAATACTGATCTGCACAGATGGACGAGAAACAAAATTGATCATGACCCGCTAGATTTAAGACATGTAATGCATGAAACTGATATCCGAGTGTTTAGATGGGTGGATTGTTCTCGGCGTCATAAAATATAGACAGGAAATCGCAAACTTCATTAAAAAAACTGGGGAAAAGATCTTTTCTGACAATTTCAGCTGACTTAGGAATGAAGATGTTAGACAGAGATACATGAAAATCTCAAAAGGAGGTAGTAGAACAGATGCCAGTGTCATATGGGCTGAGCTGGAAGGAGCATTGAAATTGTATGCTGAAAAACTTTTAGGTTAAGAGCAAAGGCAAAGAAGAGCTAAGTGGTTCAATAAAGAGTGCCTCAGTTTCATGTTTAAAAATGATTCTTCGAAAAAAACGTTGCTTGGCTGAACTCATAAAAAATAGGACGAGCAAGTTTACCTTAACATCAACAGTAAGAGGAAAATGACCAGCAAGCTCTGGTGGCATAAAATACGACAACAGGACTTCCTGAAGGATGAGAACAGTAACCTGGCTAGCAGAGGTTTCATTAACAGACAGACACAGCACTTCCATTGCCTGCTGAATATGGAGGAAGAGGACAACCTGGCAGGAATTTGAACTTGATCATTCTTTAGAAAATGATGATGAAGATGTGGAAACACTGCTCGAGAAAGAGAAGGTTAAAGATGTGCTTCTCCGCATGAAAAATTACAAGGCTCCAGGTGTTGACTTTACATCAGCAGAACTTTTGAAGTACTGTGTATGGACAACTGAGAAGATGCTGTGGAAGTGGCTACAGTTCTTTTATGCTTTCCCCTTAAGAAATGTGAGATTGGAGTGTGACTATAGAGATATAGCCCTCCTAAACGTAGCTTACAAAGTTTTGTTACCTTTCCTTTATAGAGAGAACATGCTCTTGATTACTGAGGTGAATTTAGGCAAGGAAGGTTGACAACATTTTTACAGTTAAATAAATGTTAGAAAACACTTACGCATTTAATTAATACTTCACCTTCCCTTTTTAAATTTCCAGCAAGCCTATGACCATGTCGACAGGGTGTATCTCCTATATGATTACAGAGATTTAGAGTCTTTGAGAAAATAGTATGTATGGCCCATATGACGATGGACTATTCTAAATTCTGAATCTAATCGCAAGGCACAATTGGACATAAGTTGCCTATTAATAATGGACCTTAGCAAGGAGATCCCGATGCAGCTACTCTTTTTAATTTTACCATGCAGACGATGTCCACCGTGTAGCAAGGATGCTGCTTGCTCTTGGTGGGGCTTTAGAACTTCATGCAAATGAAAGAGCGCTTAATATCAAGAAGAGAAAGATGGAGTGCATGAGGAGTGCTCAGAATCTTTCATTGAGGCACTGAATCAGTATCAATAGAAATAGTTTCCCGGTCTGTGATCCCTTCAAATTCTTTTCAACTCTTTTCTTCACCAAGAAGAAAAATGAACTCTGCAAAGAAATTGAGGCAGGAACAGCTGCATGGGAATCAATGCTCTTTCAGGATTCTCTAGGCTGTAAGGTTTAAAGATCTTTCTCAAAGCGCCAAAGAGTTCATTTATGACACTTAGACACCCAATAGTCATCTTTGGCAGTTACAAAGGGGTCCTTACACAGGATATGGAAATGCATCGATGCATATGGGAACGATAAGTGTTCAAAAAAATATATGGACCAGTTTGCTCCAGTGCCGAGTGGACTTGTGAACAATAAAGAAAACCATGGGGTGGTGGGATGGCCGATTGGGCAAACGTGTTAGGAAATATGCGTTGCCCATGGCAACATATGATTGGGAACCCGAACATAGCAAGTTTAAAACCCGGAGCCAGGGGAATTTTAATAGTACTTGGCATCAATCCCCCGCCCTGTATAGCCTAACTAGCGAGGAAGGGGCAGAACAAAACAAAAATAATAATAATAAAATAAAATAAAGAAAACCATTAGTTATAAGCACTGTATTACCAGCCTGATACTGATACTATAATTAAGAAGGGAAGATGGTGATAGCCTGGTAGAATATCTGTGAAAGTAGCATCAAATATAAAAATATAGATACATCATTTTTAGTAGGATACTGTTATAAGGACCTTTGCGTATTCCTCGCTTTATATCGAACTCCTTCTTTCCTAATGTCTGCGTTGAATTTGCTTATATTGCCTGTTGTCCTCAATGTTTTGCAATCTTATCATGAAAACTTCCTTTTTTTGCCTTATTAATTTATTTCTCTTTTTCTTGATTGCTGTGTACTTTTCCAGAGTAATGTGATCAGTTTTTGCTAAACAGAGTTCTTTCATTTTCCTTAACCATTGCTTTGATTTTCATTTTTCCCTGAATGCCTATTACTTTCTTAGTTGTTTCTTTCAGCCCAGTCTCTAATGCCTTTGAGGCCCTCGAGTTTAAGGGTTCAAGTCTATTCTTCAGCTCAAGTTGGAATTTGGTCTTAATTCAGGATTCTCCAAATTATGGACTTGTTACCACCTTACTCGATTCCCTGTTTTGTAAATTTCTTTAGCCTCTGACAGACATGTATTCAAAATTTTAAATTAGCACCCGAGTAGGTGACATTGTTTAACCAAGGAAAAGCAATTCTGTTTTGGGTATGATTTATTAAAAAGGATGGCTTTTGTTTTTCCCTGGGCTTACTGAGCTACCAAGCTATAAGAAGGGAAGTGAAGAGATATTATATAAATTTAAAGAGTTTTAACTTATGATACTGTTTATTATTATTCATAGCTTTTTTAAACAATAAATATTGACTTTAGTGGTGGAGGTTTAGAGAAGGCAAGTAGGTGTTGCATAAAAGTTTTGCCTGACTCTTTCCCTCTATACTTATTTCAGATGGAGTTAAAGATATGTCTATCACATTTATTAAATTGGCTATTTGATGATCCAGCTTGATTCTATATTGTGATGTCCATAATTTATAAATTATTTAGTATGATTAATTCTTCCTTTTGCTTAAAAATTATTGACAATAGAACTTTTGGTTTTTTATAAGGTATATAAAATATTTATATTAATACTAAGATTTAAGTAGAGGTCTCCAAACTTTTTAGCCAATAGGTCACAATTCTTCTCTAGTGTATTCTAAGGAACAAGACGAGCTCGTTCATCATACCAACACACTTAAATTATTCATTGCAGTTATAAATGCGATTTTATTATTTGTCATTTATTGTTTATTTGTTCATTTACATTGTAATTTTACAATGTAGTCAAAATAAATAGTGACAGCTAGGTTGGATTGTTGGTGCATATGGGATGAATTGGCCTCACTGGTTCTAGCTTGGAGACCTCTTTATTTCAGTGAAATAATATTTCACCAAATATTTTACCTATGGGCCTTTTTATGCTTCTATTTTTAACTTTTTGTTCATCTTAATTTTTTAGCTATTCTGATGAAGTTCCACTTGTATCCTATGAGTTTCTTGATGAACGTAAGTTTTTATATAACCATTCACCTATATTTCCATTTGTTTTTTTCTGTTGGCATAGTACTATTATGAGATGAATCGGAATAAGGTTTCATGAAATTACTAGGAAATGCATATACACTCTACAGGATTTTTACCTAACCGAAACTTATCTTGTAAGCACTATAATGTACCCAAAATGGTTTTCTTATTCAATTATTGTTACATAGGTGTTTTTTTTGCAAAAAAATTCATGAAATCATAAGATTATCTGAGATTAACATGTAATATATGTATATTAGATTATGAGCAACTTTTAATTTTTCTTCCATTTTATATTTTTAATTATTTTTTCTATTTACATTATTTTAATTTTTCTACTTTTAATATTTCTTCTTTAACTTCTATGGTTTGAATCCATTATAAAAATTTGTTCTTCCGAGTTTGACCATGTAATAAGTTTTAAAATCACCAAGCTTCCTCCCATCATGCTGTGAGCTTCAGGGCTAATACAAGAAGTGAAGAAGAAATTCATGTATTAGCCCTGAAGAAGACCACAGCATGATCGGAGAAAGTTTGGCGATTGCAAAACCTATAACATGGTCAAACTTGGAAGAAAAATAATTTTTAATGTTGGTTATTAATGTATATGTATATATATATATATATATATATATATATATATATATATATATATATATATTAAACATAGTTTAAAAACAATTTTCTTCCTGTTATTATAAGACATTTTTTTAATAATAATTTTTTGCTCCTATTTACCCTAAGATATTATTACTTGTTCTGATTCAGTTCTATCTGTGGGGTTAATAATTTTAAAAAATTAAACCCATACTATTTTCTTAATTTTTAAAACATTTTCATGTTTTATTTTTTGAGGAGAAGGTAAGACCGAAGTTTATATGTCAAAAATATATATATAAAATATTTTTAATAATTAGTAGTAATGTTAATTGTTAGATGAATTATAAAATTATGAAAAATGAAACATGCAGATAACTCATTTATTTCTAATGGAGTTAAAACATATTCCGATTCATCCTGTTTTTGGGTCATTTTTATTTATTTATTTATTTTTTTTTCTTTTCATTTTATGGCATTGGATAAATCCATACAGCCAGAGTCAAATATATCAAGTTGATTTACAAGTAATATTCAGTCCGACTGTAATGAACTGTGGTTAGAGCATGAGAATAAATCTAAACACTTCAATTTTATTGTTGACTGGTCATTTATCTATATCATCACATTTCCTACATTTTTTCTCCACTACCGAGCTTTTCCGTATATACAGGTTTTTCTTATAGTACACATTAATGCTGAGTTGTGAAAAAAAAAAAAAAAAACTCACAACCTTCGGGTTATCATTTGCAGTTCCTAGATGAGTAAATTTTAAAATATATGGACTATCAAGTACTATTATAATACATTCAAATTTTCTATAAAGGTTGACCCCCGGAACACCCCGCACCTATCCCAAAACATTGCAATACTTCAATAAATATGACCCAGTAAATATCCCAAAGTAATAAATACATGTACACCAGAAGTAGTTAGTAGTTAAATAATTGTAATTACCAACTACAGTTTGTAGTTAGTAGTTAACAAATTTTAACTACTTTTTCTAACTTGTAGTTGGTAGTTGGAAAAATTTAACTACTAACTACTAGTTAAACAAAA
Source organism: Aelia acuminata (assembly GCA_911387785.2). NCBI lineage: Eukaryota > Metazoa > Arthropoda > Insecta > Hemiptera > Pentatomidae > Aelia > Aelia acuminata. Next base: position 95,944,755 of record OU426980.1, read on the forward strand.
TAGTTGCCAGCTGTTAACTACTAACTGCAAACTGTAGTTAGTAATTGCAACTACAATCAGACCAAAGTAGTTGTAGTTAGTAGTTGTAACTACATTTTGCCCAACTCTGGCCAGAGTTAAAGTTGTAATCTATTTTCGATTAAATGAATTTCTTAATAGATAGCTACCTGTTCCCCGCTGCTCAGTGACAATATTTGTTTGTATGTTATGTTGCTATTGCCGAGGGCTTGTAAAAGTATTCTTCTATGGGGTTCATAGGTATTACATTCCATTATAAGATGGTGGTAAAGTGTTACGGGAGCACTGCAATTTACACATTGGGCCGAGTTCGAAATCCCTATTCGATGTAAATAACTGTTACATAATCCATGGTTCGACCTGAGCCTACAATATATTTTTACTTCATCTCTATACAGATTTGTTGTTGAAAACCATGGCTTACGTGAAATATATGGAAATATTGATTTATAATGCTGGCCTGTTTGGGATAGTTGATGTTGTTGCCAAGAGTTCCTTCTATCTTCCTTAATAGCTATATAAAAATCAGTATAGGGGACAAAATGTAGACTGGCTTGCCTATGTATATATAGCCTCTTATGCTAAACCATAGGCTTTTTCATTTTCTGAAATTCCTGCGTGAGCTTTGACCCATAGAAATATAATCTGTTGGTCATTTTTCAAAGATTCGTAATGTAATTTAATGATATCCAATAGAACTTTGTTATTGTTTATGCTTTTAAAGTTATTTATTGCTTGTAATGAGCTTAAGCTATCTGTTAATATTACAAATTTACTTTTTTCCCAACTGATTAATATATTTTAAGGCTTCTAGAATAGCGTATAATTCTGATGTGAAGGATGAGCAACCTGGCTGTAATTTAAACTTTGCATTATGTTGGAATTTTGGAACGTATAATGAGCTGCCTGATAAGTTTCTTATTTTTGATCCGTCGATATAGATGCAAATGTGGTGTGGCCAATTCTCAGAAATAACAGTTTTCATTTCCTTGTTTACTGCTATTTGAGGTAGAGGATTTAATTTTTTGTTTATTATTATGTTGAATTTTCGACAGAGCATTTTGAAGTCAATCGAGAAGTGAGGTAGTATATGAGCTGGATGAACGTGGTCTAGATTTTTTTGGTATTTTATAAAACCACTAGCTAGGGTGCCCGGCTTTGCTCCTGTAGCTGTGTGGTAGTTTTTATAACAGAAAACTTTAAAATTAAAGGAAATATAGAACAAAATTAGCACCTTCTTGAAAATTTGGTTTTAACTTGGTATTAATATTAAGATTAATACCAAGGTACCACTGGTACTAAACGCCCTTTTATGATCAAAGACTATTTTCCCTAGTCGCTGTTTGTAGGTACATCGTAACATAGAGAAAGCAGTTGAAATTTCATATGTGATTATCAAAAAAAATTTTTTTCAAATTTTAATCATCTTGCTGACGTGCAATATATGCGTAATAATCATTGTGTTAGCAAGGTATGGTTTTTCAACTACTTTCGATCTGTTGAATGTAACGTGATAGAAATAGTCCTATTAGAAGTATAGAAACTACCAAAGATTCATAGAAACTTTTTTTTAAAGACTTTTCTTCCATTTCAACCTACCTTAACACGTTAGGTGCGGCGGCGTATTTTAAGGGTATCCTGTTCAGTTCAGGTATCGGACCACGGGGACCAATGCCACACCTAACGTGTTAAGATATCCCCTTAATTTGGGCGGACTCTGCAGATCCCGAATCTTACTACTGTTACAAAATCAAAACAAAAATTTCATGAAGGCACAATTTTTTTACCATATTTCTTTTTATCCTGAACTATGAGGGGTGATAAAATGTTATTGAAAAAATGCTGAAATTGGAGTTAGTCATTTTGTCAACCGGAAGGCTCATCATACATTGGTAATCAATCCAACTTCTTTTTCATAGAAGTTTTCATTTTCAAATTATATTAAGTCGAGTTCTCTTTTTTTTATGTCTGTTTTTATTCGCCCCCTGTACTACCAAGAAATGTTCACTCATACTGCATTAAATTTACTTATATATTATATATTTATTAAATGTAATATGTTGATCAATTGGCCTTCTTTTGCTAAAATTAATTTGTTAAGGAATCCCAGTTGGTTTTATAATTCATTGCAGAGATGTAAAATCATTATTTTAGTTTAAAACGCAAAGGAGAAACCAATTATTTTCGCTTAATTTTTTAGTAATTTAAAAATAACAGCTGAAATATATATAAACATTACAAACTGAATGAATGAACAATAAACATTGAGTGAAACACACCCTAGCGCTTCCTGGTAGTCTGGAGCTCGAACTAAATTTTTCATTCACTAACCCATACAGATAGGCTAATTACATCGTGCAAGAGGCTTAAAATTCCGGACCTTCTCTCTTCAATTGTACACCGTAAAGAAAAAAACGGAAACCTTCTTCACCTTTAGGGGTCATAGGGCTACACGTCGACATAACTTTCTTGATCGTACGTGGAGTCGTTTTTGAGCCTCATCGAATTATATATATGTCGCTTCATCGTATATAACTGATCTGTAGTCAAATATTGCCCTTACAGTAGCCCTATAAAATAGTAAAGTAATATTTGGATCCGCACTCCATCTGGCTTTCAACATTAACAAGTATTAACAACTTTGTCCGATTTTTTTATGATTTCTGATGTGATTGTTCCAATTCAATTTCCTATCGAAATACATCCCCAGAAATCTGACATTAGGAGCGCATGGAAAAGTTATTCCCTCTAAAACTACTTTGTCCCTGAATGGAAAAATGTGTTCCCTACTGAATGGGCTAACTACTGATTTTGTTGCCATCATTTAAAACCTTTTATAGCTTCATTTAACAGCTCTGTCACACTATTTGTATGTTTATGAGATGTGTATAGGCATATATCATCAACGAACTGAAGGATTGAAACTTCATCCGGGATATATTTTCTTAAGTCGGATGAGAAAATTATAAATAGTAAACAACTTAGAACTCCTCCCTGAGGAAGTCCTATTCTTGCATTTCTAGTTAAATTTATTGAATTATTGAAGGCTAATCGGACGAATTATTGACTTTTAAATATATTTTTCTATTATTTATTAGATTAATTATAAAATCTATAATTTTTGTTCACATTTCTTGCCAGTATATGTATGGCAATTCATGGGATGGAAATTTCACAATGGGATGGTATCATATGCTTTCGTTATGTCAAGAAATAGAGCTATTGTTTTTTTTAGTTTGTGAATGCAAGTTGTACATCGGTATCGGTATAAGCGCCAAAAGACTATCAATTGTGGATTTTCCTTTTCGAAAACCATATTGATAGTTTGGTAATTTGTTATTTGATTCTAACCACCATTCTAGTCTGAATTTGATCATTCTTTCAAATGTGTTGAGGATGCAAGAACTTAGGCCAATGGGTCGGTAAGAATTAGTGATTTTAGGATCTTTTTCTGATTTAAGCATTGGTATAACACAATATTCCCTCCAAGAATCTGGCACCAAGTTTGTTTCCCATATATTGTTAAATATTCTTAGGAGGTGATTTTTTAATTCAAGCGGTAGTTTGCTTAACATTATGTAGTGGATGTTATTTAGTCCCGGCGCTGTATTATTATTATCCTTTAGTGCATTTAAGAGCTCTGGTAATGTGAAATTTGATAATATTTTTTCGTTATCTGATTCCCTTGATATACTAGTATGTAATCTATTATTAATATTTTCTGAATTAGGTGTTATATTACTAATTTCGTTTAAATCAAGAGGAATGCTAGCCAATGGGGAGGCCAACTGATCTATGAATTCTTCGCACCATTCACAGATAGTAATAGAGAATTTGTTATTCGTTTTCCGTTTGTTAAGTAGTGATAGCTTATGCCATATATCTTTTATGGGGGTATTATTATTTATGGAAGAGCAAAATGATTGTTTTTTACGGGTGATATTTTTAAACTGAGTATCTGCCTTTTGATAATTTATGCATTTTTTCTGTTTTGTAGGAAATAAGAGCATTTTTTATCCCACTAATATTTGCTAAATTTATCTTTATTAACCTGTTTGTATTGGGGAATTGTTTATGTGCTTATTTCGTTAAGATAATCAATAAACTCTAAATAGGTTGGTATATCTGCTAGGGTAGAACAATTAGAATTGGTGTTAGCTTCAAATTCATCCCAGTTTGCTAACTTAATTATCCATTTTTTAGTGGAATGTAGAATCGTAGTTGTATTGGGTTTATTGATTTGATAGGAAATGTTCATAACTATAGGTAAGTGATTTGTTCCTAAGGGCTCTTCATATACTTTTCAATCTATTGTATGAGCTATATTGACCATACAAAAAGTGATGTCCAAACAAATATTTTTTGATTGACGAATATTATTTACTCTTACTTGCTCCCTTACTTTAATATTATTTGATTACCGTTGTTTAAGCAAATCAGATTTGAATTTTCTATCGCAGAAGCTAGATTGTTGCCTTTGCTATCGCCATTGTCACACCCCCATTGATAAGGAGGGGTTCACATCTCCTCCTATGATTAAAGGACTTTCAAAACTGTTCATTGAATTTTCCCAATCAGATTTGGTTATTGAGTGTTTGGGAGGAACACAAGTGGTTGCCATACTTATAATTTCAATTTTATTATATAGTAACATGAATACATCCATTCTATGTCCATTCATCCAATCTAAAAACCATGCATATTTCCTAATGATCAAGACAGTCATTATTTAATTTATTTTTATTGGATGAACCCTAACTATGCTGATGTAGCTAATGCTGTTGGTTCTGCTTTTTGCCCCAAAAGATTTTCTTACAAACAGATAATATACTTTACGTATTTTTAACCATGTTTATAGTTTCCTCTTTTTTCATCTTAATAAAGTTATTTGATTTAAAAGTGATGTTTTAAGTGTATGCTTATAATAAGCTGCGACACTCTATAAGTGATAAAATTACTATTGAGTGGTCATAGTTAAAAGATTCATTCTTTTGCTCTTTAGGCCATCAATGGCATAGAGATACCTCTATTTACCCGTTGGTCTGGCTTTGATCATGAAATTATGATTGATAAGGAATATAATAAAGGTTAAAAAAGATTTCTTTTGAATTTTAAACTTACAGTGAATTGAAACATTCTTTGAATATATTAAATATGTTCCTAAAAATTTGGTTTTCTGTAATTATTTCATATCAAGAAAATAAATGTTTACATTTTTAGTATGCTTAAGGCGGTTATATTGAAATTTTATTCTTTTTATAGCTCCTGTGACGGTTAATGATCTAGATACAGATCCATTTTTAGGATTACAAGATGACGAACCGGATTCCTGGACTCCCACTGTTACCAAGGAGGTAACTAAGTATAAGATTTGTTTTCATACATGTTATATTTTATTTATTTTATAATACCCAAAATGGTATATCCTTTATGCACTTTTTATTTTATTTTTTATTTCTTATTATAGTTTTGCTGATTAAGTAATTTAGCATTCTATGATTTCATCTTTAGTTATATGTTTCTCCTTAGAAATTTGAAATATTGATTAAAAGTATATTTTGCGTAGGTAATGAAACAATTGAACGATAAGGAGATAAAAAGACAGGAACATTATTATGAATTTATTATGACTGAAAAAACCCATTGCCTTACATTGAGAGTCATGCAGAAGGTATTTATTACTGTAATTTTTTCTTGCTTTAATGTTTTTATTTTGTTTTTATTTAGGCAAGAAACCGTAATTTTTTTTTTTAATTTGTTTATTTATTATTAAATTGGTTGTTTACGTTTCGGGGTAGCTTTGTACTCCATCTTCAGAACTCATATAATATTGTTTGAATACACTTATTGTCCTAAAATATGAATGTAAATGTTAAAAGTAAAAATAGGAAAAAATGTTTCAATAAATATAGATTTATTAATAATCATCATGGAATTATGATGGTATGTTATGGTACATTGTAGGTAAAGGTTAATTAATTAATAAGGGATTTGGTTCACCTGGCTGGAACTTCAGTATCCAATGAGAATCTTGAATTCCTTGATATCTAATGGGAATCTTTAATTCTCTTGCAGAGCGCTCGCGTTTCTTCTGTGAGATACATGGTCTTTCATTCATTGAGTTTCTTGTCTGGTGCTACGAAAAAAAAACAAATACAATGAAAGAAAATGATACAATATGTCTTAAAAAAATAATTTATGGACTATTTGGAAAAATGGTTGCTTTAACATAACTATTAAATAAAGTTTTCATAAAAGTTCTATACTAATGGGGTGTATAAAAAAAATGACCGTTTTTTAACCAAATATTTGTATTATTATTTCTTTGATATAAAATACAATTAAGATCCAAAGTATAGTCCACTGTTATCTACTGTCATTAGCCATCTGCTAGCCAATTGCTCGATGCCACGCTGATACCATTCCTTGGGATGGCTGTCAAAGAACTCTTGGCCGCATTTTCAACTTCGCAAAATTATCAAATTTTTTCCCTTGAAGAAAATGGGCTATGGATCGAAACAAGTAGTAATCCGATGGTGCGAGGCCTGAACTATATGGTGGATGAGGCAGGAGTTCAAACCCATGAAGTTCTGAAAACTTTTTTTTGGTTCGACGGGAAGTGTGTATACGAGCATTATCTTGTTAGAATAAAACTCTTTTTCGGTTGATCAGAGCAGGGTAACGGTCTGACAACTTCACGTACGATCTTTCCAGTTGTTCGCAGTAGAGTTCATAATTCATAGAGCATCCATCAGGAACAAATTCATGATGAATAACACCTTCAAAATTCTAGAAAACGCAAAGTATGGATTTTTTTTTTTCAAAGTGACCTCTTGCAGCAACCGGTAAAACAGTTTGACCATGATCTAGCTATTGCTTATGGGTATTCGGATTTCACCAGTAAACCCACTTTTCATCACAGGTAACAATCTTCCGATAAAATCTCATATCACAAGAGTTTTTCAACTGATTTTCACAAATTTCTAGCCTCTCAGCTGATTGTTGAAGAGTAAGTTCGTGAGGGACCAGTCTACTGGTCTTTTTCACCTTCCCCATGGAGAGAAGATGGTAACTAACAGTATCTTTCGACACACCACACTCCCTGTCAAGTTCACGAGTACTTGTGGACGCATTTGACTCAACAGCTTCCTTCAGAACCTCATCAATATCCATTAATGGTCGCCCAGAGCCCTTCTTCCTTTTCAATGTCGTATCCCCACTTCTAAATTTTTCAAACAAATGCCGTGTAATGCGCTGGTCAAGGACACTTTCCTGTTCATATTTAATAATTTCAGGAGTTGCTTCAGCGGCTATGAAATTTTTTTTCCTGTAAAGTCTTAAAATTACAAGAATTTCGTAGGACACTGTCATGTTTCTTCTTTGAAATAAATAACGAAACTGAGGCTTTTTTTTAAGAAGTCCAGTATTAGTAAACAACCTTTGAGAATGATTAACACGTTCACGCCGGAGTGTACCACCGGTGGCCCGCACTAGACTAGTGCATCGGACACTTTAGTCAATCACTAAACTTTCCACGACGATGTATAACGAGGTAGGACTGCATTGTTTATTTTATTAATGTTGGATTGTCAATATTGCATAATGCCCAGGAATAACTCCCGTCCGATAGACAGAAAATAATTAAGGTTAGCCGCCAATGTGCGAGGAGCATGAATTACAGTCCCGGCGTGAACGTGTTAATAAGTATTGGTTAATAATAAATAGCATGAAAATATTTACAGACTTTTGAACTCTGGAATTTAATAAAACAGTCTTCTTTTTTTTATACACCCTATTACTTACTGGACAGCAATATACCTCTGGGTGGCCTTGACGAAATTAACAATATCACATTCACCATACATATCATACAGCTCAATGTTTTTTCTTATTCTTATTTTTAAGTATGTGTTTAGTGAAGTTGCTGAGTCTTTTAGCAATTATACAATAGTTGAAAGGATTTTATGTGCAGCACCCAACAGAGATATCGCTCTATAATTCTGGCATAGCTGTTTATCTCCTTTTTTATAAATCGGGCATATAATGCTGGTTCACCAGTCCTTAGGCATACTTTTTTTTCCCATATTTTTTCTATTAGGGGATACAACTGATTTAATAGTTCGTGTCCACTAAGCTTCTATGCTAAAGAATTCCGCACAAGGACTATCTTCGCTGAAGCTTTCCTATCCTTCAGTTTTTCAAGCGTTTTCACTAGATAGTGGTTCCAGATCATCAATGACTTTTTAATCAGAATTAATCATTTAAGATTCACTTTCCAAATAGATATTATTTAACAGGTCACAAAAATATTCCTTACTGCACCTTGCTGTTACATGAATACTATATAATACTTTTCCATCCTTATCCTTTCATGTATTTATTTATGATGGAAAGCCTCTGTTCATGTATCTTATTGCTCCATAGAATTTCCTAGTTTCATTGCTTATGCGTAATTCTTCAATCTGCGCACCTTTTTCCTCTAAAAACTTTTGTTTTCTTATTAGTTTTTTTAGCTTTTCTGTGGCTTTCTTTGTGTGCTGTTTCACACTGTCTAGCAGAATGCTGCATCACAACCACCCTCTTTTCATTTATTCTTCGTAAGGCTTCTAAACACTCCTCATTGAACCACTCCTTCTATCCTCATTCCTTTTCTCTAATTACTTCCTAAGCTGACACAGTTATAGCCTCTGATTCTGTACCATCTCTCATCAACTCTGCCATCAGCTCCCATCTCCTTATCGTTTCTGTATTATTGAATCTATCGAGGTCCCATTTCTTCCTTCCATTTCATTGACCAAGCTTAACATATGATATAAGCTTTCTCAGTTTTGCTTTGACGAGATAATCTAGTCCTCCAACAGTTTCAACATCAATAATTGATGAGGCATGGGGCTTATCAACTAGAACATGGTCTATTTGGGTAATAGTTCCATTTGGAGCTTTCCATGAGCCTTTTTGAATAGCTTTACTATCAAAGCAAATACTTTTTATCAACAATTTTTGTTTACCACCTGTAATTGGGCAATTTGTCTGTTGGTGGAATTATATATGTATAAATAAATAAACATGTTAACTTCAGCAAATTGACTTACAAGTTTTATAAAAACTTGTATTAAAGAGTTTCATGTGGAGAAAGTTCCAGTTCATTAGAAAATGGAAAACAATCAGATACAATAATTCCATTCATTTTGTAACTTTAAATAAGAAAGCTTAATAGGTCTTTTTTTCTAATAAGCTTTTATTTTAAGCTCTGATAAAAATATTATAACAGTTTGAATATATTAGCTGTCAGAATATGAAATATCATTCATTATTATTATTAACTTTGTTTTTGCAGGTTTTTGTTGAAGGTTTACAGAAGTATTTGCAACTTGGAGCTAATGTGCAAAGAATGTTTCCTCGTTTAGTTGATTTGACTGAAATACATTTGGGCTTTCTCCACAAATTGAGAACTCGTCAAAAAGAGGCTCCCGTCATAGAATTTTTGGGTGATATTCTTGAATCTCAGTTCAGTGGTGCTTCTGCAGAACGCTTAAAGGCTGTTTATGGCGAGTTCTGTTCAAATCATCGTAATGCCATAGATATTTATAAAGATTATATGCAGCATGATACAAGATTTGCTGAATTCATTAAGCACTGTCAGGTAATATTTATGTTCATTTAATATTTATTTTATGATATGTTTAATTATTATCTATTTATGATGTTCTGTTATTATGTAATATATTTGAAAATTGGTTTTTATATTTTATGTTTGTCAGTTTAAAAATTGATCTGTGCAGTAGCGTGAATGAGAGCAGGCTTGGCTGTCATGAGGTCTACACAATATATTTCGTTACACTTCTTTCAATGCTGTTGTTTTTAATGTTTTTAACCCCACTAACAGGATGGTAAAAACTGCTTCATAACTCTTGATTTATATTTATTTACTTGTTTAAATGTATAAATTTATTGTGTTAAAAAAAAAAAATTAAAGTTCATTAAGCGAATTAAATAGTATTAAATAATCCTTATATATATAAAAATCTTGTGTCCCGATGTTTGTCTTTCTATAACTCAGAAACTACTCAACCGATTTTAATGAAATTTGGCTCAATGTTAATGGTTTTGGCCAACTTAAGAGATAGGATAGTTTTTAACTTGATTAGTGACAAAAATAATTCTTATATAGCGAATTATTACAAATACAGTAGATCATTTTTCGATTTATTAGCATGGTTTCATATGTCGATTTCATAACCTTTTTGTTTACAAGCATGCTATTATAATTACGGTTATAATAATTTTGTATTGTGTAATTTGTAAGTCCAGTTATTTGGTCTTATTGTTTCATCTTTATATTCTGCAGGCAAATAGTAGTAAAAATCTTAAAATTTATTCTTAATTTTCATTTAAGAATAAATCAAGACAAGGTTACTACCAAGTCTCAAAAGTGTAGGTATTTTTCCTTCCTTCCTTTTTTATTTGTATTCTTTCCAATTCCTAACTAAATGCTCAAACACTTTGCTGTGGTCCACCCTGATACCAACTTATAGAAAAGTAAATACATTTTAATAACTTAAAATAGGCTATAATTGAAATAGTTCTTATATATATGTAAAACTTAAAAAATGTCAGCGAAGATTTTGTATTGTATTATGTAAGTGCAGTTATTTGTTCATAGTGTTCCATCGTTATATTCCACTGGCAAATAGTTGTAAAATCTTTGTATTTATTCTTAATTTTAATTAAAGAATAAATCAAGAAAAGGTTACAACCAAGTCTCAAAAGTTTAGGTATTTTTCCTTCCTTTTTCTTATTTATTTGTGTTTCATTGCGATTGCTACCTAAACGCTCAAACACTTTGCTGTGGTCCGCCCTGATACCAACTTATATAAAAGTAAATAGATTTTAATAACTTAAAATAGGCTATAATTGGAATAGTCCTTATATATATGTAAAATTTAAAAAATGTCAGCGAAGATTTTGTATTGTATTATGTAAGTGCAGTTATTTGTTCATAGTGATCCATCGTTATATGCCACTGGCAAATATTTGTAAAATCTTTGTATTCATTCTTAATTTTAATTAGAGAATAAATCAAGAAAAGGTTACAACCAGGTCTCAAAAGTGTAGGTATTTTTCCTTCTTTTTCCTTATTTGTTTGTATTTCATTGCGATTGCTACCTAAACGCTCAAACACTTTGCTGTGGTCCACCCTGATACCAACTTATAGAAAAGTAAATAAATTTTAATAACTTAAAATAGGCTATAATTGGAATAGTGTTATATATATATGTAAAATTTAAAGATATCTTTAAAGGTCCCTATCCTAAGTATAACTGGATAGGCAAACTTTTGGACTTTCACTGTAGCATTGTCCGATCAGCTTTAGTGGCTTAAAGTGATGTTAAATCAAACAAACAAACAAAAATATTAGGATATAATTAATTCAAGGCATTATAGCTACTGAGCCACAGCAAAGCGTGGCCGGGTCTGCTAGTATATATTAAAAAATAGCTACATAAAATTAAAGTTGAATAATTTTTTTCTCTTGGAAAAAAAATAAGTTAAAAAACTGTTAAAACTTATATATTAAAGAATAAAAAAATATTCAAAACATGAGTTGATAAATGATTAATAGGATTACTTATCGATGATTAGATTGCATTGTAAATACCGATGTCAATATAAAAATTGTTTTTTTTTTTTTCAAAGTAGATTGGGTCAGAAACACTTGAATTCAAAACGGCTTGCACAGTAAGTATTTAAACAAAAAAAAAAAAAAAAAAAAATCAAAGAAAGCGTCATTCATATAATTAATGCCCATATAAATACCGCTAAACAAAATCAAAGTTACATTACCACCACTGCCAATTTACCTCCTCTGCACCTGCACTGCACAAAAAGTATTAATTTTCTATTTCTATTCTAATCTTAGTTTTTCATTTTATGTAACTACTCCTACAAACTCCAGTTCTATACAGTAGAATTCCAATAAATTGTATCGTCACGGGACTGAAGGTAAAATATTAATTATCAAGATATACAAATTATTGAAATTTCAATTAATAGGGGATAAAAAATACAAAGTAACTAAATTAATGAAAACATTTATTACTATTCACTTACAAAGAATATGGTTAGCATAATTAAATATTAAAATTTTCTTTTGAAAAAGATCAGATGTTAACCTTGCAGGTAATTCCATTCTATAACTTTTTCTAGTGTATTTGGAGCAGGGAATACCTCTTCATCAACATCTGATTTTACTATAAAATGACTAAGGTAGTTAATGTATTGGTTTACCATTTTTGTAGTAATCGAAGGAATAAGTTTCTTCTTCTTCATATTCCCAACCACCTGCTCAGACGCAGCGAAATTTTCCTTTTCAGTTAACATTCCTCCTGTCATTGCTAAACCATCATTAAATAGAGTATTTTTTTTTTTTTTTAACCAATCAAAGCAACCATCACTTTCATCATTTTTTTCGAAAAAACTTTGCCTTTTCCCTTTAAAAAGTTACCTTCAGTTAGATTATTATATATCGTGAATATCCATAATTCAAATTATGGATATTCACCCATCTTGAAGTGCATTCATTTATTGCTCGTAGCCAGAGAGGAGGATTTGCCTTGGTTTTTAAAATGCATGTTATTGTCGACCCAAGAACATTATAACACAACAATTTTGTTTGTTTGTTTTTTTAACGTCCCTTTATGCTACTAAGGCTAATCGGACGATGCTACAGTGGTATTCCTAAATTTTGCCTATCAGGTATAATTAGGATAGGGCTCTTTAACGAGTACCTGACATCGTACAGGACCTCCATTTTACGTCCTATCCGAGGGACGGCATGGCCAAGGATTCCAACAATTTTTTTTACCACCATTGTGACAGATAAAATAAATGATATCTTGTTCTTCCTTGCTGGAATGAGATTGTTTATACCTTTTAAGAAAAATAATTCAAAATTAAACAGAAAAATAACATCCCATTTGACTAGAAGAATGCTGGGAAAAAAAAAGAAGGTAAATAAATGGAAATTCTAAGAAACGGTAATCTCTCACTCACTCTCATCTCCTCCTCTACAAAGTTTTAAGACCCAACCTGATATTTTTTTTCAATTAAAAATATTGGATTTTTAAAATACTATGAAAACAAAAATAAATATAAATTATCAAGGGAACTAAATTACATTGTTTTTATACGAATTAAAGGCAGATTACCAAGGGACTAGCTAATCCATACAAATTATTGGGATATTTGGATTACCGGGTTACGAATTATTGGGATTCTACTGTATTATATGTCCAAATATGCCAAATGTTACTGAAAGAATTGGAAACGTTTAGTGCATAATAGGAAGTACAAATATCTCAGATTTAGACTCGAGAGTTAATTTTATTGAATCATACTATAACAAAAGTGCTTTATTTCAATTATATTTTTTAAAAGCAAATTTAATTATTTCAGTTACGAGCCTTGTTAGTGTTATTCAAAGTAGCCTGTGAAACATTTTGAGTTGGTTAAGCCTAGATTACACTGATCGATTTCTAAGGCCCAGATACCCTTATTATAAAATTTTAGCTGAATCCTTCATCAGTATTCAAGATCCATTTTTAAAAATTTTATGGTTTAATAGTAGAACATGCTTGATCTATTTTTTCTCTTCTATCTTTTTCTATTCCACAATTCACTTTTTGTTAGAAATTAAGATCAGGGGAGCTTTTGATAAGTTATTTTTTTTTTTTTTTAAATTCTGTCCATGTACATGTGTATTATAAAATGCACCTGCTCGAACAAGAAATTTTCCATCCACTCTTAATCCTTAACACTTTTCATGCTAAGGAGGTAAATGTATCTCCTCCTGGACGATGTCGAGGGATGATGTAAATTTACCTACTATGGAAGGGGCTCCTTTATGTTACTTGGGTGGCCCATAGAGAGTAATATTATAGTTTTAGGCCCTCAGGCAGTTAAAGGTGCCTCCAGTAATTATTAAGCTTTCACCCTGTGCAAGCCTTTTTGGAAATGAGCATCTCTGACCAATTTTGAAACAACTAAAAATATGACGTTCTTATCAGTTTTTACAATTTTATTGTATTTGGCTAGCAATCATGGTCTCCTGGATCAGCCTATGCCATATGTCTGTCTTAAGCAGCCACTTTCCAGTTCAGAGTCCTTAGCTGGCATCTTGCATCGTGTGTCACACCATCCTGCCATCTCAGCCTTGGTCATCCTTCCTGTCTGGTACCATGGAGCTGTCTATTCATGACTCTCTTTGAGATCTCTGTGTCAGCCATCCTGACAACATGCCCCACTCATCGCAATCGCCCAAGACTTATAATCTTAACCACATCCGGTTCCTTTGTTAAATCATATAGCTCTTGGTTGGTGCGTCTTCGCCATTCACTTCCAACCATAATTTCTCCATAAATACAGCAGAGGATATGCCTAGTTCTTACAATACAACCATATTATTGATAAGTAATGCTATTAATCGTATATCAACTCCTTTTTAGAATAATTGTTTCATGATATAAATAGTGTATAACAGAATAAATAGTTTCATGTTATAATTTTTTAAAATAGTATCAGTTTTAACTTATTTTTTAAGAGAAAAAAATTATGCAACATTAATTTTATGAGAAAACTTACTGTGCATGCCATTTTGATCTCAAGCGTTTGTGACCCAATATACTTTGAAAAACTACAATTTTTATGTTGGCATCAATATTTACAATGCCATTAATATATGAGTTTCAACATATTTTTTTTTAAGAGAAAAATTTTATTGAACTTTAATTTATGTAGCTAAATTCATATGAACTTTAATTTTCTTTTTGCTTTTTTTTCTTTGGTTTTTTTTTCTTCTTTTTTTTTTTTTAATACAATAATTTTATACATTTAAACATGTAAATAAAGGCAAATCAAGCAGTTTTTACCATCTCTTCATGGGGGTTTCACACATAAAAAAATCCACATTGAAAGTGTTGAAGCAGGGTCTGTTGCATCCTTCCAATCGTAAATTAATAATAATAATAATAATTAAATTTATAATATTAAGTTATTTAAAGTTATACTTGGTCTAATATAGTAGGCACTAATCCATTATGATAAAAGTCTGACTGAATAATCTTTTGACTAATCTATTACAGACATCTGATATTTTCTCTACTTTAAATAATTTACTTATAATCTTATTATTATCTACCTGTCATTTTTAATCATTTTTAAATAAATTTTAATATTATGATTTATATTTTAGGCTAATCCTTTACTTAAGAAAAAAGGCATTCCGGAATGTATATTGTTTGTTACTCAGCGTTTAACCAAATACCCTCTCTTAATTGATGCATTGATAAAAATGACAAAGGACAATAAAGAAGAGCAGGGAAGGCTAGAGAGGTCTTTAATTTTAGTAAAGGTTCGATTTTTTTTATTTCATAGATTTGTATTTGTATTTGCTAACAAGATTATTTAAAAAATAATATAAATACATTTTCTAAAGTTCTGAGGAACCTTGACTTGCCCAGATTGGAGCACAATATTTTCAATAAATTATTTTATGTTCACAAAAACATCTTTTAAGCTGGATCATTAGTTTGTGAAGTAGATTTTTAAAAGTGATTTTCTTCTACTGAAACATGGATAAGTAATTTTACCTACTGCTTTGTGTATTATTTCCATTATATAACCAACATGTCTGATCTATCTTACCAATTATAGAAATAACGCTAGAGGCATATAACATTAGATGACTTAAACTCATTTAAAATTAATGTGGGCGAAGTACCAAAATCCTTCAGAATTAATGGACAAATTTTAGAGTGACCAATTGGTCTGCATATCAAATTTGATATGGGACATCATCTGTGATGTATGACCCCCAACAACATAAATACTTATCTACAAAACAGACAGTAGACAGGGGCATACAAACAAACGGAGGCCATTACAACTGCTTTATTTCAATAAAAATCGATCACAGCATCTTTCTATATATCGATTTTATAACTATATTATAACTATCTTATTACTCAATATTACTAATACATATATGAAATGAAATGACAAATAATTTTATTATCCTGGAACTATGTCCCTTTAGAATAAATTATACATTCATAATACAAAGTTCAAGCCAGTGTGCCCGTCTATGAATAATAATTATTTACAAAAGGGTTTACAAATGATATTTACAAAAGTGGAAAACAAAACAAAACAGAAGACAGAAACAAAAATAATGCATTCCTACATGACAGTAATCTATAAGTATAATAGGCGGAAGAGAAATAAGGGGAGGAGAGAGTGCCGATACTTGGAGACAACAAAATAAAATGAAACAACTTGAATAAATAACATATTTTCTAGTGGGAATAATGATTAACAGAGTTGCTTCTAAGGCTCCATTGTGTCCCGTCAGAGATCAGTTGGATTGGGAGTTGAAAAGGAACTCGAAGAGGAGGGATTTGAAAGTGGAAGTCGATGGAGCGTGTCGGATGTTGGAGGGGATAGAGTTCCAGAGGGATATTATGCATTATGAAGGATTTTTCATAAGTGTCAGTTCGATGGGGTGGGGGATAGAGATCAAATGTACGGGATCTGGTTGGGCGGGATTGGATGGCGGATCTTGGATGTCGATATCTTCCTGGAGTTTTAGGATGGCGCCGGAGGAATCATTGGGGTCAAAGGATAGGTAAATCTGGACGTCATCGGCATACATATGGTATTAACAGTGTAGGATGGAGGATGGGAGGTCATTGATATAGATCGAAAAAAGGGTGGGGGATAAAGAGGAACCTTGAGGTACGCCTCTAGACAATGATAGAGGCTTTGAGGGAGGTTTGTTAGGGACTATAACATATTGGGAGCGGCTCGTTAGGAATAATAGGAACCATAGAAGGGCATTAGAGGACATGTGGAAGTTTTTAAGTTTGCTTAGAAGGATATTGTGGTCCACTGAGTCAAAGGCTTTGGTGCAGTCGAGGAGAATAAGGATGGTGAGTTTCTTTTGGTCTATTGCTGTGTGGAGGTCTTGGGAAATTTTAATGAGGGCGGAGTGAGTGGAATGATCAGGCCTGAAACCAGACTGAAGATGGTTCAGGAGGTTGTTTTGCTCCAGATAATGGGATAGTTGTGCCTGAACTAGACGCTCCAAAGGTTTGGATAGGTTGGATAATAGGGAGATGGGACGGAAATCATTGAGGGTTTCTGGATTGTAGGTTTTTTTCAGTGGGCGTACAAGAGCGGTTTTCCAGGTACTGGGAAAAGTGGCATTTTGCAGCGAAGAGTTGTAGATATGATACAGGATGGGGAGGATGAAAGGAAGTGAGGCTTTAATCAATTTAACTGGGATGTTATCTGGTCCGAAATCATTTGTTTGGGATTTTTGAATGGATTTGAGCAGGTCGTCAGGGGTAATATGGGAGAGATAAAAGTTGTTGGGGTTAAAGGGGGGGGGGGGGACAGGAACTGGTGTTGGTGCTTGGAGAGGATGGGAGGTGTTGGAGACAAAATGAGAGTTGAGTTCATCGGCTGAAATAGATATTGATTGGGTTTGAGTGGGTTTACCTAAGGTCAGTTTACGGGGAATTGCCAATTTTGCTTTGGAGTCGTGGGCACTGGATAAGGATTGCTGGAAGTAGTTGGTTTTGGCTTGGCGTATTAAGGATTGCGTGCTATTTCGGAGGAGCTTGAAGGTGGTATAATCTTCAGGAAGTCGGGTGCGCTTGAATCTTCATCTCACTATGTCTCTTTGTTTCATAGAATTCCTCATCATTGGTGTTAGCCTGGGTGCTGGAGGATGCTTAAAGGTCTTGGATTTAAGAGGAGCGTGACGGTCTAGGATGGTATGAAGTTGAGTGTTAAGGGTTTCCACCATAGAGTCAATGGATTTTGAGGTGTATATGGGGTCCCAAGGGATCATCTCAAGATCAGGCGCTAGGATTGCAGGTGTTAGGGAGTCCAGGTTTCGAAAGGATACAGTTCTAGGAGAAAAAAGTTGGATGGGAAGGTTATAAGATATTTGTATGAGGTCGTGAGAAGAGAGAAAAGGTACTGGATGCTGTGATGAGGCAAGGAGTTTTTTAGGTGAATCGATGCCATAAAGATCAAGCCAAGTGCTGGAGTACTGGGTATGATGGGTCGGGCTGTATGGGACTATAAATAAATTAAGGGAGTAGAGGAGGTTTGATAGATAGGCTTGGTCAGGAGAGGGTATTTGGAGATTAGTGTTGAGATCTCCGGAGAGAACAATGTTGGAATATGAAGGGATCAGGTTGTAAAGGATGGATTCGAATGTTTCATCGAAGGTAACTTTCGGAGGCCGGTAGATGACACCAAATTTCTAATAGAAGCCTAGAAAATCCGACCGCTCCCCCATTACTAGTTGATTTAATATATTGAATATCAAAGTCATAACACCACAACAATAATGCATATCTCTGTAAACGACTTGCTGCCATAACGGGTAAACCCTTTCGGGCCAAAAATTGCTGCTAGGGGTCTCGAATCTGTTCTAAGTGTAAACCTCTGTCCCCACAAAGATTGATTAAATTTATGAATTGCGAATTCTAGTCCTAATGCTTCTCTGTCAATACTACTATAGTTTTTCTCTGCAGAATTAAGTGTACGCGATGCAAAACCGATAGGATGCTCAACATTATTTTCATCTACTTGCGACAATACAACTTTAGGAGAAATCAACATATGTTTAATCTTTTGATAAGCTTTCCTACACTCAGTATTAAAATTAAATTTCACACCCTTTTTTAATAGCTTATATAGTGGTCCCATAATTGTTGACAAATTTGGTAAAAATCGAAAGTAATAATTGACCATTCCTATGAAAGCTCTTAACTGAGAGATATCACACGGTTCGGGAGCGTTATCGATTGCTTCTACATTTTTCGGATTAGGATGGATTCCGTCTCTGTCGATTACAAAACCTAAATATTCAATCGAGTTAGCCAGAAATTCGCATTTTTGTACATTTACCTTTAATCCTTTAAAAAGGATTAAACATTAACCCACAATCCTTTAAAATTTTGCAGACACTAACCAAGTTTTCCATATGTTCCTCTACTGTCTTACCAGAAATATAAATGTCATCATAAAAGATTCCCACACCCCTTAAATGTCTTAATCTCTGAAGTTCGCTAGGTGCTGTTTTAACCCCATAACATACACGGTTATATTGAAAAAGTTACATGTGGGTAACTATCGTTGTAAGAGGTTTTGATTCCTCGTCGATCAATAATTGTTCATAAGCGTGGGATAGGTCTATTTTACTAAATTTTTCCCCCTTATCTATCTCCACCAACCATTCCACCGGGACAATGACCTGGCCCACATATGACCTCGAGGTCAAGCCCGTCTGTTCTAGTTTCACATTAGATAAATTAGCTTTGTAACATTTTTCAGAAATCAAACTTACTCCGGATCCAGAATCTACCTCCATCTCTAAATTTACATTCTCGATTACCATTGACATTTTAACTGGATCTGGTGCTAACACAAAGTTACTACATACCTCATTACAGTTACACTTAGCATAATTTTTTACATAGTCATCTTCATCAGTAGCTTCACTTTCACTTGATTTTCCCAGTTCTAGCGCGTTCACCTTCGTTGACCTGCACATTTTCTCAAGATGACCTCTTCTTTTACATTTGTTGCGAACATAGCTCTTTTTATGACAGTATTTTGCTATATGGCCTGGGCAACCACAACAATAACAAACATAACCTGACTGTTGACAACTACGGTTTACTTGTAACAGCTGTCCAAGGCCTTCTTGGTTTTGATGGTGCTCTTTTTGCTTATTAAAACTGGTTCCTGCCATAACCTTGCTTGCCACGTTTTTCTTGAGATCCACATTTTTAGATTTTACTTTCAAAGCATTCAATTTCTGCTCAGGCAGCATTTGAAATAATTCGAGTTGAGTCTTTTCCATACCTTTGGCTATTTTAATAGCTTTCTCCAAAGTAAATCCGTCCGGTGGTTCAGCTAATAATTTTCTTTTAATATCATCTAATCGTATACCACTCACAAGTCTGTCACGTAAATAATCGTTTAACGATGCACCGAATTGACAATGGGTCAATAAAGGACGTAATTCAGCCATATACTGAGAAATAGACTCATTGGGCAACTGGTTTCATAGGCTGAACTTGTGACGTGCCGTTATAAAAGATGGCTTTGGATTAACTTGTTTGTCGACCAACTCTTTCAAATCGTCATAAGTTTTTGGAGACGGTTTATCCGGTGTACAAAGACTTTTTAACAATCCATATGTTTTTGCACCAATTACAGCCAAAAATGTGCTCACTTTCCTAGCTTCATCAATTCCCGTTGCAGCAAAATACATCTCAAATCTTTCCGTGTAACTTTCCCACGTTTCTACTTCACTTTCAAACTGTCCAAATGTACCGATTGCGTTAAACATGTTACTGATATTAACTGAAATACTATAAAAATTTTAATCCTCGTCGCCACTGTGATGTATGACCCCCAACAACATAAATAATTATCTACAAAACAGACAGTAGACAGGGGCAGACAAACAAACGGAGGCCATTAAAACAACTGCTTTATTTCAATAAAAATCGATCACAGCATCTTTCTATATATCGATTTTATAACTATCTTATTACTCAATATTACTAATACATATATAGTTCTACATTGCGGATATTACATCATCCTGTCTTTGTTTTTGACAAACTAGTGAAAAGTGTTCCAAATTGAATTTAGGCCTAAATGAAAGCCAAAGGAGGCTATACTTAGTACTAAATTTTATGTGTTTATATTTTTCTTAATATACATAGGACAGAAGTGTTGTCAGCCTCTACCTTGGCTGAAACATCTTTGGCCTAGAGACCTTTTACATCAATTGACATACAAATTTACAGAACTTAAGGAAATTATTGTAATAAAAAATATTTTAACATGTTATTTATAATTTTGTTTAATATAGGAAATATTGGTTGAAGTTGATGCACAAGTTGCTGAAAAAGAGAAAGAAGATAGGAAGCTTGAAATATATAATAAACTTGAAGCTAAATCTTACACTATCCATAGAGGTCATAAATTTAAAAAATCTGATATATTAGGAGAAAACAGGAAGTTGAGGTATTTATTAACCTAAAATATTTTTATGATTTCAAATTAAAATGAATGAATTATTATAAGAAGTTTGATGTCTTATTATCTTAAATCAAGGAAATGGCTCTTTTGGTCTCAATAAAATATATAATATACACATTGATTTAATAGATTATTAGGTTAATACAAGATATTCTATTCTAAAGCCCAAAATTACTTCATCTATTTAATTATTTATTTTATTCTAATTAATTATATATTTTATTCCGTTTTATTTATTTATTCTATTCACTTTTATTATCATTAGATTGTTTTAAATAGTGTCATAATTATTATTTCGTTTGTAAAGTATTATAATGGTCTAATTGTTCATTTTAGAAATATTCCCTAATTTACAACAATTATGATTAGTTAGGGGTTCCTCTTGTGTGAGATTGTACCATTCTTCTTCAAAAATCATCAGTCAGATTTGAAACTATGTAAAGTAGTTTCATAGAAAACGGACCTGAACGGCTAAAAGGCAGCAGTGACCAGTACGCATCTAGTCCTCTGCCACATCGTTGAATTCTCATTCATAATATATATACAGCGGTTTTAATATATAATCGAGCCTAGGTAACTGAAAATATTTTATTGACAAAAAATGTTATGTTTTTTTTTGTTTTTTTTTTATTAACTTTTGTTCTATAAATAATAATTAATTAGTTGAAGATTGCCTATTATCTGAACCTCCTCGTATACATACTTACATAAACTGTTAATCTTGAAATTATCACATTTTAACTTGCTATAAGGAATGCTCTCATGGAGTAGGGCTTGATATCAATTATGAAATATGATGCAAATGATTGATTATATACGGAGTTAAAACCATTTAAAATAAAAAATATTTATTTGTTGATATGTAGAAATTATTTACGTCATTTAGAAAGTATATATCTAACACAATTTAATAGCTTACAGCTATTAATAAATTAACAGTTACTCGACATACATATGAATATTTATGTACGTATGTAAAACACAAAATATAATAAATTATTTTAAAAAATAAAAAAATGATTCAATGAAAATGTAACCATATGAAAAATAGAGGTTCCTTGGAAAATGTGAATAACTCAATTACAGTAGTCCGGAAACTGAGGGCCAAAAGTGTTTGAAGAAAGTTTTTTACCTTATATGCTGAAAATGCTCTTTTCATTGACCACAAATACGAAATACAAACTCAAATCGGTTGCCATAAAGTATCATAGGCAAAATAAAAACAAAAACAAAAAATTTTTTGTATTTATAGTTATAGTTTTTTTGTTTATAACTCAAAAATAATTTATCGTAGAGAAAATTTTACTGGCTTTAAAATAGAGAGGATAAAATTTGTGTTGAATGAGTTACTCAAAGTTAAAATCCGGTAAGTTATTTCAATAAACCCGATTATCGATTATCACCATTTTTTCCAATTTTAGCGGAGAAATTAATTAAGCTCATGCCCCAATGCTTGCAATTTAAAGAGGGATACTCCAAATAAAAAATTTACGTAAATATGTAATTATGTATAACATGTAATTATGTATAACATGAACTTATAAACGAGCCCCTTAATTTTAAAATTAGCCATGGATGGATGCTTTGTAATTATTTGCATTTATTATTATTTACATATACTTCACCAAAATATTTAAATATACTTCACAAAAATATTTACATATACTTCACTAAAATATTTTAAGAGGAAGTAAGTGCTACGAACACTCTCACGTTTTTATTTGTATCTCTTCACAGGAATAAGATTATTGTAAAATAAAGGAGCTTGTTTTATGGTGAATTTAGCGTTATAAAACTTTTATTTGAAACATATTCTTTATAGAGTAGATGTTGTAGAGTTATAGGCGTTGTAATATGAGTTACCACAAAAATTGTAAAAATTACCGATCTTTGATGTTAAAATTTGACTAAATCAATAAACTGATTTTAGATTCAAATATGCCATTCTAATGTAATAATATACCATTTTATAATAAACAGCAAGCAATACTTTGTGCATTGTAGGCAATCTGCAACTAATTAATTATTATTTAACATAATTATATCTTTGTTCTCTAAATAGTTCCTTCTTCTTTTAATAGATTGTGAAAAAAACTAAACATTATAATATTTTTTCTGTCAATTAAATGTTTGCATGTTTGCAGTTATAACGGCTCTTTTTCTGTCAATTAAATGTTTGCAGTTACATAGGCTCGATTATATCTTAAAACTTTTGTAATTATATCATGAATGAGAATTCAACAATGTGGCAGAGGACTAGAAAGCACTTGTCACCGCCGCCTTTTTGCAGTTCAGGTCCGTTTTCTATGAATCTACTTGGCATATTTTCAAATGTGACTGTTGATTTTTGAAGAATAGTTGCTCTAGATGTTTTATTCCAGTTTTTTTTTTTTTTTTTTTTTATTCGCTAATCTTGGCCATCTAATCACAAATTATCTTGGAATTAAAATTCCAAGATAATTTGTGATTAGATGTTTTAAGTCTCTCATATAAAAGTTAAAACTTTTATATGAGAGACTTGAAAAAATTTAAATTGAAAAAATTTAACATATAATACTTTAAATTTTATTAAAGTATTATATGTTATGTAGATTAATTATTTTTGTATGTTTCTTATTCATTCTGAAACTAGAACAAATCAGCTTTAATAAAAGACCCGTTATGGCAAAATTAAATTAAGCATAGAGGTGAATGTCAGTGATCAAAAAACCAAATCAAATACCTCATTCCGCCATGTATTAACATCATTTGTGAGAGTTCAGCAACTAATTTTTTTCTGGGAACATGGCTTTTTCTTAATCATTTATTAAAAGGAACACTACAATATGCAATTCATAGGGGATATGGGGGGGGGGGGGTACACGGTAGGGGGGACTGGCCCAGTGTATAGGCAGTTTTATCCATGTTCAAGGAATGATAAACAATTTGGGAGGTTTTATTTTTTAGATATTTTTTTTTATCAGTCATTCATTTTGTTAATAGCATTTACTTATAATAAATTTATGCATAGATAACTTTACAAAAAAAATCTGAATTGAGGCGTTTAATATCAAAACCTGCTAAATCCAGTTTCCAAATTTTTGAATGAGATTGAAGGAGTTAAATAATGAAAATATGAATTACTGAGATTTCAAGAGTAATGAAACATTTCATTCATTCATATTGTTTATTTATAATCATCAATAATAATCCTATTTAAAATAAGCAATGGATGATAAACTAATAAAACAATTTAATATTCCAAAGCAGTAATGAATATACCTTATATTAGGTATAAATCAAATGTAGACTTCCTTGAAAACAAAAATTGGATTTTGTGGGGTTAGATCCTAAAGCCCTCAATTGTATTGCTTAACTGATATTTTTAAAAATCCATTTTAGGTTCGAAGGCATTGCAATGTTAATGCAAGGGCGTGGTAAAATGCAAGTTGTATTGGTTATAGTATTTTCCGATGTCTTATGTTTCTTGCTTGAAAACAACCATAAATATTCATTCTTCACTCCGGAAAATAAGGTAAGCATTTTTAAAATTCAAGGTTTGATTTTATAGCAACGTATCTCAGTCTTAATGTTATAATAAAAATTTGGATGTTATAACAAAAATAATCATATAAATATTTGTATTTCTACTACAAACAACAATATCTTTTTTCTTTGTTTTAAATATTTGAATTAATATAAGGCCACCATGGATGGAGCCGGGATGGCCGAGTGGACAACTGTGCTCCCACAAGCAACACAAATATCTGTAAGAAGACCACATGGCGTGGCCAAAGGTCTCATTAGGCCTACTGCGCCAACAGAAAAAACAAAACAAAAAAAAAACACTGGAATATTCACTTCATTTTTCATTAACTAATTTCAAAATTACCTTTAATCTTAAAAATACCCTTTAACATTGTGATCTTTGCTAATCAAAATTTTTAGTCTGAATATGTGGGTTAATCCCAGAAATGTAGCTGCTGAATAAAAAAGTATGGATTAATTTGGATGATTTATGCCATCTTGCATAATGTAATCTCTCTCATTTTATCAGGACATTGAATTAGTTATGTTCTAAAAAGTTCTGAATGCAAAGGTGAATCCAATATAAACATGACTTTTTGAGGTAAAATTTTAATGGTGACATGAAAAAAAAAAAAAAAAAAAAAAAATTGCACCTTATTTTTACAGCAGTTGACTGCTATTAATGGGTAGTGTTTCTTTGCATGCCTTTTCATGACATTATTTTCTCTTATTTCATGGCCAACAGATTTACTAGATTTAGAAAAAAAATTGTTGTCTAATCTCATGATTTAGACCCATATTTTTCCCAGTGTGTTTGTAATTTTGCTATCCTGTTCTTGTGAATGAAGTAGGTCATGTTTTACATTTGAGTATTCAGGCTTCAACCTCAACACCACTCGAATCTTTTCCCTCCCAAAGGCTTTTTGAGATGATCAGACACAGGTAAAGTGACAGGTCCAGGCTGCAAAGTTATCTCAGATATGGAGATGTACAGGCATTGTACTTACTTCTAATAGGAGTCTCCCCCCATCTTTTTAAATCTTAAATTTAGTCGCCTATTCTGCAGTGTCTTTCATTGTATGGGTTATCTGATCTGGTGGGTTTTTTAAAATGGGTAACATTCTGTAACTTGCACCATTTCTAGCTCTAATGTCATCCTGGAGTTCTTTCTCTATGGTTAGTTCCCCCATAACATTTAATGAGTTCCAACCCTTGCCTTTCTACTTATTTATGATATACATCTAGTTCTCATTCTCCATTCTCAGGCTGGATTAAATCACCATTTTTTCTGATGGCATCTGAGAAAGTAGGCTTCATCTTTCATCGGTCCCATTTTTTGTTGAGATGACCTTTTTTTATTCTTTCATCCCTTCATCAATGTAATTAAGGTGAAGTCCTCATAACTATCCCCTGTTTTCTTCAGTTTCCTCCCTCTTATTATCCTAAGGGGTTGCCATTAAGTCCCTTGTATATTGTAGAGGTTCTTGGCAACGGCTCCTTGTACCCCATTCTACTATGTAATGTTTTCTTACCTCCTGCATATAATCATCATCAATATGATCATTTCCAATCAGAAGCTCATAATGAAATATTATGGAAACATTCATATTCTTACATATTTGTCATACTATAATTTCAAATATATTTACATATTATCTTCTTATTTTATATAAAAATGCAGTTCCTACTATTAATTTGACCACTTTTAATCTTTATTTAGGCTGGTGTTGTCTCTCTTCAAAAACTACTGGTAAGGGAAAAGGCTGGACAAGAATCAAGAGGAATATATTTGATCTCATCTAATCCTAATGAGCCAGAAATGTTTGAGCTCAAAGTTCATAATCCAAAAGACAAAGAAGTGTGGATTAAAGCAATAAGGTATTTTGAATATTTGTAATATACTAATATTTTTATTAAAGACATTATATAACCAACTCCCAGTCAGCTATTAGTGGTTAAAGTTAATAACTAGTTTTATAAAAGCTAAGTAACTATTTGATAAAAATTATTTAACATTTTTTTTATTTTTCAATTATCAGTGTGTTCAAATTTCTTTTCTCCACAAAAAACAATCTTTCTCCTCTCCTCTCTATCTGTAAGCACCGCATCATCTTCGTAGGCAAGATGTGGCGTCATTCAGTTATATATTGTGCCTCCTAGGTTAGTTCTTATCCCCCTGATTGCATATTCCAAGGCCAAGTTAAATAGTACCGGCGACAAAGGGTCTCCTTGACGCAGTCCATTTCTAACAGAAAATTCGGTTGAGTGCATGTTTTCTAGTCTTACTCTGCAAGTAGTCTTTTCTAGTGTCATCCAAACTAGCCTAATTAGCTTTTTTAGCAATCTAAAGTTACTTAGTATAATTGAAACATGGAAATGCATAAGGGTATAAGTGCCTTTGAGAAAATTTTCGAGAAATGATATGGCTTATACCCAGTAGGTGAGCTACGTTCTACTAACTATATACTAAATATACTAACTAACTACGTTCGGCGCTTACACCAATGCTAGCTTTCAAACGATCAATGAACTACTTATTAAAAATTAAAAATTATTAATGATATTCATGTCTGAAGAATGGTTTTGACACAAATAACGATTTGGCAAAAAAAAATATTTATATATTTTTTTGGCACTTATACCCCTATGCATTTCCATGCTTCAATTATAAGTCGAGATTATTGTATCCATATTCTTCCTCTCTATGTTAAAACAATAATGTGTATGTACTCAGTCGAAGGGGGAACGAGTTATCTCTTTTTACCAATTAGATGGCTACTAACCAGTAAAATTTTAGGTATATTATTTTAAACTAACTTTGATGTATTTATTCTTGTTTAAAAGGCAGTTGCATACAAAAGAAATTTTTTAAATTAAGGCACAAGTTTCACAATATGTATTCACTATCCAGACTCAAGGAGAACCATAATGTAAATTACTCATAACTCCCACATTTCTTTTCTTATCTGTTATATATTATTGTCTATTATGACATTCTACTCTTTTCCTGGGGTTGGGAAAAAACATATACAAGTTTTGCTATGACTGCATCCCTCATTCACTTGTTGAAATATAAGTTGACTATCTTGTAAAGTTCTGATGGATTAGATATCTTCCATCCTATTGTTCTCTCATATTCTCTTCTTTCCTCTACGGAGTCTCTTCTCTCTACTTCTATCATGGTAACATTCTTATGTGCTCCTTTTACACTGTTACACTATCTTCCTATATGCCTCAATTTTCTTGACAGTGGCAGTTAGGCAATCATTGTCAAACCAGGGGACTTGGTGCTGTGTGGTTGATGGCATAGCGTTTCTTCAGAGCTTGGAAAATTCCACTGGTCATCAGGAGTGTCATTTCTGTTCCTTCATTCATTCCCAAGCTACATTCTAAGGTTCATCCAATAGGCACTACATACATCCATATCCTTTAGCTTGGAAATTTTGAATTTGTTCTGCATCAGCCCAACCTTGTTTCTCATAGTCTAGATTCATGCACGTAGTTTGGCAATCCTAAGGTAGTGGTCCATATCTGCATTGGCCCCTCTGTAATTTTTAACTCCAATTAGGTTAGACTTGTGTCTTCCATTAATCAGAATGTGGTTTATCTAATTAGAGACGGCTCCATTAGATGATCTTCAAGTAGCTTCATGTATTTTCTTTCCTGGGGACATAGTACTTCCTACAACTAGGCCTTGACAATTTACAATGTTGATCAGCCTTTGACCATTATTGTTGGTAAAATCATGTTGGCTGAAAGCTCCTCTAGTCAGATGGTGCACTTGTCCCTGGCCTACTTGTGCTTTAAGATATCCCAGAACTATCTTTGCTTCATTAGTGGGACATACCACAAAAGCTCTCAAAATATCTTTTTATAAGCTGTTCCTATTTTCTTCTGGTGATATCTTATTAGGTGCATGACAGTTGATGATAAAAGTTTTAAAAAACCTCAACCTTGGAGATTTGACCCTAGGGCACACCCTATTGTACAATAAGGTCATCTACAGTACACAAACTATAGATGACCTTAGTCCACAGCGCGGAGGTAATTGTAGTGTGCCGTTTACTATGTTTGAGATGTTCTATGTGTCCCCCCCTAGCTGGCTGACTACTGCCTGACGGCTTGGCAATAGGATTGCCACTTCCCTATACCATTAATTCTATTTTTATATGCCTGAAATATCAAATGTTTTCTGATTACATTTATGTATTATGTTTGATGAGAACATTATTTTCTTGTTTACAGAGCAGCTGTACAAAACTGTCCTGAAGATGATGAAGAAAGTAGAGGTCATGTGCTAAGTGCTGAAGAAAAGCAGAAACAGTTTGACACTAAACAAAAACATATCAAAGAAATTGTAGGTTAGTTGTTTTGTCAACTTTTACATATTAGGCTAAATCAAGTTTCTAAACTTATTTACAAGTATGTATTTGTTTTCATGCTATATATTTTTAAAACTTTCAAAAATATGTTTTCCTGTAGAGGGGGAGGGGAAGCAATCCAACCATTTTATCAGTTTTATTAGCTAAAACTGCCATTCAACTTGGATTGTAAACTATTACTTTTTTTTTTTAATTCTAAGTTAAATAGCATACATGTTAAACCATCAACATGCGTCAGACCCCTCCCAGAAATACAAGTTGGCTAAAGTAAAGACCTTCGACACCAATCATTCCACTGTCTAAAAACTTAAATTTATTTCACTTGTTTGTTATTGTTACAGTAATTTATAATATATATTAATATAATGTGTTCTAATAGGTTTATATCATTTAAATATTTAATATTAGTATAATATTAACTATAACTATATACTAATATCATTTAATTAATATCATCTGTTACTATTATACTAATATAATTTAAAAATATATTAGTTTGTCTTTCCTCAATAATAGAAAGTTCAATGCACTGCTTATTTTGTATTTAATTAGGGGGAGGTGTCTAGTTAAAAGTCACAATTATGAATTTTAATTATAAGACTGTGTGGCTATTTCAGAAAAGTAAAATGGAATTGAAATTTTTATTATCATGAAAATAGAATGGATTATAAAAATGTTTATCTTAGTGTTTTATAATATTGATTGTCTTTGAAGTTGCAAACTAATAATACTGCTCACTTAATTGTTTGCAAGTGTTATATTTATATACTGATTTACTATAGCGATCATAGATAGCCATCAAACAAGATTAGCAAATTTTAAATTAATTTTAGTCCATTCAGGGATATACATAAGGGGGAGGCCAGATGGCTCCCCCCTCGTCCACGACATGAGTGGCATAAAGAAAAAATTTAGCTAAGGATGGCACGGCCACGGCAGTCAGTGGTGCCATTCACAATCAGTATACTTCAAATGGAGAGGCTCAATGGCAGCCATTGTTTGTCGTTTATATTTAGTTTGATGCCTAATCTTACCTTGCATTAATCTTGGTCCTCCCCCTTCAAAATATATTCTGTCTTCACCTGATTCCATTACATTGTGATTCAATGATTCCATTACATTTACAATTTAAAGCTAACATATGCTATTGAACCTTGATATATAGAAATGGTTAAGAGTATTTTTAGTTTTTTAAAATAGCTAAGTTACAAAAAGTTTTAAACATAGTAAAATTATTAATATGAGTTATGAATCATAAAAGAGATTATTCTATATTTATTACAAAAATAAATTCTTTAATTATAAAAATGATGAAATGAGTGGTTACTTTTTATTCACTTATTAACTTCTGAGTTAAATTTTCAAAGTAATAATTATTTCTAGTAGAGATTTAAATTTTTGTTACCAAAAATAAAGATGTAAATGTAGGTTTACATACTTAAGTCATTAATAGCACAGCTTCTAATTTTCCTCTACACTGTTTGTCAAAGCTCTGCGGATTTTACGATCGTGATTCTTGCCAAGTTCCGTGGCTAGAATTGGTCTGAATGGTTTGAACTATTTTTTCTTCTTTTAGTTTTACAGTGTGGTTAACGTTTCTTTCTACTTTATCTTAGGTATGCTACTGCTATGTGATTGTCTGTATTTACGTCTTGATTTGTTTAGGATTTATGAAGATTTGAATGATATCAGGAAGAAGTTCCAGCTTATATCAGGAAATGGCCAATTTGATTTATTATAAGACTTTTTTGTTTACTGTTTTTTGTCCAAATTAGAAGAATTATACTAGCATATAATATAATTATATAGCATTATATTATATAGCATAATACTATAAATATTTTTCTTTAGCACACACCTGAAACCTATTTCAAATTCTGTAATATGATGTCTTTTTATTATTGAATTAGGCTGTAATATAATTAATACCTCAAACAAGTGCTGACTTAGGTCTCCCATTATCTACTACGAGTAGGTCTTCTTTAAGGGTACTATATCTTTAGTTCTAACCTTCACTGTTATTATATCAGGAAATATAATAATTAAGCTGAGTAGGCATCACCAAAATACATTTTCCGAACGAAGGCCCTTTAATTCACTCCTGAGTTGGAGAGCTAGGTCTTTGATTTTGTGCTAGCTCTTCTCTATAAAATTTGCCTTTTTTATGCTTAAAAATCTTTACTCTCATCAGTGGGCTGTAATACTGCAGTGCAGGTTTTTTTCTATTAGTTTCTGACATAAACATCTTGAATTTCCTTCAATGTTTCCCTGAAACTAGTGTAGCTGCCCACTGTTAGGATTTTGAGTTTGGGGTCCTTTTTCTTAGGATAAGTGCCTCCACCTTATGATTTTTCAACTAATGCAGTTGGTATAATTGGTTTCATTACTCTTTGTTTGGATTATCATGACGATTTTGTTAATATTTTCATTCTTACATTTTTTTTTTTTTACTATTTTATATTATTATTATTTATATCAATTATTTTATAATGAATAAAATTTTTGTTTTTTTCTCATTTTTATATAAAGATCTTAACATAGGAGATTTGAAAGGTACCGTAAAAAAGCATTATTTCCCATTATTTTGCATGTCTTATATTTTTGTTTGAATGTTAATATGGTATTTGTTTTTATGGATTTATTTAAAGACCTAAAAAAAAGAAGTATACTTCAGTGCATTGAAAATAAAAATGGTCAATGCATTATTCCATTTAATTAGAGCATGTAAAATTTTTCTTTTTTATTTTGTTTGAATAGGCTAATCTATTCATTAGTAACTTGTGGACATTTAATTATTTTTTTTAACCATCTTATTGTATTAAAATGATCCATTTTGCAAGATCAGATACAAGTTATATAATTTTAGTTGAATAATAGATATAGTCAAAATATACTCATAGCTTATCTTCAGTTTTTTTCAACCATAATAATGATTTAAAAACTTCAAACCACTCAATTTTAAATTGCATTGCCCTGTCATTTTAACTTTCTCAAAAAATTGAAAATTATTCTATATTGAAGTAGCAAAACACTGAATATAAATGCAATCAACATCTTATTCATTCATTACAATGGTTTACTATATTGTAATGAATATTATAATTAATATTGTAATGAAGTTAGTTTTTCCTATGGAATTAAATTAAGCTGTAATATCTGCATGTTTAATATTTCTGTGATATGTAATACCATAAACATGACTATGGTAAGAGCCCAATGAACAATTTTAATTACTGAAAATAATTCTCAGTAACCTACAAATTTGACATCTTATATTTCTCAGTAAATTCTTTTAAATAACCTAAAAAAAGAAATCATATTAATAATTGTTTCATGAATGTCCTTTAAGTAATATTTATGTATATGTATATATTTTTGTTGTCTGTAATTTTAATAGAAACTGATGACGCAATATCATTATTAATGTCTTACGTTATCTTGGTTGGAAACAAAAAAAAAAGTTAAAGAAGTAATTAGTTATGTGCTATTAATCCTTTAATGGCTGTGGACAATATGTCTCGGGAAAAAAAGACGGTCGTGGCGGGCCAACGGTCCCCAGTAGCGGAAGACAGTATATTTCGCAACCGGTTTTTCACTTTTTTAACATCCCCAGCTTCACACGAGATAACTTCTCGTGACTGAGGCACATCATTGTGGATCCTGGGAGACTTAATAAGTACATCTAGGGGCCAGGAGGTTGCAGGGGTGTCTCTATTGGGGAAATATTTGTTCAACCATTATTCATTACGAGTTCTAGACGCTCAGAGCGATAGTCCTCTGCTTTTATCCGTCTGTTATTTGGCGATATTCACTGTTTTATTTCGTTAATATTTCGCTAGTTTTGGTGTTGCTTTCGTCAAGTTGTGAATGTTGTTTACTGAGCAATAATAAAATTATTATAATCTTGTTCATTATTACCTTCATAAATCACGTCATCTTTTATTACAATCGATAATCTAGCATTTTAATTTATTGAAATAATGATAAAGGTGTTATAGAATCATAAAAAGTAAATAAAACTAATAAGAAATAGTCGGAAAAGGTAATGAGGAGTTGAAGAAGTTGAGGCAGTCAGCAGTGGATGGTGGCCTACACGCCTTAGCATGGGGAGGGTAAAAGCTGGTAGACCCGCTTAGCTTCCCAGTGTAACTTTCGTCCAGAGTCGTTAGCTGCTACAGAGTTAATGATACGGATAGCAATTAAAAGTTGAATGAATCAGAAGGTTGGATGGTATATTAATATGTTAAGAACAAGAGATGGAAAAAAATGAGGATAAGAGACTAAATATATGTCAGATGCAGAAATGGTGTTGATTTTGGTAGTATTGATATAGAAGAGAATATATTTAAACACTTATACAAATTTAGATATTTAGAGCCTATGGTAACTAAAAAAAATTAAAAAGGAATAAGGTTACTTAACACATAGCAAATATTTCTATTTTGCAGGGTTTTTTACTAAAACCTAAAAATAAGACATATTTGTTTTATGGTTCTTTATGTTCTTGAACAATGGTCGGTTACATTAAAGAAAAAGTAGCTCCTTAAGATTTTTGAAAATTAATTACCACTTAAATTGTAAAAGATAAACAAATCAATAAAAAAATTTAGAAGGTTACGCAATGTTGAATCTTGTTAGTTTTATCTGCTTTACATTACTGAGATGGTAGAATTGCAGATAATAAAATCCCTGGGCTTTGTAACAAATGAATCTCTAAAAGGTTAATAAAAGCTGGCCAGCTGACTATAGTTTGGGGGGTTGGCCGAGGCAAAGAAGGATTACTTTAAGTCCAATCTGTTGTAGTTTGGTTGGACGGTGGTCGGTGTAGCCAATAATTTGTCCTGATCTTGGTTTGCTTAAAATGAATTGAAGTTCCAAACTTGTGTGCGTGATTTGCATTTCTGTATTTTTATTTAGACACATAATATTTTGTCTATCCAATAAAATTTAAATTTCATCATAGGGTCCTCATTATATGATAATGAGAGGGTCATTATTAAATTGTAAAAATGTTGATCCCTTTCACAAAGCAATGAAAATTAGGGGAAGTAATTTTTTGAGTACCTATGGGGTACCTACAGGAATGAGATTCCAGTAATCTCTCTCCTGACATAAAGGTCAAATTTTCATTTTTAAGCTCAGTCACGGCACACCTTCTTATCAACCAAACTTATATTATAATACCCATTATATTATAATATTATAATAACCATATTATAATACCCAGTAATGCAGGTCTTCATCAGTGCCAAATGAGCAAGACACAAAATGATGTAAAAAAAAGTTTAGTGTTAATAACAAGAAATAGCTATGAAAAACTTAAAGAAACTAATTGAATGTGAAATAAAAGTTTTGTTCAGTAATAGATGTGAAAATTGGATAGGAAAATAAAGATTTGCTAATAAATATGAAGTTTTACAGGATACTTGGTAGTTGACCATATAAAAAATTAGGGAAAAGATGGTTTACGTTGGTGATAAAAAAATCTACAAATAGTATATAACTATTTTATTTTATTCAAATTTTTGACCCAGTAATGCAGTTCTTCATAAGTGCTAAATGATAAGACACAAAATTATGTTAAATTTTTTTTTAAGTTAATGGCCAGAAATAGTTATGAGAAAGGTTGTATGATTATTTAATAATAACAGAAGAATTAAGTAACAATAATTAATACAAGGAGAGATATATACTGAGGATTCAGAACTAATATGCAATGTAATTGGGCAGCTAATGAAATTTACAATAAATTTAGTGTTCCAAAATGGGGCAATTTGTGACTTGAACTCAGGACAGTAACTTCTAACAAAATTCTTAACTATTATTTATTCTATATAGTGTATCAATCAAAAGAAGTTGAAATTTCAGAACCGAGATCCACAAGCCCCATTTGTAAACAGAATATATGAATTGAGAGTTGTATTTTTAGTTTTACTTACCCAAATATACAGTAAGGGAAAGTATTGCGATCATGAAAAATTGTGACTTCTGGTTTTCAACAGAAATACAAGTTTTGGGGTGCCCTGAGTCCAAATAATCAAGTCCCGCAAAATGGTGTGTGTGTTTGTGTGGGTGCGTGTCTGTGTGTGTGTCCACGTGAGCATGCCCCCATCATGGTCTCGGGTAATGTTCATATTTGTCACACCTCTCTGCAATGTTACCATTGCAAAGCACAAAAATCAAATCAAATAGATTAATGCACAAGTGCATCTAAGCTACTTTCATCGCATCGCACAATACAGCGCGCGTTAAAGTACGAGTGACAGGCGAGCTGCAGCTGGTAGAGTGGTGGGGAAGACAAGTGATAAGTGAAAACAAAAAAATTTATTCTAACTCGGAACCAGCCCTTTATTTTACGAGTTATCTTCATAACTCATCTTTTATTATATTATTATAACTTATGTTATTTCACTATTAATTATAATATAGTTATCAATATTATAACTTATAATTATAATAGTGTTTTTTTTTTGTTTTTATTACATTCATCTTTTATTTTATCACTATGCATGACCTAAATGTTTTGATTGAAATGTTGGCTATTACAAGAAAAAATCTTAGTGACTCAATCCTGGCAATTGAATCGTTTAGTTTTGACTGGGCACATATCCATTTTTTTAGATATTGTGATTAGATTACTATAGTACTTTTTATTTTCGAAATGGTACATGAGCCATTTTATCGCTACGTGGCTATTCAAAATGATTGTAACTTTGCAATAGCACAGATTGATGATGTGGGGTTTCAACAACAAAAAGCTTTATAGTAATGGAACCGTAATATCTAAAAAACTGGACATGTGGGCTATTAGAGCTCATTAAATTTTATTAATGTATTTTTTATTAATATCTTTTTTTCTTTTCATGGCCCATGGCCTCTTTGATTGTATTCAATCTATCAATCAAAATTTGTGCATTTTGTAATTGTTGATTGTATTGTTACATTATAACCTGTTTAGTTTTAAGTCGCGCGTCTTTTGTTCACAATATTCTTAATAAGACAATTAGGCTCTAACTCTCAGTGAAGTCAGGCTGAACTTTGAGGCGCAGCACTCACCACCTATTGTATTTTAATCAACGCTAGCGTCCTCACCCACCAGAGAGATCTTTCGAGCTTGTTTTGAGGAAGCAGTAAGTATGTACCTATCCCTATTAGCGAGGCCTTAACCATATCGACCAAGGGGATGTTTTGCCAGATTTACCAGTGGAGGGCCGCCTTTTTCGTCATGTATATAGATCAAAGAATTAACACGTATGTATCAGACTGGAAATCGATGATGCAGTGATTGATTATCAATTAGTATAACAGGTTATAGAGGTAGGTATAACATAGAGGTACGGCTACCCTATTTACTTAGATAAAGTTTCATAAACATTATTTTTACTATTATTTGTCATAAACATTTGATGTATGCATGTGGATTTAAATTTAGTATATTGTTTATGATAGATTGTCTGTGTTTTTTTAGTTTAGTTAGCCATAAGTTTAGTAGAAATTAAATTAATTTACTTTGTATTTTTTGTTCTTTATATATAACATTTTACTTAGTTCCTACTTACATGTATTTTTTTTCTTTTTACTTGTTTAATATAGATATAATTGTAAGCAATTAAAAGAGGCCTTTTATTTTTTCTACTTAACATTTAATTTTTTTTAATTAATTAATTTTTTTTAATTTTTAAATTTTTTTTTAATTTTTAAATTTTTGTTTTATTAATATTTAATATGTATTTACATATTATAATTTTCTCCTTGGTACATGCTCTCACCTTTTATACAGTCCACTAATCTTAATTTTTACCTGTGAGGCGGGGGAAGCCTACACCGATTTTTAATATTATTCCCGCACCTACCCCCCTATTTTTGGCCTCATCCAATTTCCATCACCGATATTTAGCTTCTACCCTTGGAGCCGAGAACTACGCTCGATTTTAATTTATTTTTTTTAAATTTTATTAATATTTCGATTTAATTACTCCTTTTTACTATTTCGATTTAATTAGAAATTTTTATACTGCCTAAGACTCCGTTCCCGTGCAATTTGTATGCTTTAGAGGTACGAAATTGCTGTCTAGCCGAGGGGCGGAGGACGGTGGGTGGTGGGAGGGTCCTGCACCTACCCCCTATTTTTGGCCTCATCCAATTTCCATCACCGATAATTAGCTTCTACCCTTAGAGCCGTGGCTATGCTCGATTTTTTTTTTTTTTTTTTTTTTTTTATTATTAAGATTCAAGTAGTCCTTTTTACTCTTTCGATCTAATTGGCAATTTTTATACTGCCTAACACTCCGCTCTCGTTCAATTTGTATGCTTTCAAGGTATGATAACTCAAGCCCTAAATTAGGGTTTAGGGGGTGGGTAAGAGCGGTTACACCGATTTTTAATATTATTCCCACACCTACCCCCCTATTTTTGGCCTCATCCAATTTCCATCACTGATATTTAGCCTCTACCCTTGGAGCCGAGGACTACGCTCGATTTTAATTTATTTCTTTAAATTTTATTAATATTTCGATTTAATTACTCCTTTTTACTATTTCGATTTAATTAGAAATTTTTATACTGCCTAAGACTCCGTTCCCGTGCAATTTGTATGCTTTAGAGGTACGAAATTGCTGTCTAGCCGAGGGGCGGAGGACGGTGGGTGGTGGGAGGGTCCTGCACCTACCCCCTATTTTTGGCCTCATCCAATTTCCATCACCGATAATTAGCTTCTACCCTTGGAGCCGAGGACTACGCTCGATTTTAATTTATTTTTTTTAAATTTTATTAATATTTCGATTTAATTACTCCTTTTTACTATTTCGATTTAATTAGAAATTTTTATACTGCCTAAGACTCCGTTCCCGTGCAATTTGTATGCTTTAGAGGTACGAAATTGCTGTCTAGCCGAGGGGCGGAGGACGGTGGGTGGTGGGAGGGTCCTGCACCTACCCCCTATTTTTGGAAGGTTAGTGTTTCAATCGCGAACCCTGCCCCAACATAGGCCCTTTCTAAACTAAACGATTCAATCATTATCCATAATCTACTCAATTATCTACCATCTATTATTCACTTAATTACATAAAAGGATGTTGGTTACATCAGCAGGGTGTTTTTTCAACTATAGTGATATTGTTAATAACAAGCATTCTTTATTTCATCTCATTTTTAGTACAATAGCTATTAATGAGTCAAGTAACCCCTTTAAGACCTCCTGAATCATCCTGTGCTTCGTGCCGTGGTCCTGTGCAGCAACCATCTGATTTCACATTGCAAGCAATGTTTAGTCATCATGGGGTAATTCTCTCTCGCATTCCCATTTTTGGTCGACTCAGTTGCCTGGACTTATTGATTTTTTTGGAGAAAAAAATTATAGATGAAGCCTCTATCTATCCTATAAATCTTTTGAATCAAATAAACATCTGGATCCTTAAAGAAGCCATACAACTCATGATTAATCCTTCAACACCAATTTTGGTCTTCTATGATTTCACCATAGATCAATCAACGATGAAAGTTTTATAAACAAAAACCATATTTTACCATCCAACCAAAAATCATTGTTATAGCAACTATTAGACTTGCTAACTGAAAGTTTACCTCAAAATTATTTTTATAAGTGTGAAATAGTTTTCTAAAAAAAATATTGATTATTTTGAATATTGAAAAAGATATAATAAATTAATTAACTAAAATGAAGTTTAGACCACATTATAAATAATTGACCACATTGACCCTTTTCCTGGAAAATTTCCTTAAGAAATGTGACTACATGAAATTTTATGGGTTATTTTTTATTCTAGGGTATTAAAAATAAAAGATATCTTCCCAATATATTTTCCTTAAAATTTAAAGTTTTTGTCTGAATACATTTTCGTATATTTTATTATTTGTTTAGAAATTCTTAGACAAAAGGATCGGGAACAAGCACAAATTTTAGAAGAAAAAATGGCCCTTCAATTGAAACTCTTGGCAACTGCTGGTGTTGAAAATGTCCCTGATAGGCCTGATTACATGTCTTTAGTGTCTGAACAATTGGATAACACAAAAATAAGAAAAGATGTTCTAACAGCTGTCAAGGTAAAACATATTAAGGAGCTTATTACTGTTTTATACTGTTATAGGACTGTTCTATTTTAATTTTCTTCTTCTTATATATATATATATATATATATATATATATATATATATATATATATATATATATATATATATATATAAATTAAGATTTATAGTATTTTAAATTTTTAATTTACCTGTAGGATAAATAATTGTACCCATCATAAAAAATCAAAATGCCTGTACTTAATTTTATAGAGATATTTATCTGATGATTCAGATCCTCATAAAATATAGGAAAAATGAGTTTGATTCGAAGCTTATAGATTTTTAAATATTAATTTTACTGAGAAAAGTCCTAATTCATACAAGATGGTTTCCAGCTCTAATTTTCTTCTTAAGTTTAAATTTCTTACAACCTCAAACGAGCATGATTCTGTAACTAATTTTTAAAATTTGGCAGTTTTCGTAATTTTTTTTTGGTTAATATCTTCTTCTGATCCTAGAAATGACTCTTTAAAAATTGAATGAGAAAAAATAATGGAATAACAGGTATTCTTAGTAGAAAATAGCTCTAAAATAAATTGAAAACTTGCAATAATATAAAATTGTTTTCATTATTGAGAAAAATAATTTTTGAAACTGGGTTGGAAAATATTTTGATTGATATTATCGATGATTTCGTATTGATACTTGGTATTAACATATTCAATGCCCACTAACAATAAGCATACATCCTCCGGGGCCCAATGTTTTT
This sequence comes from Aelia acuminata, assembly GCA_911387785.2. Taxonomy (NCBI): domain Eukaryota; kingdom Metazoa; phylum Arthropoda; class Insecta; order Hemiptera; family Pentatomidae; genus Aelia; species Aelia acuminata. The sequence goes on from OU426980.1 coordinate 95,984,592, forward strand.
TTTTATTCATTCTTGTAAATATCACTTTAATAAATCAAATCAATCATCATAACATCGATGCAAGCACCATTTACTATTTTCTTACATACAACCCACCTATCGGGTCGTGGGCCACGTACGTACCTTCGGATTTCTGTAATTAAATCAGTTTTTAGGGCTTAATCTTTAATTAAATGTGAGAAATAGCATTTCAATAACACAATTAATGTAAAAAAAAATTTCGTGGGGGGGAGAGGGAGGTTCATATATTTTTTTTCTTAGTTCTTTTATTTATTTTATTATTTTACTGGGTGGTATGAAAAATTCTTTCCAAATTACCTTTTTTTTTTTACTTTTTATAAATCCCACAGGGATACATGGACAGATGAAGGGAAGAATTGAAGGAGGCTATTGGAAGGTAGAGGAAAAATATTTAATAAAAAAATTAAATAAAATAAATTACTTTAATTTTGATTAATACAATCTTAAATCGTGGCTAATACAATCTTAAATTTGTCCACCTCCCGCTACTACTCGCAAAAATTGTGAGATAGGGGGAGTAGGTATCAGTGAAGAGGAAGGATTTGCTCTGCCTTGAGCCGAGCTCTGTGGTGTAGCGGTTAGCATCCTCGCATGTAACGCAGGAGACCCGGGTTCGACTGCCGGCGTAGCCAAATCTTTTCTCTTCAAAAAATAAATTATTTACTTTAATTTTGATTAAATAAATAAAGTACATCAATATATATAAATTATACACTATTTTTTTTTAATTGAAAAACAAAGTACAATACATACAATAAATTACAGAAGTATTTGTGAAAATAAAAAAAAAAAAAGTTTTTTAGAAACCAACACTTTTAATACACAGCGACTACTCTATGAAAGGCCCCATAGTAAAATGAAGTAAAAACAAGAGGCCCCTGCCGATCCAGGTAGCCGGGAAGGCAATGGGTAGGAGCACCCGCCTGGCGGGTCATGGGTCTCGGAGGTTAGGTCAGGTGCACCCGCCAGGTGGCTTGTGGGCATCGAACGTGTTAAGATCTTTTATTTTTTAATGTTGTTCGATTTATCAAATGTATTTGAATAAATTTATTTAAAATAAATATCTTTGATCTCTTCTATGTTACAGAAAGTAAATCAATTGGCTAAGTCCTTGTATGCCTCAGCTACAAATTTATCTCGAAGTGCCAGCTCAGTTGGTGAACGACAAAGTGAGACTTATATTTCTCCTACGTTACCTAAGCGTGCTGAAACTTTTGGTGGTTTTGACAATCAAGCATCAGTTTCCAGAGGTGAATCATAGTTCGGATAATATAGTGTACTGGATAACTCTAATAACTCTGTTAATGTTTGTGTATTTTTAATAAAAATCAATCTGTATTTTACTTAACTGTTGTATTAAACATAAAATTGGGTTTATTCTTACATATATGACTGAATATCCTGGCTCTAAGGCTGAATATCCTCTAAAAGCTTCGCCAGTTGGTACTGTGTTAAACTATTCACGTTATGTTTATTCAGCCAAACTTGCAATTTCCTTGAAGGGTGTTGGTCAAGATCTTTTTTATAATATTGGTTCATGTAGCCAACATGATATTATTTTGAATAAGTAATTTGGAAAAGGCAGCTCTGTCATCTGACCTTAGTGCTCTGAAAGCCAATTAGGCGGTTCCTTAGCTGTCCCCTAATCATCTGGTTTTGTCTTTGATATTAACATTTTACTCGCTTCAAAAATCCTCAGGCCACCTGCTGAGCTTTGAACCCACAACCTTGGGCATAGGAGGCTGTGATGCTAACCAATATACCACATGTAACACACACAAACTCATACTCATCATAAACAATCATAGTATATATATATACATACACAACTCGAAAATTGAATTAGTTGTTATTAGTTAAATTAGTAATCACTTTTGAATACCCTTGAACCAAGATGAAACACCCTCACTTAGGTAGTGGGAAGCCTATGAGAGTTAAATTCTATTTTATGTACAAAATAGACAACTTTTTTTTTTGTTCCTTAATGTAATACTGTTTCTAATTCAAAAATTACCAGTTATGATTTTTATATTCATTCTACGATGGGTGTGATATGTTTACTGTCTGCCACACAATATTATTAATAATTAAAATATTACTTAATATACGTGAAATATTATGGGCAAATTATGTTTCTTAAGGGTCTAGTTCAATGAGAGTTATTGAGTCCACTTTGAGTAATTTATGATTGCTAATCTTTCTTATTAAAAAAAAAAAGGTATATTAAGTTTTTTATGTCCTTTCCTGTTTTTTCTAGGTGCTTTGCAGAAAAAGCAATTCAATAAGGAGACTAACACTGATTTGATTGCCTGCTCTCCAGAACCTCTTCATAAATTTTACAGACCTACTACCATTAATGTATGTACTTGTTTTCTTTTAAAGCAAATAAGTTATTTTATTTCCTCCATATTCTTTGAAATGAATTATAATAAAAGACGAGTGCCTGAAAAATTGCTTCTATAATGTTGCTCTCCAGAACCTCTTCATAAATTTTACAGGCCTACTACCATTAATGTATGTACTTGTTTTCTTTTAAAACAAATAAGTAATTTTATTTCCTTATAGTATTCTTTGAAATGAATTAATAAAAGATGGCTACCTGAAAAATCGCTTCTATAATTTTGATAGGAAAGAGCTCCCTTTCTGTGACATATTTAACATCCTACACTTATTGCTTATTTTCACTTAATTATAAATGCATTAGTATGATACTAGTTGTGACTATTTATTGGCCCAAATACATGGCTTGAGGTGATGATTATATGATTAGCTTTTGACTTTAACAAAAACTGATTACCCAAATTACGAATGAAAAGAATATTCTTGTTTTAGAATCGAGGAAAAACGCTACCCACATGTCTTTTGAAGAATTGCAGGAGAAGAATAGCACTTATTTTCTTCTTCTTATTATTTTTTTTTTAACACAAACTCCTAAAAAATACTTACTTGAATAATGCACTTAATTTTCCGAAACTGAAGTGTAATAAATGGAATATATCTGATGGAACTGTTTTTCGCTTAACTTTTTTTAATATGCCACTCCATGGCTGCCTTTCTTAGCTCCATTGAATTAGGAATAACCTCGGATTTTCAAATTTAAAATAGGGTTGATTATAACTGTTAAAGATGGTTATACATACATAGATGCGTATGTATGGCACAAAATTCATTGCTGGATTAAGCCTTTTTTTTTCCAAAACTTTGGCCATTCATTCATCCTTAATCTTTGCAGCAGCCATTCAGTCTGATATTGCTGAATACTCCTAAATCTGCATGGACAATTTTAAACCATCTATTTTTTGGTCATCTCACTTTTCTAGCCTGATTGATTTAATAGCAAACTGTTTTGTTTTTTTAAATTTTATTCTCATCCATGCTGGTGATGTGTACTGTCAGTGTTTCCTTGTAAAGTGATGGGATTTCCTGATTTTTTTCTTCTTATTTAGATGTTTCCTTCCCAGATCCTACTGAAAACTCTTCTTAGGGTCATCCTGTTAAAGATCAACTGCTTACTTTCATCAGCCCTAGTCCATGCCAAGTTTTATACTCATATGTGAGAACTGAGCATACAAGGACTCGTGAAACATCACTTCCTCTTATTGGTAATCAACCTTTTAAATTGCTTGGCAAAGCTAAGATATCTCCTTTTTGTTTCAGTGATCCAATGTTTAATATCCTAAGACACATTATCTTACTTCTGATCATAACTGAACCTCAGAAAGACATCAGGAGCACATAAGGAAAAGTGTTTCTTCATGCTCTTCCTAATATAGAATAGAATCAGCTCCTATATATCTATTTGTACTATCTCCACCAGGAGACGATGCAGTTATTGAAATAAAATTTAAATTGACATCTTTCTGAGTCTAAATTTATTCAAATGATATTACTGTATGCTGATGTTACTATATAATATTTTGACCAAAATTAATGTACCACTTCATTATTTTAACAGGAATACTGTTTTCTTGTTACTATTCATACTGAGCTTTACTTTCTTTTTAGGAAGACTGGTTAATTAATAATTATATTAATTAATTATTCAAGGAAGTTTAGTTTGTCATTATATTTCAAAATCAGTATTTGGTGTTACCTCTCCTGGCCGTGATTACTGCTTCCAGGTGTCTGCTGATGCTTTTTATGAGATCTGTAATTCTATCATGAGGAATTTTCTCCCACTCATCTAGTGCAGCTTGTTCCAACTATGTCAGTTGATAGGAGCTGGTACACCACTGCGAATTTTTCTTTTGAGTTGATCTCAGACATGCTCAATAGGGTTAAGGACAGGACTTATGATGAGTTGGCCAGTCATTCCTTTTAATACCCCCCCCCTCACTTAAGCGGTGTTCTAACAATATCCTAGTGTGATCTTGCAAAAATAAATTTTTAAGATTATCTTGCATAAATAAAAACTCTTATCCAAAATTTCTAGCAAAAGGCAATGGTTTTGTAGGATTATTCCACGTCACCTGCTGTATTCAGCGGTCATCCTCGAACAACCACTAACTCTGTGCGAGCCTCCATTGTAATACCAGCCAATAACAAGATAAAGCCCCCACTAAAAGCAAGACAAGAAATAATTTTGCATTGTGCAAATCTTTTTTTATAGGTTGCCTATATGTTCTGACCTCGTCAGAAAAAAAACCACCTCCAAGCATCGAAATACCAATGAAGGTGCTCCCAGGCAAATCACAGTCTCATTTTTCCTTGCCGAGTGTACAGGCTACTACAGTTGGCTGCATCTTTCTTTGAGAAGAGTAAAAGCATTGACAGCTTTGTTGTGCTATTGTTTGAAAAAATGTGTCAGAAGGGTCACAACACAAAAAATAAATTTGCTTGTTATAAAAAATAAAACATATTTTGCTCCGTTTGAAATAAAAAATACAATAACTCCTTCAGTAAACTCAATAAAATAAAAAGTCTTTGTACAAATGCTAACGAAAAAATCAAAATAAAATCTTCAGAAAAATAAAATAAAAATGTCTTTTCTCAAATTATTTCTATATTGCTGAAACCTCTTTGGAGCGAAGTAATTCTACAAAGGTTATTTTAGGAAAGATTTCCTGCACCGTATATATGTAAAGAGCGACTTACGAATATTCATGGGAAATACATGCGTCAGCGACTCAGTATAACTTTCCACAGGTTATACTGATAGGTTATAGAGCAGTGGATTCTTTATTATATGAAAGAATGAGTGAGTGGTGTGCGAGACAGTTCGCTGTCATCTGCTACTTGTCTCACGACCTACTAATTGAATTACCTCCTTATCGGAGTAAGTGGCGGGCAATTATTCAAAGGAGTTATTAGCGATTCTCTGTTTCTTTTTAGCTTCTTACTCAGTTGAATGTCTTGTTAGGGCCATAAATATAAATTTACGCTAATTCAAATCTATAACTTCGCTTTTGTAAAAATGAGTGCTACTTAGAAACAATTGCTTTTCAACTGACAACCAGGAAATAAAATAACAAGCTGTTGTAAGCTTCAAAGATTCTGTACGTTTTCAATGTTTCATGAGAACACCATTATGTGACTACTTTCAAATAATTTTTATATTTATATTTTCTTTAAAGAATCCCTTGAAAGGTCAGAAAAAAACACTTTTTTTTTGTAATTTCTGATTTTTTAGAATATTAAAAATTATTTTGAGCAGAAAGTTGAAATGTTAATGAATTTATTTATTTATAAATATTTATATAATTTTTAAATATAATTAATTTTTTTTTAACATCCATGTTTTGACAAAAACAAAGATGTTATTAATATCGATGTTTTGACAAAAACAAAAATGTTCTTAACATTGATGTTTTAACAAAAACAAAGATGTTTTTTAACACGTTCACGCCGGGGCCGTTTTTCATTTGTTTTGCTATGAGGCGGCGCTGAAATTAAAATCGCGCTTCATCTGGCAGCTAATAATTCAGAACACAATCGAATGCGTACCGCCGGTGACCCGCGCCGCCCGATAAGACAGTTTAGTGGGGGTCACCGGTGGCCCGCGCCGCCCGATGAGACAGTTTAGTGCGGGTCACCGGTGGCCCACGCCACCCGATGAGACAGTTTAGTGCGGGCCACCGGTGGCCCGCGCCGGCATGAATGTGTTAATCAATGTTTAGACGAAAAAATGTTCTTAACATCAAAGTAAAACACTTGGGTGTAACACTGGACCATAAACTAAGCTGGACAAAACATGTTGAAACAACGACAAACAAAGCCCTAAAATGCCTATGGGCTTGTAAAAGAGCTATAGGCAGGAAATGGGGATTAAAACCCAAAATGGTCTATTGGCTGTATCTAACAGCAATAAGACCAATGGTTCTATACTCAGCCCTGCTTTGGTGGCACAAAGCGAATAGGGGAAAACACAAAATCCTGCTAAGCAAACTACAGAGGCTTGCATGCCTCATGATAACAGGAGCAATGAAAAGTACTCCAACAGCTGCTATGGAAGTGATGCTAAATCTAGCACCACTGCAGATAGAAGTGGAGATTCAAGCTATGAAATCCTCATATAGGATTGTAAAACAAAACAACTCACCTAGAATAAATTCTAGAGTTGGCCATTGGGAAATATACGGGAAAATCGAAAAAGATCAAGTGCTGTCCATGCATTCTGACCTACAAATTCGTGAAATCCTGGATACCAACTATCAAACAATAATAAATAAGTTGAAACCACACGAAAAACACAAAGGAATCAACTGCTATACGAATGGCTCGCTCACCAAGAGTGGATCTGGAGCGGGAATCTGGAGGGAGGATAAACCCACAAAGAGCATATCAATCTCACTTGGTAAATATGCTACAGTCTTTCAATCAGAAGTGTTAGCAATCTACCAATGCGCCTCGGAGCTGCTGGCGGAAAATACAAAAAATAAATACATTACCATCTTTACAGATAGCCAAGCAGCTATAGGGGCACTAAACAACAATGTCATCAAATCACAGATTGTCAAAGAATGCAAAATCTCGCTCAACAAACTAGCGGAAAGCAATAAAGTAAGAGTGGAATGGGTGCCCGGACATTCCGGCATCCAAGGAAATGAAAAAGCAGATGGCCTTGCAAGAGAAGGCTCAGCAAAAAGACCAATGACCCCTGAACCAGTAATTGGCATAAGTCTAAGCTATGCCAAAAGAAGGATAGGGGAGATATATGGTGCAATTAAAAAACAAAATTGGAATGATAAAACACAGTTTCACTCCAAATTCTTTTTAAAAGGCTACTCCGCCAAAAGAAGTGACATTCTACTGAATTTGGACAGGAAAGCACTCAAAAAAGTTACAGCGATCTATACAGGACACTGTAAACTCAACAAACATATGCACAGACTTAAACTCGCAGACTCACCTATCTGCAGATTCTGTGGCAAGGAGGATGAGACAGCTTATCATATTATAAGCTGGTGTGAACGACTTGTTAGGCTAAGATTCAGCATCTTTGGCGAGGTAAACCTACCTGACCCAAGTACTAACGAACTGGTCAACCCAACAAGTTTGCTAAAATTTACTGATGCACTAAAAATAGACTTTTAGAAATCAGGTAAAATCAGGCGCACAATAGACCCAAGAGGTCGCGGTGCATAGTGCCAGTGAAAAAAAAAAAAAAAAAAAAAACATCAATGTTTTAACAAAAATATGTTTTTAAATTGATTTTTTGGCAAAAACAAAAATGTTTTTAACATCGACGTTAAGACAAAAACAAAAATTTCTTCACATCCATGTTTTAACAAAAACTAAGATATTTTTTTTAATCTATCTTATGAAAAATTTAAATATTTAAATACTTTTTTTAAATAGATATTTTTATAAAAATGATAAATTTATTAACATCGATATTTTGACAAAACCAAGGATGTTTTTAACAGCCATGTTTAGACAAAAACATACATGTTTTAACATTGACGTTTTTACTAAAAAAAATTATATGTTTTAACATCGGTGTTTTGGCTAAAACAAAGATATTTTTAGCATCAATATTTGACAATATATTGGATACTGCTTTGTTCTAGTTAACCTTTCTTGTTTCTGTAAAATGTTCAACTTTAAATAAGTTAATGAAATATGAAAACGCAAAACCGTAGTATCATTTGAATTACTTATTTAACGCAGCTGCTAGCAAAATCTTTTAAAATATTCACCAGAAATAAGATTCTCTGTTCATACTATGTAAGTGACATCGAAGTATGAATATGTGTGGGTCCTAACAGGTTAATCTTTAATAAATGAATATGAAAAACCATGACTGTCGAAAACATCAATGTTTTTTATACATTATTTATGAAAAACAATATTTTTTACACTTAAACATCGATTTTAATACGTTTGGGCACTAATATGTTAATATTTAAAGCATTTTAACATTGAAAAACATCAATGTTGACAAACATCGATATTCTTGAACATCAATGTTTTGTGGTCGATGTTTTGCCTTCGATGTCGCATCTCTAGTAGAAATAGGCCACGTCTAGGAGCTGTTGTTCCAAAGTTTTCCCCAAATATATACCTATTAGTAATTTTTAAAAATTATTATGAAGTTATACTTACATTTTTGAATTTTAAACATTGCAATTAATCTTCAATTTAAATAACAATGTCTTATTTCAGAACTCTTCAATCAATATAAATAATGCTCAAGAAGATGCTGAAGATGATTTTGAGTCTCCTCTACTTCTTATGACTGGGCAAGATCACCAGCTAGCTGCTACACAACTTTCTCATCATGTGTATACTCTGTCATGCATAATTTCTCAACAAATGACTACCATTGATAGGTTAGTTCTGATTTTCTTTATTATATTTTCCCATTTAATAGAGTACAGTTTTTTATTATTAATTTTGTGCTGAAAATTCATTATACTACAATATTTTGAGATTGATTTTATTTCTTTTTTTTATCCCCAAGCAGCAATCACCACTTTGAAATCTTACAATTATGAAGACCTGCAGGTTAAAAGAATCATAACACTTGTCAATAATTTTAAAGAGTGTGGAACCCTGCTGGCTTTTTAGTGAATACTGGGACATTTTTGGACTGTGTGGTAACGGTATAGCAAACCAATTTGTCAAAGAAAGAGCCTTAAACCACAACCCAATTTTCATTCTTCACTATGTTTCTGCTAATAGAAATGCCCAAAGAACTGTCCTCCTTCATCTTTAGCAAGAATTTGTGGAGGGAAAAACAGTTACATGTATTAAATGAAAATAGCTGCATTCCTGATAGAGAGCAACAATTCCATTAAATCAGAATATGTAAAATTACAACTCCAATAGGTTGAAATTACATAAGGTCTTAAACCATAGAATCACTATCAGTTACTCCTGAATATATGATAATCAATATATATAAGAAGGCAACGTGTACAAAATGGGTGCCACTAAAACTCAAAAATGAGTCAAGGTACAATCTTGAAAGTTATATGGTTTTGTAGCGCAGTATCCCCTATCCATGAAGAAGGTATTTGTTGTTATCCGAAGGGCGTGATATTGAAGATATAAGTGCTAGAATTTTCTTCCTCTTGTGGTGTATAATTAGCCCACCTGTACATGACTGCTGAGTTACTGAATTATAATTTTAGTTTATGGGGCTGACGAGATAGCGCTACAGTATAGTTCATTCATTCGGTTTGATATAGTTTTTGTTCAGCTGTGTTCTTTAAATTACACAAAGTTACATTTAAATAATAAACTAAATCAACTGGGTTACTAAAAAAATTAAGAATCACATAAGAAGGCAATTGATCAAAAAATTTCATTTAATCTAATTTATAATCCAAAATTAAATTTAAAGTAAAAGAAGTAAAAATTCTTAAGTTGTGCAGTGAGTGAATAAAAACAAAAAGTAATAATGCAACTGGATATAAATTATAAATAAAGTGAAGTCTGTGTATTATTTAAATAAAAAGTTGTTTTGATTAATATATTATACAATATCCAAACAAAATTTGTACAATATTCCCCCAAACAACAAATGAAGAAAGTTGTTTGTTAGCTAACACTGTTTGTTGTGATAGTGAACGTTGTTAAATGGAGAGGGAGATCTGTAAATTAAATTTGCTAGTAGGTGGACTGAATTATGCATGATTTTGATAGTTTCCATGGTTCTTAAACCAATGAGACCATTCCCATGACAATACAGTCAACAGATCGAAAGCTATAACAAATTGTAGTTAAAAAATCGCATTTTGCAGCTGATGGATGTTCCAGCAAAAAAAGTTAAGTACAGTATCATAAATAATTACAGATCGAATTTTCATGTTAAATATTGTTTTAATACGTTCTTATATTTATATGTAGGTACTATTTCATGTATCTGTAGCTAAATATGAGTGATATTTAATAATATAATCAAAAAAGGTCTAGAGTATTTACAAATACATATAATGATTTAAGGAGAGTGGATGTAAATTTGAAATAAAACTTCAGATATGCCTTTCTGTTCAATAAATAAAAATGATTATAGAAAAAATAATCAATTTGAAATGAATAAGAAGTATTCTTCACCTGCAAAATACAGATTTTTAAACTAAACTCAGCAGTAATATGAGGTAAAATATTCATTTGATTTAATAAGTTTTGGAAAGTTTTTACATCACTGATTTAAATAAGACCATTTACATGACAATGCAATCTGCAGTTTAAAAGTTATCTCTGTTATCTTTGTAGTTATTTTAAAAATATACATTCTAAAATTGTATTTGGTAATTTTCACGTTTTCTGATTATTACATTAAATATTTTTTATATATGGTTACAGATTATTGAAAATATACTTATATACATATTTGGCCCTTATTCAACATAACAATTCAATATCCACTTATTTCTGATTATATATGTAACTCATAATCGTTTTGTTTGGTGCGACATCATTCAGCTTTTGATCTGTTGACTGTATCATCAAGGGAATGGTCTCATTGGAATCATAATCATATGAACTATCTAAAACGATGCATGACATGCAGCCTAATTAATTTTTCAGACCTCCCCCTAAAGGGTGGTTTCGATCCTATTTGGGTGAACTCAGCTGATCTCAGATCTGATCAGCTGAAGTTTTATGAAGGTACAAGTTTGTCCTAGTCATAGGCTATTTTTCCTGTACTATTATATTATAATGTTTATCTTTTTATTCCAACATAATGTTATCCACACAATCTCATATCAACTCCCTCGGCTAAGCTGGGTACCACAGCTAGTTTGATTTAAGTCATTATTTTACGAATTAGACTTAAGTTGGTGGTTCAGTCAATGGTATTCAGAATTTTAATCAATTTTGTCATGATTGGCCTTTTTTTAACAATTTCAATGTGGAAATACCGGCATAAAGTTTCACAGGATTGGGAATTTTTTCCTGCTAAACTCTTTATTCATGTGTGAATAAATGTTTTTTTAAGCTCACTTGGTAAAAAATCATATTATGCTTGTAACACTTCAGAATGTCATCTGCCTGTCAGCAAGAATCCCGAGTAGGCAAAGGACGGGTTTCTGAACAGACATTTATAACTAATGTATAAATGATGATGTTTATGAATAATGATTTTTAAAGTTTAAATAAAACAATTAAAACCATTTTCAGAAGATTCTGAGTCCATTTTTATGAAAAGTGAATTCAAGTCCAATCTACAACAAAGAAAAGTAAAAAAAAATATTTATCCAAGTTTAAAATTGTATATATAAATATGTAAAACATCACAATTAAATAATCATAACAAATGTCTTCCACTCACCTTCAATGTAATACATTTTTTGAATGAAGCGGGGTAATCGAAAACAGTTTTCACGGTTTTAACTGCTGTGGCAAATGGTCTCCCTAACAGCCACCATGGAAACCCACTATATCGTAAACATACAGAAATGCCATCCGGTCATGGGCTAACTCCAGCATGGCATTCAGGAATGCCATTCGCCTTGAAGGTGTTAGGGGGGTTCAAATTATTTGGAAGCCCTTGACCTTTTTTGTTTCAATTTTTTCTCCAAAATAAAGTTTCAATAAGGTTTTTCCAAAACTATCCAACATATTTCATCGATTATTCTTTTATTGTGTTCAGAAGGGTTTTTTGAATAATTATACAAGTTGTTTGATAGGATATTTACATTATGGAAGTTTTGAGATAAGATTAAATAAATAAAAATAAGGCCAATATCACCAAAAACAATAGAAATTTATTTAGGCAATTTTTCGGCTTCTAGAGCCATTTTCAAGCCATGCATCAGTTTATATAGGGATTTGAAATAAAACTATTGTTACGATATAAAATAAAAATTTGAAATTATTTCAAACACTTAACTTCAAAAAATTATTTACCACCTTTCCACCAATCATTAAATCATACATTTAACTAACCCAAATATCCTTTCTTAGTTTTAAATAGATACAATGTTTTAGTCTGGAAGCTGAACTAGCTACTTTGAAGTCTCATCTAGGGGATTCAGGAAAACCAATATACAGGCACAATCAACAGCTAGAAGAACTTCGAAATCTGCAAGATAAATTACAAAGCGAAAAGGAAGTATGGCAAAGGGAAAGAGACAATGAGGTCAAGGAACTGGAACAACGGAGAGAAGAATTATTGCAGTTACAGGTAAATATTGATCAATATAAAATTATAATAATATTCGTAATGATGGAAGATTGATAGATCACAGTAATTGTGTTTAAAATAATAAAATTATATTGAAAATTGTCTTTACTCGTAACATCAGTAGGTGCTTGGCTTAATATGTGCGCCTGTTTCACAGTTATAATTGAATTTTTTCTATTATTTAAATTCTAAATTCAGTATTTGACACATAATATGCATTTACACAATGTCTAATTTAAGCTGTTTTTATAGAATGACAATCTCATGCTTGTTACCATGTTTGTTTTCAACATTGAAACTACAGTTGTTATATTCTCAAAATTTATTAATATAAAATTGTTTAAATCTTTTAATTTGAATATTTATTGGAATATAACAAAAACACAGAATTTGTGCAAATGTGGAAGCGTTTATCTATGTATTTTAATAATATATATGTACATGCAATGTAATCTAAAGTAAAATATAGTATTGAAAGTCACATTAAAATTTGAGCAGAGCTTAACCTTGTCCTTTGAGATGTGACAGAAAATCTTGGTGCACAATTTAAAAAAAATTATCTTCATAAATAAATTCAATTATGATGAGTAAAATTTTCAAACAAAGGTTCAAATAATATACAATAACATTTTCAAATAATATTCTCAGCGATTATAAATTTTCATATTTATAACTTTCATACCATTATGCTTGATACCAATATATTTTATACCAATTTATTGATATACCATTAATAGATCAATATATTGTAACGTGAAACAAAATCATATGATTTTGTATGTAACATTGAAAAGAGCTCTAGACTTTTGTTGGAACAATTGCATAACTGTATTAGTACCTAATCACATGTTCTGGAAGTTCTACGCCCTTCTGAAATATTCAATTTCGGACTAAATACAAGAAGTAGCTTAGTCTTTACGGGCTTAGACAGCTTTAGGGGCTTAGTCTTGCCTTGAAGATCGAAGCTACTTTTGTGCAGAGTTGGGCACTATCCGAGTAAAAAAGTACAAGTTACAGATACAAGATACAAGCTACAGATACTTTTGTACTCGAATCCCTCCAATATTTTCCTATGGATCCAGTACTTCTCCTATCCGTCAGCTACAGATACAAGTAGTACTCGTATCTGTCAGCACGGATACCTGAGTATCTGTGAGTACTTTCACAGTACTCACAATGTACAATTAACTAAATAGATAGTTAATTTTTACGGATACATTTTCGGATACTTCTACTTCTGGGGCTGGTAATGCTTATAATTCTATTATTAAAATCGTCCATTTAAATTGTAAAATTTTTATTACTATTTTAATGATGTTATTTAATCCGATTGTTTATTAAACAATTAATTTATAATTTTTAACCTAATTAATTAGGAGATAAATTATTTTATGAGTATTAAGCCGTCCATCGTTTCGAAATAAGGGTCCATTATACAAAGCGTGAATTTTGAAAAAAGTTATAATTAAAAAAAAACGATAGGAATATTCCAATGCGAATTTTTTTTTGTTTTTTTTATCCTTTTGGAGTTTTAAAATGGTAAACTACTGTAATGATAACAGGAGCTTAGAATTGGAAAATACTATCAATTTTACAATTCTAAAAACTTTTTAAAATACTATAAATATTTATCTTGTAAAGTTCAGAGTAATGCACAGATTGAGAGGGAAAAATTATTGTTCGCCTTTTATCACCCATTGAAGACCAGACGAAAGTATTTTCGGATATTGAAGAGCAGAAGCCTGTGGACCAAACTAATCCTGAAGTAGTCGTGTTGCATTCCTCCGCAGACAACATTGGAACTTCTGATGACACCTTTTTGTCGAGATTCTCCTCATTCCCTACTCTAATAAGGACCATAGAAAGAATCGTAAGACTTGCTAAGTCACGAAGATTCCCACGATCAGAACCAAGATCCAGTCCTATCACAGCCGAAGAATTTGTTGAGGCTGAATTGAGGTGTATAGATAGATAGATAGATAGATAGATAAATGTGCTTTATTTACAAAATATCTTTTTAAATTTTACATTTTATACAAAACACTAAATTCTGGCATGGATATGCCGTCTGCCAGGGAATCAGCTTGATGGCCAAAAATAGTAATTACAATAATCTTTTCCTTTATTTTATTTATTTATTTATTTTTTATTGTTTTGGTCTATCAAATTGAAATAGCAAACCTTTGATTTTAATAAATTATAAACAAATAATAACAAATAAAATTACCTTTTATATAACATACAAAATTTCTATAACCTCTTTTTCTGTTAAGATACTTTTTCCTAAATACTTTTTTCTGAATGAGTTTAGAATCCAGACCAATAAAATGAAACATGGTTTCATCCTCCTTACTATTGCACATGGAGCAGGTGTATACTATATCTTTCAGCCATGGTTTGCCATTGAGGTGTGTACAGCTCGTTCAACGTTCACACTTTCCTCGAGTTCTCTACAAGAACCCTCCAACCATCCCGAAAGAATTCATCCAGCTTTCTCCATTTGTCGATGAGCGGGGTATTCTTAGGGTGGGTGGAAGGCTGAATAACGCACCTCTCGATTATTCAGCGAAGCATCTCATGCTCTTACCGCGGAAGTCCCGTTTGGCAACATTAATAGTAGAAAACATTCATGTGACACATTTTCATGCTGGACCGTCCTTAACTTTGGCTCTGCTAAGAGGAAAGTATTGGATTCTTGGAGCAGCGAAATTCATTAGAGGTCGCATTCTTCATTGCGTCCGTTGTTGAATGTTGAAAGCAAAACCTATATCACCTATGATGTCCGCTCCTCCAAAAGAAAGATTTCATCAATTCAGAGCTTTCATAGATGTGGGAGTAGGTTATGCCGGACCATTTCTTATTAAAGAATCACCTCGAAGAAAAGTCTCATTAAGAAAAGCTTATGTTTGTTTTTTTATATGCTTTGCGTCAAATGCGGTTTATTTGGAACTGGTATCTTCCCTGACAACGGCAGCATTCCTAAATGGCTTAGTGCGTTTCATTTCAAGAAGAGGTGTCCCAAAAGCTATTTAGTCTGATCATGGAACGAATTTCATAGGAGCCTCCAAATTTTTGAAGGAAGTTTGATCTTTTCATCGTACCATCGAACCGGATGTCACCAGAAGCATGGCCTCTCACTCAATTAGCTTGAAGTTTATCCCGCCCTGCGCACCATACTTTGGTGGTCTTTGGGAAGCAGGCATGAAGTCAGTCAAGAGACTCTTGGCGAACTCGATCAGAAAGCAGCCCCTCACATTTGAGGAATTAACAACCCTCTTCGCAAAGATCGAATTTCTTCTGAACTCTAGGCCATTGCATGCCCTTTCAGATGACGCTCGAAATTTTGATTTCCTGACTCTTGGACATCTTCTTATTGCATTCCTTATTATTTTTAACCTAATTAATTAATTTAACATAATATAGTTCACATTTTCAAAGCTACCAAATTGATCGAAACTTAATAATTTTTCAAAATGACATGTTCTGCTAATTTAGATGTTAACGAATTACGCACGGAAATAGTTTAGGAGGCGTGTATATTATTATTATATAACTTCTTTTCTATATATCTTTTTCATTTTTTATAAATACTGTTACTTTGTGTGTACTCTCGCTTTTATCTTATTATTGAGTCCAAATTTAAACAATTTGTATACTGTACCATCTATTGTATATTGTTAGTTTTACAATTCCTTATTTATTTCTATTTTACACTTAGTCGTTGTGTACCCTTTTACTTCAAAAGCGTTGGGTTTCCCCGTAATAAACCTTTTGAAGTCGGCAAATTAACCTCTCCTACCTCTCACCTCTTTGCTGGTAAAAAGAGGAAAATAAAGAAACTGGTCAAGAGTAAGATGGGTGATCTTCTGACTGAGGATAATGTTCAACAAGATTGGTGGCGCCAATACTTCGACGAACTATTAAACCAGCAGGACGAGGAGTGGTGCTTAGAAGGTACTCCAGAAACAGCTCGGGAAAGAAGAAGGGAGTTAAGGAGAGCTGTACATATTGATGATGAGCCTCCCTCTCTAATGGAGATCAAGGAAGCTAGAAATGCCCTAAAGAACGATAAGTCTCCAGGGATCGATAATATCGAGGCGGAACTATTAAAGACATGGCCTGAGGGAGTAGCAGAGAGACTCCTACCCCTATTTCGGAAGATATGGATGGAAGCAGTTTTGCCGAAGGACTGGGTCAAAGGGATAATGGTGAAAGTGCCAAAAAAGGGAGATTTAACAGAGTGCAGCAACTGGAGGGGGTTCACGCTCCTCTCCGTGCCTAGTAAGATCCTGTCCAGGATTATCTTAAGAAGAATTCAGCCTGAGGTTGAAAAATATCTAAGAAGAGAGCAGCATGGTTTTAGGCCGAATCACTCCTGCGTGGATTTAATAAATACCATGAGGATAATTCTGGAGCAGTCTAGAGAGTATCAGAGCCCTCTCTATTTGGTATTTGTTGACTTCTTGAAGGCTTTTGACAGCGTGGATAGAGGTAGAATCTGGACAACCCTGGAAAGGTGGAAGATCCCGGAAAGAATCATAAAGCTCATCCAAGCTATGTATAGAGAGTTCCAGTGCTGCGTGGCGCATGAGCGGAATCTCTCTGAGTTTTTCAACAGCACAAAGGGGGTTAGACAGGGCTGCTTACTGTCACCTTTATTGTTTATAATGGTGCTGGATGAAGTTAAGAGGGAAGCTGCAACAGGAAGGCGGAGAGGAATCCAGTGGGATCTTCAAAAGCGGCTAGAAGGATTTGAGTATGCGGACGACATATGTGAAATGGCCTATAGATTCTCGGATATACAAGGAAAGATGCAGGACCTAGATAAGGCGGCACAAGGATATGGACAGGCAGTTAATGTCGAAAAAACAAAAACGATGAGAATAAATGCCAGAAACGAGCAGCCGATAACAATCCAAGGCCAAATACTAGAAGAAGTGGAGACTCTCCAATACGTTGGAAGTGTAGTTGCGATAGATGGAGGAGCTGACAACGATGTGGAAAGCCGTATAAAAAAAGCTAAAGGTGCTTTCGCCCAGCTCTGCACTTTGTGGCGTGCCAAGGAAATAAATTTGCAAACAAATCTCCGCATTTTCAATTCAAACGTGAAGTCCGTTCTCCTCTATGGATCAGAGACGTGGAGAGTGACACAATCTATCTCAGCCTGTTTACAAAGTTTCTGTAATAGGTGCTTAAGGTATATCTTGGGAATTTAGTGGCCAAGAATCATCTCCAATGAGGAACTACTTAAAAAAACGAAACAAAAGAAAGTAGAAGCCGAAATAAAAACCAGAAAATGGAGATGGATTGGACACACATTAAGGAGGAGAGACAGCATCGCCCGGGAGGCTCTTGAATGGAACCCTCAGGGACAGCGTCATGTCGGAAGGCCAAGGAAGACGTGGAGGAGCTCTGTCCTGGAATAGGCTAGAAGCCAAAATCATACGTGGGCCACGCTCAAGGAGATGGCGCCAGATCGAGATAAGTGGCAAAACTTCATAAAGGCCCTAGGTCCCACTTAGGGATAACAGGAAATAATAATAAATAATATAACCTCTCTCCTCGTAATTTTCCCCTTGGCCTCTGCATTACTCCGTACCAAAAAAGGAAAATATCAGTGGTTTTTTTTTATCATTCTAATCATCTACTTATTGAAATATTCATTTTAAATTTTACTATATTTTATATAATTATCTTATTTCCATTATTTTGTTACTTCTTGTGTTACCAGCCTATGCGTATTTGGCATGGGACAAAGACAAATATTCCTAAGCCTAATCGTTTATAAGATAAATAGTTTAATAAATTATTAAAATGTAAGATAGTATAATTCTTTTTCCATGTAATTTAATTTTATTTTATTTTAGTTTAATTTTATATTCCATATAAATTAAATTAACTGACTGATATATGAGCGTTGCAATCTTGTCGCCATCATACGATCATATGACATATGATAGCTCATATTCAGCATATAGAGAATTCTCTGTTAACATTTCCAATTGTCGATCTCTTATCATTGTAAATAGTAAACATATAGATGCTATCTTGCTCAGTGATTTCTCTAATCCAGATGTTGCAGTAGTACAGGTTATGATTGGAAAGGTTCCGTATATTTTTATCTCAGCCTACTTTGATATCAATCGTGATGTTATTGAGGACACTGATAACCTTAAACGCATTATCGATGCATTTACAGATCGATGTATCGTCGTTGGTGCGGATACTAACTGTTGATCCAGATTGTGGTATTACACGGTGGGCCAGACCCCCCTACCGTGCACCCCCCCCCACATCCCTATAAATTGCATATCGTTGTGTTCCTTGTGATAAAAGATTAAGAAAAAGCCAATGTTCCCAGAAAAAAAAGTGGCTGCACTAATCCAAAATGGCGTTCAAACATGGCGGAATGATGAATTTGATTTTAGTTAGTTTTTTTATTACTGACATTCACCATTATGCTTAATTTCGCCATAACTGGTATTTTATTAAAGCTAGGTAGTTCTAGATTCAGAATAAATAAACAAACGTTCTAAAATAATTAGTCTTGACAACATAAAATACCTATAAAGTCAATTTTTTCAGGTCACTCGCGTAACAGTTAAAATTCCAAGTTAATTTGTGATTAAACGGCCATTGTTAACGAAAAACGCCCTGAAATAAAACATCTGGAGCAATTATTCTTCTTTAAAAATCAGTGGTCAAATTTCAAAATATATCAACTAGTTTTATAGAAAACGGACCTTAGCGGCGAAAAGGCGCCAATGACTCGGGCGCATCCAGTCCTCTGCCACATCGTTCAGTTCTCATACACGATATAATTACAGCGGGTTTAGGATATTATTTTGAATGTATAATCGATCCTATTTAATGGCAAGTTTTTAATTGACAGAAATAATTAATATAACCTTTTTTTTTTTTTAAACATATATAAATCTGATTAATAAAGGATATAAATATGATAAATAATAATGAATTAGTCTCAGATTGCACATTATCTAAACCTCACTTATGTTGACATAAACTGGTTACCTTGAAATGAAATAATAATGTTCTCATAGTAGTAGTTGGGTTACAGACACTGGCATCTGTTCATTCGTGAAATTTAGAATAAATGCATTTTTGCAAAGTATTGATTATTTACAGATTTAAAAACAATCAAAATAAAAAAGATAAATAAAAAGTTCAGTTTGTTCGTTGATATGTAGAAATTATTCATAATACAATTTTCCTAAAATAATATTAATTCAAATAGTAAAATAAAATAAAATAATATTAAATAGTATATACCTAACAAACTTTAAAAGCTCACAGCTATTAATGAATTAACAGTTACAAGATGTGTGTATATATATATATATATATATATATATATATATATATATATATATATAATTAATTTAAAATTAAACCACTACTGGAGAGGAAAACCAATTAAAACATGTAAGTATTCATGCATCTAATGGTCTATAATATACGAAGTTGTGGCCTTTTTCGGTTTCTTGCATATAACTACACATCAAAAAGATTACTTTCTCTTTTTTTCTAAAAAAGGGTATTCTAATAAAAATAAAATGAAATATTTGAAGTTGAAATCGGATTATTTATTTAGCCAAATTCAAACATCAAAGATCGGTAATTTTTACCATTTTGGTGGAAACTCATGTTCCAACGCCTATAACACAACATGTACTCTAAATGAAAAATGTTAGAGATAAAAGTTTTAGGACATTAAAGTAAGCATAAAACTAGCCCATTTATTTTTAAATTAACTAATTACTAAGTAGAGATACAAATGAAAACGTGAAAGTATTCGTAGCGCTTAATTCCTTCTTTTTGTGAAGCCTAAAGGGATATGATAAAATATTTACAGAATTAACTATTTAGGTGGGGTTATTTTATGCTTAATTTAATGTTCTAAAACTTTTATCTGTAACATTTTTCATTTAGAGTAAGTAAAGAAAGTAAACTTTTTGATGTGTAGTTGTATGAAGGAAAGAAGATGTAGTTAAAAGATTGAAGTAAGCGCTACGAATACTTTCACGTTTTCATTTGTATCTCTACTTAGTAATTAGTTAATTTAAAAATAAATGGGCTAGTTTTATGCTTACTTTAATGTCCTAAAACTTTTATCTCTAACATTTTTCATTTAGAGTACATGTTGTTGTGTTATAGGCGTTGGAACATGAGTTTCCACCAAAATGGTAAAAATTACCGATCTTTTATGTTTGATTTTGGCTAAATAACTAATCCGATTTCCACTTCAAATATTTTATTTTATTTGTATTAGTATACCCTTTCTTCTAATAAAAGAGAAAGTAAACTTTTTGATGTGTAGTTGTATGAAGGAAAGAAGATGTAGTTAAAAGATTGAAGTAAGCGCTACGAATACTTTCACGTTTTCATTTGTATCTCTACTTAGTAATTAGTTAATTTAAAAATAAATGGGCTAGTTTTATGCTTACTTTAATGTCCTAAAACTTTTATCTCTAACATTTTTCATTTAGAGTACATGTTGTGTTATAGGCGTTGGAACATGAGTTTCCACCAAAATGGTAAAAATTACCGATCTTTGATGTTTGAATTTGGCTAAATAAATAATCCGATTTCAACTTCAAATATTTCATTTTATTTTTATTAGAATACCCTTTTTTAGAAAAAAAGAGAAAGTAATCTTTTTGATGTGTAGTTATATGCAAGAAACCGAAAAAGGCCACAACTTCGTATATTATAGACCATTAGATGCATGAATACTTACATGTTTTAATTGGTTTTCCTCTCCAGTAGTGGTTTAATTTTAAATTAATTATATATATATATATATATATATATATATATATATATATATATATATATATATATATATATATATATATACACACATCTTGTAACTGTTAATTCATTAATAGCTGTGAGCTTTTAAAGTTTGTTAGGTATATACTATTTAATATTATTTTATTTTATTTTACTATTTGAATTAATATTATTTTAGGAAAATTGTATTATGAATAATTTCTACATATCAACGAACAAACAGAACTTTTTATTTATCTTTTTTATTTTGATTGTTTTTAAATCTGTAAATAATCAATACTTTGCAAAAATGCATTTATTTCAAATTTCACGAATGAACAGATGCCAGTGTCTGTAACCCAACTACTACTATGAGAACATTATTATTTCATTTCAAAGTAACCAGTTTATGTCAACATAAGTGAGGTTTAGATAATGTGCAATCTGAGACTAATTCATTATTATTTATCATATTTATATCCTTTATTAATCAGATTTATATATGTTTAAAAAAAAAAAAAAGGTTATATTAATTATTTCTGTCAATTAAAAACTTGCCATTACATAGGATCGATTATACATTCAAAATAATATCCTAAACCCGCTGTAATTATATCGTGTATGAGAACTGAACGATGTGGCAGAGGACTGGATGCGCCCGAGTCATTGGCGCCTTTTCGCCGCTAAGGTCCGTTTTCTATAAAACTAGTTGATATATTTTGAAATTTGACCACTGATTTTTAAAGAAGAATAATTGCTCCAGATGTTTTATTTCAGGGCGTTTTTCGTTAACAATGGCCGTTTAATCACAAATTAACTTGGAATTTTAACTGTTACGCGAGTGACTTGAAAAAATTGACTTTATAGGTATTTTATGTTGTCAAGACTAATTATTTTAGAACGTTTGTTTATTTATTCTGAATCTAGAACTACCTAGCTTTAATAAAATACCAGTTATGGCGAAATTAAGCATAATGGTGAATGTCAGTAATAAAAAAACTAACTAAAATCAAATTCGTCATTCCGCCATGTTTGAACGCCATTTTGGATTAGTGCAGCCACTTTTTTTTCTGGGAACATTGGCTTTTTCTTAATCTTTTATCACAAGGAACACAACGATATGCAATTTATAGGGATGTGGGGGGGGGTGCACGGTAGGGGGGTCTGGCCCACGTACTATATGATTGCATGACAAATAATCGTGGTAGGTCACTTGAAAATTTCATCATAAACAACGATTTAAATATTTGTAATATAGATTCTGGCTTACCTACATTTTTCGGTTCTCGAGGCCAAAGTAATATTGACTTAACCTTTACAAATATTCATGCTCTTAATAAAGTCAACAATTGGCGCATACTAGAAGATGAAAATTTCTCAGATCATTCCACTATTCAATTTTCTTTGGATTTAAATTCTTCCCTTATTATCAGAAACCATTGGAACCTATATAGAACCAAAAACGCAGATTGGGAAAAATTCGTTGATAATTTAAAAAAGTATATTCTGTAAAGGATTTAAAATTCAGGAAACCGAAAATTTAGATTATCAATTAAATTTAAAAATAAATAATATGGCCTTTGACGTGTTCATCCAAATGTTTTTCCGGCTATTGACCAAAACGTGCGCAAATCATTTAAAATTATCAATAGTAACATTTTCAAACTAACTCCGACCCAGAAACTAAACCCTTGGTGGAATGATAAGCTGGAAGCTCTGCGGAAATCAACCAACAAAGCCCGCAGGATATACCAGAAAACAAAACTGAACGATGTAACAAGAGCCAGTAAGCGTCTTGAATACTTAACACTCAAACGGGAATATTTGAAATCTATTAGGGCAAGTAAAATGGAATCGTGGAAGGAATATTGTGACACTATTCCTACTAGGAATCCATGGAAATGGCCTTATAAATATGCTGCCAGGAAAATGCCACAGCAACTTAATTTAAACACCTTAAAGAAGCCAGACGGGTCATATACTAAATCCTTAGAAGAAACTTATTCCTATATTTTGAACACAATAATTTGACTAGATGACCTAACCACTGATTCAGTAGAACATGCTATCATGTGACAGTCTGTGGAGATTTTACCCGATACTGACGACGACATCCCTCTGAATGAGTTAGAATTATCAGATGTAATCAATAACCTCAATGATAACAAAGCTCCAGGCATTGATGGCATTACCTCCTCAATATATAAAAAAATTATACGAAACTTTTCCACAAACCATGTACAATATTTACGAAACATGTTTCAGGCGAGGAATTTTTCCAGGTATTTGGAAAAAATCAAAGCTAGTTCTGATTAGTAAACCAGGCAAGAAAATAGGGGATATAACCTCACTTAGGCCTATATGTCTGATCCCAACTGGAGGCAAAGTCTTGGAGAAAATAATCCACAACAGGTTGTCACATTATATCCACAGCAAAAAACTATTGAGTGAAAACCAATTCGGGTTCACTCAGCAAAAAAGCACTACCCATGCTCTTTACAAAGCTAATCAAATTATTCGTAATTCCTTAGATAAAAACCAGCACAGTGTACTAATATCATTAAATATCAGTGGAGCATTTGACAGTGCATGGTGGCCGTCAATATGGAGTTCCCTTAAATAATAACTTACATATTCATCATAATAACTTCGGAACATTTTCAGCATTTACAAACAATAATCGAAATAGTATCAAACAAAATAAACCATTGGGCACACTCACACAAACTGAAATTTAACACACAAAAATCTAAAAACTTACTTGGTCATAACAAGGAAAAGACAAATTCCAGAACTTCAAATAACGATACAAAATACCCATCTTCGCAAAATATCTACCTTAAAATATCTAGGGATAACAATTGACGGAACACTCATCGCATGGAACCCTCATATAGACATACTACAAAACAAACTCATTAAATTAATAAATTCCCTTTCCATAGCGGCCAGAGCAACCTGGGGGTTAAGAACAGAGGCTTTATAGGGGCGCGATTTTACCTATCCTCGCCTATGGTATAGAAATTTGGTATCCTGCATTAAAAAAAGTGTATAATATAAAAAAGTTGGAGAGGGTCCAGAGGCTGATGGCACTTAAAATTGCCAAAGGTTTCCGAACCCTCTCCGATAAAGCAGCCTTTGTCTTAGCCAAAATGATTCCAATAAGTATATTAGCCAACTTTTATGTAAGTAAATTCCATTTATTATCCATAAAAACAGATATTGAAACTTTCAAATCTGATGAGTTGGAACACATTACAGACTACAAAGACTGGCCACATCCTACAGAATATCCAAATATTATACTGAACTCTAACCACACCACAGATTTTGAAATATATACAGACGGTAGTAAGGATGGCGAATATGTAGGCTGCGATAGTTTAATATTTGAAAATCGGATATTACAGAAAATTATAAATTGTAGACTTGGCGCGGATTGTACGAATAACCAAGCCGAACAATTCGCCATTCTTAATTCCTTAGAACATTTAATAGACTTAAAAATCACAAATAAAACTATTAACAGACAGTCAATGTTCATTACACATGATCGCGAACTCACACTGCCATACACCAATCATCGAGGAAATTCACAAACAATTAAGAAACTTGCAAACTGATGGAAATAATTGGATTTCATTTACTTGGATAAAAGGGCACTCAGATATACCTGAGAATGATTTGGCAGACAAGGCTGAAAAAGCTGCTTCAAAAGACACTTCCCTGCCTATATCATACACAAAGATATCAAAACAACACTTAATACACATGCTACACCAAGAAGCAGTACAACGATGGCAAACACGTTGGGACTCTACACACAAAGCTCGACATTCATATTCATTCATCCCACACTTACAGACCTACCTCAATAAAGCTAACACATGGACAGACTTCTAAACAACACAGGGAGTCACAGGGCACGCGGCAGTGAACAGCTACCTTCACAGGTTTAAAATAAGGGATTGTCTCGCCATTGTGTCCCTGTGACTTCACCCAAGAACAAACTATACACCACGTAATACATGAGTGCCGATTACTGACAGACTACAGATATTCGTTAATAAATAAAACTAAACAGAAACTGGGACAATGGCCGGTGGATAGTCCTGTGTTAATTGATAAAATGTTTTTAGACCTTAAATTATTCTTTAAAGATGCCCTAAAAAAAATAAAAGATATCAACAAAATTTATTTTTGATTCAAGACTGTTGGCAAACATTTTGTTAGTTGATTGTTGCTGAATGCTGTTTTAATTATAACTTCTTTTATGTTCTATGCTTTAAGAGAACCATTTAGGTAACTCTTTTTTTTGTTTTATATTAGTTTGTTTTATATCTAATTTAAAACTGTATTAAAAATCATTATCAATGTTAGTAATAAATAGTGTCGTTGTTGATGCTGCGAAGGTATTACTCCGTGCTAGGATCCTGCCTTGCCCTCTGCTGGACCATCGGACGACCTCTTTCATAATGCAGTTATGACATTGGTCATTGCCGGGGCGCTGGCACCTGCTGCAAGTTCAGTACGGTGGGGTGCGGGTGCGGTGCTGGAGATGGGCCTCTGCGGTATCACCGGCGAGATATTGATCATGTACATTGTATACTGTATAGTATGGTATATACAGAATAACAAATAAACTCCCTTCTAGCAAGGTTAATGTTGGAAGGAAAAAAAAAAACTAACTGACTGCAATAAAAGTTAATCATATTTTATTTATTAACTATTCAAAATTGAAACGAAACATATAAAATTTCCACAATTTAATTACTTTATACACAAAACATTAATAGACAAAAGAAAAAATATTAAACTGAAAAATGAGATCATCCAATTAAGAATAATACATATACCGTATAACAACAATCATTTTAAATTAATCTACCTCAAGTGGGAAACTAAAATGGTACCTTTGCTGTCCATTAAAGGTAAAAACTTTGGGCATATGTATCGCGGATATAATATCATATGATGGTACTGTGCAACATGTATCGGTGTTAATAAAACTTGTTTTCATCCGATTGCATGGTTGTAAAAGTAAAACCAGAATCTCTAATTACTCTAATTACTGACAACTTTAGTAACTTGAGCCAGACATTTTTTACGCTTAAATCTCTTATTTGAGAACCCAACTATTATAAATTTTCCTTCATCCACACTTAAACTACCTTGCACCTCCTCTTGAAGAAATATTCCTTGATCAACATTAATTCTCTGCTCCTGCTATTGGGGATATAAGCTTTTCTGATTTTCTTTCTCGTCCCAAATTTCTGGTTGGGATAGTATGGTTTCATCTACTTCCAGTGCTGCTGCATTTTCAGGTATCTCCTGATTAATTGAATTTTTCTTAGGTTTCTTTTTGAATATCTATTTACTACATTTATTTACAACATCTATAATTACTATAAGTTTATATTAAGTTGTATTATTGAATCCATTCAACTATTTAACTTTACGATATACTTTATTCCCTAATAAAATAAAATTGTTATAATTTCCGACTGTTACAATTGTTACTTAATTTAAAAAATAAACAAAACAAGATTATGTCAAATAAAGCTGAGGCTATGCATGGGTGTCAACTATAAACACACACGATGTCAACTTTACAAACAGAATATTCCACTAGTTGACATGTTTGAACGTATAGTTGACACCCCTGTCGAACATTGGTTAGGATGGAGCTAGATCAGTGATTTCACTACCGATATTAAACCCAGATATTTTTCAAATCAAGCAAATTATTTTAAACTATCAGTTTCATCAGAGTAAAAAACACCAATAGTTGACATCGATGTCAACTATTGAAATTAAGGATTAATTTTTGTTCTAATAGTTGACACTAAAAAAAACCCTAAAACTGTGTATAAATAAATCAAAAAGGATATCAAATGATTCCCATGAAGTTAATGAATATCATGAAAGTAGTTAAAAAATAATTGAACACAAATAAAGGAACTAAAAAGCTTATTTAATGTGACTTACCATACTAATGAAACAGGAAAGCAGAAACCACTTGTTGAGGCCTCTAGAAAATTCTCCATTATAACCTCTCACAAATAAGTTCCAGTTTTCATCACACTAATGCAGATGGTAACACAGCCAACTAGTAAAACTTGGGAAATTACAGCCAAATTTTGAACCAAGACAATCTACCATGAATCTTATTATTCACACTGTTTTGTACGAAATGTCAGCTATTGGAGCACTGTCAACTTTTGGTAGAGTTACCCTATATTAAAATAGAAATTGAAAGAAACTCCAAAAATTCATATTTTTTTCTTCCCTTGGGATGAGATGGATTAACTTTACAATTCACTATATAAAAATTATGATATGCAAAGTCAGCCCACTGAAATTACGTAAAAGTATAACTGAAAGCCCACTAAAAGTATAACAAAAAGTTAGTCCATAATAGTGAGGAAAGTGTTGTATATAAATCTGTAGTGATTATTTATTCTGTAAATCATTTATGCTGAATAAAGGAAATATCTATGATATTTGAATAATTATTAGCCATAGCTCTTCTTCCTGTTACATACATTATGTGCACCACCCTCCAATACCCACCCATTTGATTCTTCCTTTTTTTATTTATATATATATTATTTTATAACTATTGAATTACCTAGTTTTCGAAAATTAAAATATATTAATTATTCTCCTTTCTTATTTTTTCTATTATTTATCTTTATTAAAACAATATTTGGGTTTAATTACTCTGAAAGAG
Source organism: Aelia acuminata (assembly GCA_911387785.2). Classification (NCBI taxonomy): domain Eukaryota; kingdom Metazoa; phylum Arthropoda; class Insecta; order Hemiptera; family Pentatomidae; genus Aelia; species Aelia acuminata. Next base: position 96,012,716 of record OU426980.1, read on the forward strand.
GGGTAGAATTTTTTTTTTTTTTTTTTTTTTTTTTTTTTTTTTTTCCATTCTCTACTTTCAGCCTACTATTTGCCTTAAGAAGGTTGATTCTAGTGAAATTAAAACCATGATTCAATTCAATATTCATATACCTAATTCGAATAAAGCTAAGCTTCTAGCTAAAGCTTCATCAGTCATAAGTACAATGTTGAAACGGCTAAATATTGGAGAATATGTTGTCTTCCCCTTGATTATATGCTAGATTTGGTGCTGTTTTAGCAGGTTTTTCTGAAAAGTGTTGGGCTTGCTAACCCTAAAATATCAGAAAAATGTTTAATAAAAAAATTTGGATTAAATATTTTAATCTAATTCAGTGACATTAATTGTTTTATTCGCTGTTTTATTTTGTTACTGGTAAGAAAAATATTTATGATAATGTAAAAAACATTAATTTTTAATGTAATTAAATAAGAAATTAAGTCCATATATTTTTATTCCTCTGCAATATCAATTCAATTTTTCTTCTCGGAAAAAATGTTCATTTTATCATAATTTTCAAGCCAAATATCATAGTTGCATATTTTTAGATAACTTAAATAAATATTCAAGCACTATTTGTTGCAGTTTATTTTTATATTATAATTTAGTGTTAAATAATGTATAAAATTGTTTTAGTAATTTTCTTTTGAAACTGAAAGTATTTATAAACAATATTTATGAATTCTCTCTTTTATATCAGAATATGCAGATGTTTCCACTAAGAAGCTACGGTCGAGGCACTTCGAGAATCTACACAGATAATGGGGAACTCTAGCCTCACCTTCTCCAACCCCGCCAGTATTTGAAACCGGACAAGTGACGAACTGTGGACTTGTAATGAATAAATGAAAAAAAAAATTCTTTTAACAATTAATTCTTTCCAAATTGTGCTTTTAATCATTTAGCTACAAATACACCTTTATTTTTGGTGGCTACTCTAAATGGCAATTTAAATCTTAAACTCAGCAACAATATTAGTTTGAACCTTAAACTCAGAAGTTAATAAGTGAATAAAAGAATAACCATTTATTTAATTCTTTTATAATCAAAGAAATAGTTTTTTGTAATAGCAGTTCAATAATCTCATTAAAAATTCCTAACTCATATTTATTACTATGCTATGTTTACAACTTCAATTTTCATAACTTAGCTATGTTAAAAACTAAAAATACCTTTAACCACTCAAATTACGTTAAATTCACAAATAATGTATGAGGTTTCACTGTAGATTCATGATTGATTCAATTGCTTGTTTGCTTTTAATTGTCAATGATATGGACTATAATTAATTTAAAATATAAAAAAATAATCTCATCTAAATTATAGTTTGATGGCTATTTATGGTCACTATATGAAGTCAATAAGTAAATCAATAAAACACTTGCCAACATTTAAGTTAGCAATATTATCAGTTTGCAACATGAATTTCAAAGATTAATCAATTTAAAACATTAAGTTAAACATCTTTATAATCCATTTTATTTTTACAATATTCAAATTATCAATTCAATTTATCGGTATTTTTTTTTCTTAATAGCCATGCATTCGTATAATAAAAATCACTGTTGTGACTAATGTCACCTCCCACCTATTAGAAACATCTACTGCGCATTGATCTCTTCTTGTTGAGGGAAGGCAATCAAATATTAAATATTAAAATAGTTAACGATTACAATTATATATATGTAACACACACACACACACACACACACACACACACACACACACACACACACACACACACACACACACACACACACACACACACACACACACACACACACACACACACACACACACACACACACACACACACACACACACACACACACACACACACACACACACACACACACACACACACACACACACACACACACACACACACACACACACACACACACACACACACACACACACACACACACACACACACACAAACACACACACACACAAACACACACAAACAAACACCAACAAACACAAACACACACACAAACACACACACACACACACACACACACACACACACACACACACACACACACACACACACACACACACACACACACACACACACACACACACACACACACACACACACACACACACACACACACACACACACACACTCACACCCGTAACAAACAAGTGAAGTAAAAAGCAGTTTTTTGACAGTGGAATGATAGGTGTCAAAAGGTCATGGTGAAAAGGGGTGGTTTTCAGTGTAGGGGGGGAAGGTCCATATCAATTTTTGGAGCAACTCGACTTAAGTTATATCAGCTATTATTTTTTTTCATAATAAAAGCCTTTTCAGTATCCTTCAATATTGTAAATTTGTCTATTCTTCTTTGACACATTATTCATAATATTATCACTAATTTTCAGCCAAATAAGTCCCACTAATATGGGAGCATATCTTTGATTTATAAATTCGGGAAGCTGCAGAGTTCCGAAATTTATCTCTTCTTACAATAAATGAGACCACCTATTTTCATCTAGAGAGTGCAGTATAAAACCAGTGTGCATCTGGTTAAGAATGGAAGGTTTGCTTCATCAATATTCTCCAATGATGATTCATTATTGTGTTGTCATCGCCAAGGTGCAGTGAGGTACTCCTCCCAGCATAAATCCCTGTCATGAAACCACCATTTTCCAATTTGCACTTTAGGAAGCATGATTTGTGGTCTGGTGTGCATCCTTGGCTCCCTGTAGATCCTTCGGCAATATTGTCTGTGTAAAGATATGCCCCACCAGTTTGTATAATTTTTTGCCCGTTTGCATATTTTCTGTTCTACATTATTCAACACTGGTAGTTGATTATTTGCTATTTTTTACTAGAAAAAATTGGGATTTTAGTGCAACCTACTTTAAGCATTTTTCCCATGATAATGGTTTCAATATGATGTTTATAGTTCACTTGAAATTTTGGCCAAAAAAAAAAAAGTTTAATACTAAATGGTATACCTGTCCAATCTTGTAATTGCATTAATTTATGTCTACATAGCATGCTGTGAAATACAAGAATACTTTCTAATTTATCAAAATATAGAATATTCTAAATATTCCATTATTTTTTAATATTTTTCATTTTTCAAAAACTGTGATTTAAAAACATCAACTTTCACTGCAGTTTTTTTTATTTTTTCTTTATTGCTTTGAGCAAAGTAATTCTTTGAATTTATATATCATATTTTTGTTGTTTTATTTGTTAATTATTTAGAATGATAGCTACTTTTCTTTTTAATTTTGAAAAGATTTCAGATCCATGTCTAGAAAAGTCAGGTTTACTATTTAATATTTTTTAATTTGTTCTTAATTCACATTGAAAAGTTATTACCAAATTATTTAGAAACAAGTATATTTGAACTTGATGTTTTAGTTCTTTGCAGATTTATATATTTAACGGAAGTTAAATCATTTTTTTTTTTTTTTTAAACTAGCTATAGACCTTATATCCTAACTGGCAATCAACTGAAAGGAAGTTTGATGCAGGTAAAAAAGGTTTTAGAATGTGTTTGAGTAAGAAGCTTGACAAATGTGCTGTAGTATAAGTAATTAAATTTTATCTAAATTAGGCTGGACCTACATTAGAACTATACTTTTTAAAACATAATGAACAAATAAGGATGGTTTCTATCAATGCCTATGTAATATAATATTATTTCATTTCTTTTTTCATTCTTTAAATTTGAATGCTACTCCAATTAATTTTTAAAACTATTATTAATTTTTACATTTCTTACGTTATTAATTTCTTACATTTTATGATTACTCAATATTAATTAGAATTTTGTTGGATTTTACTAAAACAAAAGTTTCTTAGTAGCCTATAAATGATTAATGGTTGGACAGAATTGTTTTAAGAAGATTATGACTACTAATAATTTGGGAAATGTTCTGGAAGTCTAATTTTTTCCATGAATCCTCTTACACCATAATAAAATACCAGATTTTCTTCTTGAGAGATGAATTTTAGGAGATCCATTTTTCTTTTACCGTACCTTATAAGTAATTTTAGTTCCTTGTTTCCCTAATTTTTTTTGTTCAACATGAAAGCTTATACTTAAACTTATCAATTTAACATCAACTCATCATCTTATTTTGACAGGTTAAGTTCTCTGATGAGGCCATTTAACACATCCTGCTTGAAATGTTGAGAAATTGTTGACAATCCCAAATAATCACTATCACTTTCATAAGTATAAGCAGGAAGGAAGTGGCTTGAATCAAGCAGACAGTTTTACTTATTTTTTCACTCTTTTCTTTATAACTAGAGCTGATAGAAAAAAAAAAAATAATAATAAGATTCAGTACATAAACAATTTTTGTTTCTCTTGTGGACTTATGTTAAGCATTAAAATTTATTGCAACTTGTAATATAGCAAATTTTAAAATTTTGGCCAGGTTTTCCCCTATTCGGACCACTCTGAGTTAGTCTTATATCATTCCTCACAAGATTGTTTCATAGTTCTTAGTATATTCCCCATTTTTCTCAATTGTTCATCGTTATTATTCTTTATTTGTTGCACATGTGATTAATATTTGTTTTTTAATTTTCAAATTAATCTTCAGTGCATGGAAAGGTCAGTTATCATTATCATATTGTTTATTGCTAACTTATTTAATAGTTGCTAGAAAATCTCTGCAATTAGGAAATAGATTAAATAGTTAATATTGTATAGTTAAAATACACTCCTGATCAAAATTAATGCACCACTTCATTATTTTTAAGTAATTCTTTTTATTGATCCATTATTAATACTGAGTTTTACTTTCTAGGAGGTTTGAGATCTGGACTTTGAGCTGACCAGTTAATCCTGTCAATACCCTCCTCAATCAAGCGGTATTCTAACGATATTTCTTATTCTGGTTTTGTATGATTTTTCCAAATTCCATCTTGCTGCATTTAGAGATTGTCCTCAAACAACCTCTAACCATATGTGAGCCTCCATCGTGATACCAGCCGAGAATAAGTTAAGAGCCACCACCAAAAGCAAGACAAAGAATAATACTGCATTGATTATATTTTTCTCTACATTGTCTTCATAATCATATTTGAACTCAATTATCACAAGATATAAGATCAACTCTGATCATGTAAAAAAAACAAAACCCTTCTCCAATCATTGAAATAACAATGAAGGTGCTCCCTGGAAAATTAAAAATAGCCGATAAGATGGCAAATTTCACTGTTCGGTGCTCTCTGCTTCGTAGAGATCCTGAATCAACTAGTCTATTGCTCAAACCATTCTCTCTCAACCTTCTACTTACACTAGGTGAATGGTTTTTAATGCTTCTTTTTCTTATTCCCCTAACTCCTTTGTGCCTTCAAGCGTGGAGTTGCAGTTCCATTACATCTAGTCCACTGGTCTCTGTCCCTGGCTAGTCTTCGCATCCCCGGTATGGTGCTTCCTCTTGCAGTCCCCAGTTTCCCAATGTAGTCAATATATGTGCTCCTGGGTCTGCCAGCAATTCGTATGTTTTTAATGCAGTATTTTTAATTACTATTGGAGTCCCCAATGATATTAAGTAATAAAAAATAATAGGAAAACATGGTTTCCTAATTTTAATGAAAATTTGCTGTCAAACAATAATTCCTTTGTTAAATAATTTATTTTTGAAGAGAAAAAAAAAATTATTTAAAATAGTTTAAAAACAGGAGTGGTCATCCACGATAATGATTAAATTAATATAAAATAATTCTTTTGTAAATTTATTGGAGTGGTGTTTAAAATTAAAAATAAAAAAGTCAGGAAAAATGATACCTTCCATGCATAGATATTGGTCTGTCATTGTTCTTCAACTGTTCCTAATTTTATCTTGAATGAAATGTGTCCAAAGTAGTGATAGCCTCACTTCGAGAAATCTGTTTTATATTTTACATTACTTTATTGTTGGAGTTGATTTAATATTTAAATTTAATATTTAAATAGTCCACTCTTAAAAAGTGAGAGAACTAGAAACGAAATATAAAAAAAAATCTATTATACCTATGCTTCAATTAACCATAAGCTACGGTATGGTTATTTTTCTTCTTGCATAAAAAATATTTTTAATGTGAAACAAGTTTGTTCTTATAATGCTCTCCTAATTACAATAAAAAGCTTTTGAAATTTCTCCTTGATTTTTCTATGTTCTTTTTTTTATATCTTCAAAGAAGCTTTCACAAATTAATCTTTTTTCCTTTTTATACCAAATGGATTGAAAGAAATTTGGTTGAAAATATATCTAATTATTTTAATTTAAATTGCACTGTTTCTTTAATTTCATTTCATTTTTTCCCAAAATAAATTCTACAAAAAAAGGCCTCTGCTGTTAACCTAGATAAAATATTTACCTATTCTCGATGGTTCCTTCCTATTTCAAATTTCCCTCTTTTTTCCTATTAATCTTAGAGGCATCAAATCCCTTCTATAAGAATCATCTTCAGATTCCATTTTTTTACTTTTCCGTTCAGAACATGTTGGAGAAAATTGAAGATCTTCTGCATCATTCTTTGATTCATAGTTGATTACCGGTTATTCTCTTTCCTTGTAATTAAATTGGGTCTATTCGTCCCTCATCAGTTTCAGAAAGCCACTGAAGAATAAACTGTCAAAATTAGCATCATCTAAAATTAGAACACAATCATATCTTTTTTTTTTTGCTAGGGCCTTTGTTGTTGGTCTATTTTGCTGTAACAATATCACTGTAAAATAGATAAAATAGATAGAATAGTAAAATAGATAAAAATCATCAAACATTTTTTAAAAAAAGGAATAAAAACGGTTGATAAGTTTGTCTTCAATATAAATTTTATAAATTAATTTATAATAAAAAATGTAACAGGTTCTGTTCCACCTAGGTGTCACAGACCCAATGATGTTTATAAATTAGTTGAACTTACCTTATAAAATGAGTACGAAACTGTACAAAAGCAAGAATGTGCAGTTCCTAACTACCTCCTACAAATTAACATGGGGAGTAAAATGGCCTCGATCCATCAGATTAGAAAATCCTTAAACAATAAATATCTTACTGGGCCCCACAAACCTGGGATGAACACTGTGGGTTAAAAATATATCTAAAATCTAAAATATAAGTTGTAACTTATCATCATTATGATTGTGGCAACAGATAACTACTGAATCTGGGCTTCCTGAAGTAGCTTCCACCACTGAACTCTTATTTCCACCACCCCTTTTTTATACTTACTTCAGTTTGAAATGTTAACATGATCATTGGGATTATTTTTTTTTTTTTTAAGGGCTAAGATTCTTTTACATTGATTATAAATGCATAATGAAAACTAATGCATTTTATTATTGTTTCATGTTTTTATTTATGAAAAATTTACTTAAACAGAACTTATTCTGTTGCCTTCTATTACAAATATTAAAAATTTCATTTCTACTGTCATTTAATACGATGCATTCAATGTCATTTGCAGGAGCAGATTCGCCTTGAACAGGCAGACATCACTCAACAAAGAGAAAAACTTTACAGAAAATTAGAAACACTTAGTAGCCAAGGTATTGTGATGAGTCCTTCATTAGCTGCAGCTGCTACCTCACCAGACGATGTTTCCTGGACTAATACTATTGCTCATACTCCTCCCAGTGATCCTCCTAAAAGAAAATCTGATCCAATAAAGTGGAAGCAAAATACTGCTAACAAATCTACAACATTGCCTCTTAATCTAATTAGTGCTACTAACCAACAAAAAGTATGTATTTAATACTGATATTTGGTTTCTTACAAAATAATCACAGTGTCATTATTGTTACTAATTTTTCTTCCTGATTAATATTTCAAGAACGATCTTGCTTTATTTTAGTTATAAATCACTACTTATAATTTGAAAAATGTTTAAAAACAAAAATATTAGTACGTAGTAGTAATATTTCTACGTAATGTTCTTAATACTGTAATATCATGGCTCTCATTAGGGTTAATATTGTGATAATGTAGGGTATATAATATTTTTAGATAATTGAAAGCATTTAGGGTTATTTGAAATAGCAATAATCTTATCAATATTTCCCTAATTCGGAAACATTGGGGTAGTGTCATCGGCAAACATTGGTGTATCATCTTTTCAAATAAAAAGATCTTAGTAAATAGGGATATTAATCAATGTAAAATAGTTAAATAATGGTTTTCAAGAAATATGCATCCTTTTTGTCCAGAAGAGTAACATATATCAGCTGATTTGGAATTTAATTTTACCAATAACTACAAGAAGTCAACAGTTACCTTTTTTTAAAACAAATCACTCAGTTTATGCTATCATCTTTTGTAATGATCAAAATTTTTGTTATCTTGGTGACTACATAACGATTCTAAATGTTTCTTTTTCTTAATTTTTTCGGAGAGTTATTCGAGCAAGTAGATATTAGCAACTTATAAAGTATTACAGTAGGGTTCCGATTAACCGAGGTCTGGTCAACCGAGGTCCCGATTAACCGAGGTGCCAAGTCTGAGGGGGGGGAGGGGTATGTGTATATATATATGTGTTCTTTCAAACAAACTACAATAAAAGATTTATTTTTTAAAAAATAGCTTCATAATTTCTGTTATTATTATTTAATATTTTAGGTTTTTAAGCATATATGTAGTTTTTATTTAAAAATAGCCAACATTTTCAGTTGGTATTGGTATGGTTCCGATTAACCGATTATTTCGATTAACCCAGGTAACCTTGGTCCCCATCGACTCGGTTAATTGGAACCCTACTGTACTTATAAATTAATTTTAAATTTTATCAGAAACTATTTATTTTTATTAGAGGCTATAGAAATGGCAATTAAATTTCTAAAATTTAATCAATCACTGAAAACCCAATTTGAGCAAAAGATTCCCACTGAGTAACTTAGAAACATTTGTGGAGAAAAAGTAAAGAAAAAGGTTTAGGAATAATTTCTTTCAATATAAAAAATTAATTTTTTTGAAGCTTGGGGTTAATTAAGGCTCTCAATAATTCAAGAAAATAAATATAAATGTTTCTACAACTTTTATATTAAAGTTTTCTTTATGATAAACAAAAATACTTCTTCCCCATTTTCTCTATTTACTTTTTTAGTGCATCTGTACTAATGAAGAAATTTTTTTGATGAAATAAATTTGATCTGATGAACAAGGAACACAATATATATTGTATTATTTTTTTCCATGTGTTCATGTGTTCCATGTGCATGTAATGTATACTATTTTAGTAACCATTTTTCTATGTGTATTGGTCGTATATTGTTTAAGTTCATAATTATTTTCAAATTCTAGGTGGCATCAAGTGTACAAATCAAACAGCAGTTACCTTTAAAACTTGCCACTAAGTTAGGAAACAGTGGTAACAGCATCGTTGCTTCTGTTGCTGGACCTCAACAAATGCTCCCACTTAAATTGAGAGAAGGAGCAGGTGGTGATGGAAAGAAAACTACTGCTTACCAACGTTTAAGTACGACTCCTCCTCAGCTTCCTACTCATTCAAGAACTGGTTCAAGTCCAGCAATGATGCAGAACATTCAGGTATTAGTAAATTTTGGTAATATTAAATTTTTGTCTGAACAACAAGCCAGTTTTCTTTTATCCATATTTGTTTTTCCTTGATCATAATTGTTTCATAATTATACTTGTAAAATATATTTTTCTTTAACTGTTGATTCTATTAATGAAATTTATTATTCTCAGCAATAAAATTGCACACACACACACTATATATATTACCATTAATGATTTGTATCTTCATTCTATAATGGGTGCAATATGTTTAATGTGTACCACACAGTATTATTAATAATTATAATATTACATAATATACTCAAAACATTATGGACAAATGCATGGACATTATGTCTAGTTCAATGTGAGTTATTGAGTCCGTGAGTTATTTTATAAACATTATTGGGGTCCGCTCATAGGTTAATTGAGGTGCTGAATTAGAAAATAATATCGATTTTTTGATTACGCACTAAGGTATCGATTTATTACAACAGACCTCAATTTTGTTAATATCGAATAAGTTGTGATATATCGATACTTGAGCACGTAATCTTAAAGTATTGATATTTCAAATTCAGCAGCTCAATTAACCTATGAGCGGACCCCAATATCGTTTATATCTTGTAACTTGTATTAAAGCAATACCTGACCACGTAATGAAAAATTGATATTATTTTCAATTTCAGCTCCTCAATTAACGTATGAGCAGACCCCAATATCGTTTTTATCGCGTAAGTTGTAATAAATTGATACCTAACCGCGTAATTTAAAAATCGATATCATTTTCATAATCAGCACCATAACTAACCTAGAGGTTTACCTCAATATTGTTGATATAGGATAAGTTGTAATATAAAAATCAATACCTGAGCTAGCCTGAGATTTTAAATCGATATTATTTTCATTATCAGCATCCTTGATAAGCCAATTATCGATGTTAAGATCGATATAAGGTAATTTATTATACCCTAAAAGGTTTCCATAAAAAGAGTTAATCTAATAATGTACACCAATATAGAGGAATCTGTTGAAAAAGCTTATATATTTATTTTTAAATAATTAAGCTCAGACTCTTATATTAGATAACATTGTGATAAAGATAGTATCAGGACTTTATTTTCTGGCCGGAAAATGCCATGATGTGGAATTTTTTTATTTATTAGAACGATAAAACTATGACATTTATTATTTTTCCTAGAAAATAAGAGTTAATTTCAAACCCTGTTATATAGCTTACATTGAGGTTGAAATTTTAGGTTTTCGCTATTCAAAAAAGAGCAATATATTTGCATTAGGACTGTGTAATTACTTGCTAAAAAAGGTTAAGTGCTTAATAATAATAGGCATTTCACAATTTTTGTTGTCAAAAAATTGCAGTCAAATTTCTTGGGATCATAACTTGTTAACTCATTGAATCAACATACAGTTTTTATTATTGAAAAAACTGGGGACATCAATATGCTTTGAAATAACAAAATTTTTCCTAATTTCAGAAGGTTTCACTCAGTGATAGATAAAAAAACAATAAAAAAGTGGGAAAAGTACGGTTTTAAAAATAAAATAAAGAGAGGGCGCCAATATCTTTTGTATTGCATAAGTTGTAATAAATCGATACCTGAGCGCATAATTGAAAAATCGATATCATTTTCAAATTCAGCGCCTCAATTAACCTTAGAGAGGACCCATATTGTTTATATTGCGTAAGTTGTAATAAATCGATACCTGATTGCGTAATCAATAAATCGATATCATTTTATCATCGATATAAGGTAATTTATTATACCCTGTAAGATTTCCTTAAAAGTGGTTAACCCAATAATGTTCACCAATAGGGAGAAATCCGAAAAAAAGCTTATAAATTCATCCTTAAGTAATTAAAATCAAGCTTTGACTCTTATATTAGCTATCATTGTGATAAAGATCATATCAGGACTTTTATTTTCTGGCCCGAAATATAAAAGTCATGATGTGATTTTTATTTATTTATTAGAATTATAAAAGTCCAGATTTGACTTTTATTCTCTTTCCGAGAAAATAAGAGTTAATTTTAAACCCTGCTTATTGGTGAAATCAAAAAGTAGTTATAAATAAATTAAAATTTAGGAACAGGCCTTGAAGTTCAAGTTGAACTAATTTTGTTTAAAAATATTGATAATAAATTGTTTTCAACTAGATTTCATGTTTAATTTTAATGTTTAACTCTCCATTTTATTATGAAGAAAACCTTATTACGCTTCAAGAATAAACCAGATGTAACCAAACCTTGGAAAGGGGCACTTTCGAAATAAGGAATAATTTAAAAATCGAATTTCAAGTTTAAAATTTGAAATTGCTGAAAAACCTTCACAAATGTTTAATTTAAAACTGTACCTTTCTTATGTTTTTCGTTATTTTTTTATCCATAACTGTGTGAATTGTTCCGAAACATTATGAAACCAGGTTGGTTCTCAAAATGAGCAATTTATATCACTTTATATATCTGAAGTATTTATTAAGACATCCTTTCAAATTTTAATGAGAGATAAAAGGCAGGAGATATTCATCTAGGCCATATGTGGGCAACAACCGGCCCACAGGCTGGATGCAGCCTGCTGTAAGATTTGATCTGGCCCTCGAGACATTTTGAACAACCCAATTAAAAAAAGAATATTGCACTATTTACTCATACTCACTCGAAATGAGGAAGATTAAAATTAATAAGGGCATCATAGCTTCCGTGTGTATTGGTACAGCTTCATTTGAACAACAATAGTTTACGTATGTTTAAAAAACTTATTTGCATGCTAAAGTTTGGCCCACAAAATGTCAAAGGTTGCCCATACCCGATCTAGACAGTCATCAGAAACTCTTGTGGTGCATCTATTTTCATTTTATTTTCTACGAATCACTTCAACTCAGTATAATAAGATGATAATGGATTTTTCCAGCCTGAAAAATCCATTATTCCAGGTTATTATTTATTAACCATTGTTGTAAGGGGAAAAAATAATTAACTCCCATCTATCAGAATTTGAATATTCATGTTCAAGATATAAATTAAAATTTGTATTTAAACAAAATACAGTCGATTCCGCTTAATTGGGACACCGCTTAATTGGGACAGCCGCTTATTTGAGACAAATCTCAAAGAACGGAAACCAAACCATGAAACCAATAGTAAATTTGTATGTTTAATTGGGACAACATTCCGCTTAATTGGGACAGTAAATTTAAGATTTTAGTACAGTAGAGTCCTGATTAACCTAGTATGTTTTAACTGAGTTCCGGTTTAACTGAGCCGGTGCAGCGGCAAAACAAACACCACCCCCTCCTAAATCCCGGGAAAGCCAGAAGGGCGGCTTCTTTCTGAACCCGATACCGTGTTTTAAAAAGCCGCGGCAGCCTCACATTGACATTTGCTTCAGTCTTTTCCTATTCAGTAACCCATACACTTCGCTGTGACAACTGTCTTAATTCTTGCGCGTTCATTCACTCACCATACATACACCTTGCACGTGAAGTTATTGTCATTATTGCGTGTTTATTCGCTCACCGATACACCTCGCGCGTGAACAGTGCGTGAACTTATTTTTTGTCAATTGTGTTTTTCAAAAATTTTACCCTTGCCAAAATGCCAAGAAACGATTTGACACTTACCAGTAAAATTGCTTTGCTTGATAATATAAAAAGCCAGCCACTTAATACAAGTTATCGTCGGCTCGCTGATATAACTGGTGTACCAAAATCTACCATATCGCGTGTCTTACGACAAGAAAAACAACTGCGTGAGGAATTACATATTTGTTATTTATATTATGTACCTATGTAAAGTTTTCCAAAGTTTATAAAGTAAAATTATTAAAAAAATATGCATTGTTTAATTTTGTGTGTTACTGGTTAATGACATTGTTTCTAAAACCAATCAAATGAATTTCAAAAAAAAAAAAGTGAAATTCGTTTAATTGGGACAGCCGCTTAATTAGGACAAAACGCCTCGGTCCCGATGTGTCCCAATTAAGCGGAATCGACTGTATTTATCGGTTTGCTCTTCTTTTCTGATACTAATGGATATCTTTTGGAGAGGTAAGGTACGTTCCAGATGCACGCTGATTTTCTGAGTCCGACAGTAAGCTAGTCAGATTTTCTGAGTCCGACAGATTTCCTGGGCATTGGCAGCCTGACTCAGATGTTTATCAGAATGTTTATCATTCTGGTTTCAGACAATCTGCCGCTGTGACTAAGTGTTTTTCTGGATTCGCTTGGATTAATAATTTTGTGTTTTTGCTGTGATGAAACATTACCCAAAAAAAATTTTAAATGCACTTTCTGGTATTAAATTTTATTACAATATTTACATTCTTTTGTGTCATTACTATGACCTCTATTAATATTTAAAATATTTTATTTCTTAAATGATAAAATGAATCAAGTTCATTTTATATTTTTAACTTGTTATTTTTATTACCTCAATCAATCCTTTCTATACTTTTTTAATGTTAATTTTCTTACTGTATGCCATTCCTAATTGTGGAAAGAGGTGTTTGTACTCTCCGAACATTTATTATTATTGATTCGCATAAATTAAAATTTTAGAAAAAGGCACTTCCACTGATTGGAATGGAAAATTCTTAATTTATTAAATATTTTTATGGAGGAAAAGGTATTTTTCTATGAACTTAGCCAATATGTCCCTAACTTTTTGTCTGTATTTTGTTGTCTGCCTTGTATCAGCCATATCACTGATTCACCGATTCCTTGCTCCTTAACTTCATTCATTTGTCTCTATGCCTTCTCTGTGGTACTGTGAAGTAAGCATGTGCACTTCGAAATAATTTCTTTAATTCGACATCCGTCTCTATTTCTTTTGGAAGTATTCTTCATTTTGCATATGAAATTCTGAAAGCACATTCAACTGATTTTCTAGCTCTAGATAGCCTATTGTTGACATTCCTGTTCTTAGAGGTCAATGTTTTTCTTTTGAAAGGTGTCATCAAATGAGGAAGGAGCAGATACGCCTCATCAGCCAACATGAAAAAAAGGAGCTTGGATATTAGTATTAGGCAACATTTTTCTGTTAGGTTGTGGAATAGTTATATCTCCAGATTCAATGAATTGTGCAAGTGTGATAAGAGGTAAGTTCAGTCATCACTTTGTTTTCTATATTCCAACATAAAGGTAAAAGAGCTCATGGGCAAATCCTTGGGGTGAGGGATGGTGGTGCAGCCCCTCTTTACAATCGGCTGGATCCGCCCTTGCACACTGATATGTTTTAGTGGCAGCTCTGTTGGAACCGACATCTACCTTTCTTATTGACCATACCTACATGCCGCTCGGATTCAGGCTGTGGGTGCTGTGAATATGAATCTGACTACCCACTTTAACCAGCATGCATCTTGGACGTAGCCTTAAGCAGCCTGTAAAACCTCAAAACTCATGCCCATGTCTACAGTTTTTTCTAATGCTTGGCCATTTTATAAATAGCTTTTAAAATTTAGCACCAAGGTCTTTAGGTACTCCAGGATGTTACTAAAAATTTGTTATTAAAACCTGTCATTAAAGGCGGCACATTAAAAGTTTCTTAAGCCTCCTATATCTTAATTATTTAGGAAAACCTAGGAGGTAAATTTTTAAAACTATTATATCATGCCATGAAATGAAAAATTATACAACATATAATCAGAACTCTATATTTGAAAAACAAACCTTCAAATCATAATTTTCTGGCATTTATTATATTATTATAACTAAATAATAAAAATTTCATTTTTATTTATTGTTTGTTTGAAAAATGGTGTTAGTTTGGAATTTTCTGAACAATTTTGGTAATAACACTGTTCTGCACGAAAATCCTCCTTCAAACCAAAACATGCTTTCTTACTGTTATCAGATGTGCTGAACACGAATTTGAAGTCAGATTTTGTCTATCACGCACAGTTTCCTGAGAAATTCTAGTTTTTTATCCAAAAAGGTGAGTTTTTTGTGGATTTGACAAATTTTTTTTCGGCATCAAAACATAGTGAAAAAAATTCAAAAGCCCGATGATTTTGAGCGCAATGAAGTATATTTGAACGAAAAAAATTTGATGGGAATATTACAAGTGGTTAAAGAAATATGGCTAAAAGTGTTTTTTCAGTTTTTGAGCTTGAGGCAGGGATTTGGTCTCTACCTGGATCTTTAGGGGAATGACCCTCCTTTATCTTTTATGGTCTTTTATGGTGGTACCCTTTTCATTCAAATCCTTACCTGTCCCCCTTTCACCCTCAATACCCCAGTATTACCCCCCCCCTCCCACTCAGCCCCTATCTTGTCACTATTTTCTTCTAGGATTTGATCAGTACTCTCGTGGCTTTCGCTAAACTCACTTAGTCGGATATTCAGTTGTGCTATCATTGTTTTTGGAACAGTTCACTTTTTCTCTGTAATGTCACGACAGTGTATAAATAAGCCTGATTCCTTTTGCTATGTTTGTGGTGAAGTCACATTCAAGTCCACTCAGAAACCTCTGACTCCGCTGGTGAAGGAGGCATACGAGTTATACTTTGGATGTAAAGTAAGTGATCAGGACAAATCATGGGCTCCTAAAATATGCTGTAGTTCATGCTCACGTTCTCTGAGTGGTTGGCTAAATGGGACACATAAGTCAATGCCATTTGCAGTTCCCATGATATGGCGAGAACCTACAAATCACGTGACCGATTGCTATTTTTGCATGACCACAATCAAAGGTTTCTCATTCAAGAGCAAAAATAAAATTGTTTATCCCAACATCCCCTCTGCCATTAGACCAGCTCCACATGATGCCTCCATGCCCATCCCACCAAATCCGAGTAAGTTCTGTCTTAGTTCTGAGGAGTGCAGCGATTCTGAAAGCGTTTCACCTCAACCGGGAACCAATCAACAAGAAGAAATTTCAAGTTCGTCCAGCCCCTCTGAAACTCAGCCACAGCTCATTGAATGATCTTGTTCGTGATTTAGATCTCCCAAAATCAAAAGCTCAGCTGCTTGGGTCAAGGTTGCAACAATGGAATCTCTTGGAAGGAGGCATGAATATATCTTTCTTCAGAAAACGGGAATCAGGAGTTCTATGCTTTTTCTCGATGGAAGAAAATCTTGTATTTTGCAATGATGTATTTCATTTGCTCCAGAAACTTGGATCTGCCAACCAATCCAGAGGAATGGAGACTATTCATTGACAGCTCCAAGTTTAGTTTAAAAGGAGTACTCCTTCATAATGGAAACAAACATCCATCTATCCCAGTAGCTCATTCGGTCCACATGAAAGAAACCTATGACAACATGAAGATATTTCTACAAAAAATCAAGTACCATGAGTACAAATGGCGCATTTGTGCAGATCTTAAAGTGGTAGCCATGCTTACAGGACTCCAAGGAGGTTACACTAAATTTTGTTGTTTTTTGTGCGAGTGGGACAGCAGAAAAAGAGGAGACCATTATGTCGTAAAAAAATGGCCAGAGCGTAAGGAAAAAGTAGGTGAAAACAACATTGCCAATCCTCCATTAGTGGACAAAAACCAAATAATTTTACCCCCACTCCACATAAAATTGGGGCTAATGAAAAACTTCGTAAAAGCAATGGACAAGGAAGGAGAAGGTTTCATGTACTTAAAACAAAAATTTCCGCATCTCAGCGATGCTAAAATAAAGGAGGGAATTTTCGTAGGACCCCAAATTCGACATCTACTCAAGGACCTCACTTTTGAAGCAAAGTTAAATGCTTGGATTGCTTTTCGAGAGGTATGTGCTAAGTTTTTGGGAAACAAAAAATCTAGAGACTACCGAAAAATAGTCCAAGAACTGCTTAATTCATATAAAACATTGGGATGCAATATGTCCTTAAAAATACATTTCCTGCATAGTCACCTAGACTTTTTCGCCCCAAATTTGGGTGCAGTTTCGGACGAACATGGAGAACGATTCCACCAAGACATATCCAGAATGGAAAAAAGATATTCTGGCAAATGGAATGAGAAGATGCTGGCGGATTACTGCTGGACACTGCAGCGGGAGACAGAGGAGGAAGAGTACAAAAGAAAAAAAATTACTCATTGACGATGTGTGTATATTTTTTGAGTTGTGTCATATCTAGTATTATACCTGATAGCATGCAGGATTCAATTAATTATATTTTATCGTTGAAAAAGAAAAAAAAATCTGTTATAATAAAGACAATAATTTTCAAATACAATTTTTCATTTTTTCCAAGTTTCTTCACCTCTTTTCTCTCAAAATCAGAGGGTGATCGAATTTTTCTGAGTTCAGATTCGGACTCAGCACACCTGAAAACATGAGAAACAGGCAAAATTGTTCAAGGGAGGGGAGAAAAGATTTTTTTTGCAGAATAGTGTAATCGCCAACAATTGCTGAAATTGGTTACTGATGTGATTTTTCCATGTTCTACTTTTGATCCATTAGAAGTATTTTTCTTTTCAATTTTCTATATCTAATGAGCATTTTATTATCTACCACTTAAAGACTTATTTTTATTCTTGTTCTATGGTCCTCCAGTCATTGGTTAACTTAAAGGCTTGTTTTTAATTAACTACTATAGTCTATGTGTTTTTTTAGGGGGAGTCAAAAACTGGAGTTAAAGCAGGTCGTACTAATACTTATCCTAAACTCCCTGATAAATTCAGAATACGGTCTTCTGAAGCCAATCAAGAAACAGTTCCTACTCACAATACTGAAGAAGAAGTTATTTTCTTCTAATATTTAATTATCTTTTTAATTAATATTTGATTATTTAATTTTCTAATGTAATTATTGTACATTTCTTCATGCTATTGATAGGTTTATTATTAAATCATAATATGTAAATAAGATACTTAACTTGTTTTATATTTGTATATTATTTGAATTTAAAAAAAAAAAATATTGAAACTCAAATAAATTTATTTAATATAATGGATGTATTGCTAGGGAGAATGTGAATTAAAAAAAAAAAAAAATAATACTTGTATGAAATATAAATATATATAACTTCCTCATTAGTTCATCAAATTTATATGAATAATTTTATTTCTTAACTAATAGCTAAAATTAACTATGTACTTTTTTACTGTATATTTTTAATTTAAATGTATAAATAAATGATGTATTAATACTTCCAAACTGAATATAATTGTAAATATATTGTAATCAGGCCATGTTATTATTTAAATAACATTATTTGGGAGGGGGATGACTGTTTCACAAGATTTGACTGTATGTTAGTAATATTGAAAGACTATTTTTATTTATTTTGATATATTTTGATTGTTTTATTGTGATATAATTTATTTGTTACAAAAAAATGTTAATAATTAATGTTAAATAAGTTATGAATATACAGAAGACAATAAATCTGACATGAAATCTTTTTTTTCTACTATCCATATCTGGTCCTGTTTATTTTATTGTCCATGATTTTATGTTATTGGCTGAAATGGTTTGGTCATCTGAAAAGGATGCCCGAGGAAAGACTGCCGAAAGTTGTCCATTCCTAGAAAATAGATGGAAGGAGAAGACAAGTTAGACCAAGGAAAACTTGGAATAACGAAGTAGAAGATTCCTTGATGGGGCATGGTCTACGAGAAGAATGGGCCATGGTCAGAAGAATGGGCCTTTGACAGAAAAGTCTGGAAGGAGGCCATAGACAATCTATAGGTTAAGGAAACCCACCATTGTTGTAAACTCCGAAAAAAAAAAAAAAAAGATTTTATGTTAAATTTTTTAACATTTTTTTTACTGTTTGTTGTGTTAATTTTTTAACAGTTACAGTGGGAAACTAATCTAACTAAATTTTCAATGTCATGTTTCAATTTGAGTGTGAAGGAACTAGTGAAAATTATACAAAAATTTATTATTTCATTTGTCATTTTATATTTTAAATATTATATTATGGGAGTTTGAGTTAGTAAGTGACACGGTAAAGATCGCCTCTGTGAATTTTAAATCAGTATATGCAGTTATCCGGAATTATAATTGTTGATATTGTATAGGTTTATTTAAGAAGACACTCACTAAGTTTCATTAGGAATAAAGGCTTTAATTAAGGTAAGATAAATAGACTATTTGGTGGATCTAGCCTAGGCAAGCCAGGGGAATGGGGGAATGGGAATCTCTGCCCATTATTTATGTAGCGAGGCAAAGCCTTTGTGTATAACTTACTAGTAACTGGCTACTTAACATATAAATATTAAACATCAACAGTACCTTTATTTACTTCATACCCAACACTGTTTTATTTTCATTTAAATTAATGTAAAAATGAAAGAAAAAATCAACCAAACCCTTAATATGGTAACAGCTATCCCGACAATATAAGCTAAAGTTGATAATCTTCGAACTGAAATTATTACAGAAGTTGAAAATATCAAAGAGTAGATTCGTGGCCTATTTTGAGAGGTTATGTGAACATATTATCACGAATATTTCAAAGATTACTGAAGACCTTCAATCCGTAAATGAAGTAAAATCACCTTCTCTTTGATTCCTCAAAAGCGTTCGAAGCCGTCAATCGTAAGATCCCCCTTTCTAAACTCCAAAACTTTTCCATGTCAAACGCGTCTTTTAGTGGTTTCACTCTTTTCTTTCTCTACGTTTGCAAACCGTTCATATTCCTCATAAATATCATTACTCTCCAACTCGTTATCTATTAGTATATGTTAATTCCATCAACCATTTACCATACCACTTATACGCCGATGACCTCTAAATTTACCATAACTATGCTTTCATCTTACTGAGAGGCAAGAGGCAATCAGAAAAGATATAGACAGTATCAAAGCCTGGGCAGAGAACAATGAATTAAGACTGAACAGAGAAAAAAACCAAGGCAATTCTGATCAGTTCAAAGCATCGTCTTAATTCCTTTTCTTGCTACCCCTTACTTAACCTCAAAAGCCAACCTATTCATTTACACTCCTATGTCAGCATTGGCGGATTATAGATAGAATTTAACTTCATTAAAAGTAAGGAAGTAAAGTAAAGGACAAATAATATGCAGAACAAACAGAATTTTAGTTGTGGGAAAAGAAAGAAGGTAAAAAAGCTGATTGGCAAATCCGTTTTCTCTCTCATACTTCCCCTCTATTATTATGGCTGGTTTGTACACGAGGGGCTTCCTTTCTACTGAACTGCTTCCCCCTTCTGAATCACCAGTCTTCCGTGGATATGTAAAATAGTGAAATCAACATTATCGTGGTGCTCGCTTGTTTTGTTGTTAGAGGTATGCTTTTAGATTTTAATTTTTAATCTGTATACACCAGCAAGTTGCGCCGTGGATTTGAATTGAAAAAACTTGAATGATGGGCGGGGAATTCGGAACTTGGAAGATTAGGATGCCAGGAAATATTGGTATGGGAAGGATAAAGTGACTTTAACTTAATCTAAAATCTTAGTGTAGAGATTTCTCTTGAAATTCGTACGATACACTTTATCAAGTGTTTTAGGAAGGCTCTTCGATTCCCCATAAAACTTTAGTCGAAGTGAGAAAGTAACCAGAAGCCTAAGTGTTTCAAATGAAAAAAAGGTTGCAGAATTAATTCAATCACTAGATTGATTGAAGGGTAGGATGGAAGATATCGAGGAAGTGCTCTTTCCAGGCAAGATTTGATCAAAGGTCATTCCAAGGTTTTTGGTTGTAGGATATTTTTCAAGAACTGGGTTGAAATATTTCAAATAGGTAATTGATGTGGCAAATCAAATAAATAAATTACTACTGTTTTAAAATATTAGTCGTCTCAGCGAAAATATTTTTCTGATTTTTTCCATCAGTTTTAGAATTAACTACTTTAATGTTTTAAGATTATTAAGTGCATCGAGATATTTTAATTTTTGTTCCGAATTTCTTTCTGCAAAATCTGTTATATATTTTTTTTTTTTAAACTTTATTTCTATATTCACGCCTGTCTTAACTGAAAGACAATCAGTGAATTTGCTTCCAAATTATGTTTATGCTTGAAAATATGTTTAGCCAGATCAGTTTTTGGTTCTTTTAGTCCTTTATTTTTATATCCAGTGCAGGAATTTTTATGTTGATAAATTCTATTATGGATATTTCAGTTTTCATGCAGATGCAAACAATTTAGGTAATTTAGGTAATTAATTTCGTAAATTAAATTAGAATTTAGTTCAGCTGCTATTTAATGTTTGAGCGATGTGAGGATTTGATTGAGTTTATTAAAAGGCTTGAACGTAATTTTTATTATGTTTATTTCATCATCTATAAAGCTTTGCTTAAGGGATTCAAATAGATGCTTTAGGTACACAGGCGTCCACAAGAAGGGGCAGCTGCCCCCTCCTCCATAGAAAATGTGAGAAACAAAAACTAAAAATTATATAAATTTGTATTTATTTACTATATTTATTAAGTATTATATAAACAAATATTTTAATTTTTAAATATCAATAAGCTTTATTTGAAAAATTAACTAGTCAGAATACCTTGACCCCCCCCCCCCAGACAAAAATTTTACCAGCCCTCTAAACGAAATTCTGCCCTTGTTTATATATGTTAGAATTCTTAGAATGCTTAGGTGTAGACCATCATTAATGTAGTTAGTAGGGATCCTAGGTTTAACAGATTTTTGTATCAATGTTGAGTTACATTAAAATTTGTTTAAAACTAATATAAAAGCAGTTTGTAATAAGGTTTAAATGTTTTATAAAGAAGGGACACAATAGATTTCAAGAAAGAATACTGTCTTTATTATTAAATTATCACAATACATTTCAAGTAGATAAGCCTCAGATCAGCTCTGTTTGTAGGAAAGATATTGTCTTTAATTCATAATAGGTAGTAAAGTATTTGATTTTGTGAGGTAGATAGGCATATAATTACAATTTTAGATTTTATAACTAATGAATAATCAATAAATTATATTACAGCCGGGAGGGCTGAGCCCAATCTCTTTTCTCTTCAAAAATAAAATATTTAAAAATAATATAAAATTAAAAATAAGGTGGTTACCCAAGAAAATAATTAAATCAATATATATATATATATATATATATATATATATATATATATATATATATATATATATATATATATATAATATGATGGGGCCGGGATGGCCGAGTGGACAAGGGCGCTTGCAATAGGTAATCGAAGTTAAGCAACGTCCATCGTGGTTAGTACTTGGATGGGTGACCGCCCACCAATGAACGCCATGCAGTCCAAGTCTACCCCCACCCCCGGGTATGTGAGGCCCGTCAGCCTACTGGAGGCGACTTACACCGACCGGGCGTAGGAGTGATGAACCTTCCCCGTGTATCTCATCGAGAATCGTGGTGTGGTTTTCCAGGATGTCAGTAACCGCCCGGAGGTTCAAGGATTTGGTTTGGTTCAAGGATGGTATGCTTCGGGGAAAGAAATATAGGTCCTCGGGGCCTGCCGACTCTGAGCTGCCATAATCCTTGGACCTAGACCAGTTTGTCTCTGTCCTTGAACCTGAGAGAGCTGACGTCATCGGTGGGAAGGACACTGCCAAATTGGCCCCAATGGGATTGGTATGGAGCTATGGGCAGTCTGCCGCTGCACCATGGTGACCATGGCTTGCAGCATCGTGAGGTTTGGGCTACCCCCTCCAGGCTGTCTGTTCTCCCGCAAGAAAATCAAATATCTGCTAGAAGACCACACGGCCAAAGGTCTCATTAGGCCTAATGTGCCAACCGAAAAAAAAAAAAATAAATAAAAAATATATATATATATATATATATATATATATATATATATAATATGATTTCATAGTAACATTTAAGAAATTGGTTGGCGAAAAACTAAGACAAAAAGTCCTTTAGAGATTTGCACGTTTTTGCCTAGTTTTGGAGAAAATCACAAAAAAAAGAAACAAAACAAAAATGTTATAGGTAGCGATTATCACCTTTCAAAGTTCGTCAGGCTAGGCAGTGAGATATGTAAACACTTAATATTATCCTTTACATTCTTTTATTTGTTTACATTTTGGCTTCCTTCTAGGATTATAATTCCTAAATCAGTCTTCAGTCAGTTACTCAGATATTTTTGTGTGAATATCATCAGCCACAATGCCGCGTACATATTCTAATGTTGAATATGCTGATATGATTTTTGTGCATGGTTTCTGTAACGGTAATGCTTTAGATCGGTGTGGGAGTACGCACGCCGATTTCCAAATAGAAGTCTAATCGACGAGTCTTTTCGTTAACTTTTAATAGACTATGAGAGACTGGGTCATTCTTAATACGTAATGAAGGCGACCAATTCCAGGCGGCAATAAGAGCAGATTATCAGATGTCCAACGCCACTTCGATCCTGAGACTAGCATCCGAAGAGCATCTGCTGCATTAGGAATATGGTGAACTTTGAAAGGTGATAATTGCTACCCATACCATCTTCAAAAAGTTCAGAATTTATTACCTCAAGATTATGTCAAGAGATTGAATTTTATTATATATTAATTTAACCATCATTGTGGGTGACCACCTATTTTTTAAATAATTTATTTTTGAAGAGAAAAGATTTGGCTCCGCCGGGAATTGAACCCGGGTCTTCCGCGTGACATGCGCGGTATGCTATCCATTACACCATGGAGTCGCTTCCAAACGGCGCCAAATCCTTCCTCTTCACTGACACCTCTCCCACGATCTCGCAAGTTTTGCGAGTATTTACGACGCAAAACTTGCGAGATCGTGGGAGAGGTGTCAGTGAAGAGGAAGGATTTGGCGCCGTTTGGAAGCGACTATTTACGACGCAAAACTTGCGAGATCTTGGGAGAGGTGTCAGTGAAGAGGAAGGATTTGGCGCCGTTTGGAAGCGACTCCGTGGTGTAATGGATAGCATAGCGCGCATGTCACGCGGAAGACCCGGGTTCGATTCCCGGCGGAGCCAAATCTTTTCTCTTCAAAAATAAATTATTTAAAATAATTTAAAAAATAGGTGGTCACCCACAATGATGGTTAAATTAATATAAAATAATTTAAAAAATTGACGAACGTCAAGATGCCCAAAATTGGACAAAAATTGTCCATCTCCCGTAAATACTCGCAAAACTTGCGAGATCGTGGGAGAGGTGTCAGTGAAGAGGAAGGATTTGGCGCCGTTTGGAAGCGACTCCATGGTGTAATGGATAGCATACCGCGCATGTCACGCGGAAGACCCGGGTTCGATTCCCGGCGGAGCCAAATCTTTTCTCTTCAAAAATAAATTATTTAAAAAAGATTGAATTTTAGTAACTGGTTTCTTGAAAAAATTCGCGATGATAATTTATTTCCATTAAAAATTATATGGACCGATGAAGCTACCTTTACAAGAGGAGGAATTGTTAATCAAAGAAATTATGATGTATGGGATCTTGAAAATCCCAGAGCTATTAGAGAGAATAGGTTTCAGCATGAATTTGCTATTAACTTTTGGCTTGGAATTTGGAATGGATAACTGGTGGGACCATATTTTTTAACTGAAAGATTGAATGGAATCACATTTACACATTTTTTGGAGAACAACTTTTCTAATTGTTTAGATGACATTCCCTTACGACAGCGGATTGAAATGTGGTTCCAACTCGATGGATGTCCAGCTCATTATAGCAGAGCTGCTCGAGCTTGGCTGGATATAAATTATCCACAACGATGGATTGGACGTGGAGGAGTAGTACGTTGGCCACCCAGATCACCTGATATGACACCCATGGGATCATTTCTGGTCCCATTCTTCGTATGGGGAACCTTGAAGCAGGAAGTTTATTCGGTGTCAATCAACTCAAAAGAGCAATTAAGAGACCGAATCATAGATGCAGTGCACCAAATATCATCAGAACAATGTTTAGCTGCGATTTATCAAGTGAGTGCTAGATGTAATGCTTGCATTGGTGCAAGAGGACAACATTTTGAGCAATATTTACATTAAAAAGAACATAACATAAATATAAATGTAAATAAATAAGTATAAAAATTAAAACTTGTTTTGTTTCTTTTTTTGCGATTTTCTCTAAAACTAAGCAAATCTCTAAAGGACTTTTTGTCTTAGTTTTTCGGTCTCCTATAAGTTCCTGAAGTTTTGCCATTTAAATTCGGGACACCCCTTTATTGGTGACTTATGGTCTAATAAAGAATATAAACATATAATGAAATAATATGACTTAAATTTTAGTGAATATTGAAGTTTGGAGAGTAAAAAGTATAAGTAAAATCTTTTTTTTTTTTTTTACTATATGGCATGAATACGAGAACAATAGAAAAAACGAAAAATCGGCAAAATATAATTGTTTATTTTTTGACTGAGCACTCAAGATCCACATAATATCATATACTATTGAACAGTCAAGAAAATATAAATTAGTCTGTATACACAAAAAACACACATAAATGCATTTTCATGAGAATTTCAGTTCTTATCAGGAACAATTTTGTAGCCCAATCCAGCCATTTTCTGTGGATTAGGATAAATAGGATTTTCAATTGCACCTTCACCAAACTTTAGTTCTAAGAAATCATGAATATTATTGGGGGCAGAAACAGATCTGCCAACAAAATCAATACTTGACAATGGCTTTAGATAATACTCAGGGAATTCCATATCTTGCCTGTGTGATTTGAACCAGGTGTCTTTTGTCATAGTCCCATTTCTTGAATAAAAAGGAAATATATCAATGTGAAGGTGATTTATATGGCTAAAATGAACTCTAAAAAAATCACCTTCTATAGCCTTTTCCCAAATGAAGCCTTGTTCATCCGTAGTAGTTTTTGTTTTGGCTCTTAACAGCCAAGTACACCGATTTATATCTTCTTTATATATTCCAATATCTACATCATAATCCCAGGGCAAAATGTCACCATTTCTGATAGCACCAAGAAGACTGCCACCTTCTAACCAGTACCGTGCCTGACATTGTTCTAATTGCTGAAATACATGCCTGGCTGTTCTTCTCAAGCCAGCAAGGCAACATGGAGGAGTCCATTTACCTTCCCAAAGATATTGAGGAGTATCATCAACTACTGTACCAAAGCATCGAGGTGTGTCTCTTCGACAACCATACCATTCGACTAGTCCATTTTCTCTAATAACTTTCTTCAATCCCAGACTTCGGAACATATGATGTGTTCTATCCTTTTCTAATTGCTGAGCTTTCCATTGATTGTGAGGATTTCTGTATAGTTCTTTTCCATTTCCAAAAGGAAACTCATGCATAAGGTAAGTCTGAAATAAAATGATAGTATTAATACTAGAAAATTAATCAACATTTGTTAATTAAGTATCCAGGAAATGTAGCAGTAAAAAATACTAGTTACACAAGAAGTAACTTCTTGACAACGGTTAGTATAAAGTGTCAAAGTTAAACGATGAGGGACATCGAAAAACAAAAGATAAAGTATTGATAGTTTATCCTATAATGGAAGACTTTTTTTAAAAAACCCTTTCGGTCTTTTATTATTCTAAATTTATATTTCAGTGAAAAATCCAGTCTTCCTTTTTTGATAATATATATTTTTTACAGTGAGGTGGCCAAAATAAGAAGAACATTGTGATTATTTGACTTTAATATTTGACGATATTTTAAACAATTGATATATTTTATAATTATAACATAGTCACCTGAAGATGAGGCAATGAGCCTCGAAACGTAGTGATGTTATAACATATTAAAAAATATATATTATCAAAAAAGGAAGACTGGATTTTTCACTGAAATATAAATTTACAAAAGATAAAGTAAAATGAAAGTGATTGAGATAATTATTGAGTAAAATCAAAAACGCAAAGGCAAGTAATATATTTCCAAAACAACATGGTCATTCAAGGCAGGAGAATTTTTTAACTGAATAATGCTTTCCAAACAATAAATCATAGAGATGATTTAGTAGAGGAAAAAAATGGTTGACTACAACTTCTTTTCACAAGTTCTTCATTTAGCCTTATTAGACTGATTGGACTATATTCAAGACTTTTAGACTTTTATTCATTTGAAGCAAAAACAAAAAAACAAAAATTCAGGGATTACAGAATTATATCCAATGTCTCTAATGCTCAAAGATACAGATGGTCATAAATAGTATCTTTAAAACCATAATCATTGAAGATATTTAACAGTAAGAGACATAGCTCCTATAAACAACATGAAATATTCATGGATTGACTAAACCTGGAAGGATAATTAAACTTATCAAATAAACACCAACAGCTATCACAAAATAATTGTTAAAAAAAAAAATTATATAACTGATTAACAATTATTTGATAATAAAATTGTAGCTAGTAACATACGATGTTAACTTTTATTATGATCAAACTTGTTTTGCTTTTTTTTAAACAATTTTCCAAACCTTAAAAAGTTTGAAGTATTGAAGAATAAAGAATACCATCCCAGCCACCATTAAAGAAATAAATATTGATCAGATCTTCCTAACATACCTTGAGCAAGAATGGCAGACAAGTGATAATTGGTGATTTTATTAAAACAGAAAATATACATCATAAAATATAGTTCATTAGATACTTGTCTCCATAAAAAAATCAGTTCTTGATGAAAAGAAAATATTACCAACATTCAATGTGAAAAAATATACTAAACTGTAGAATCATGATTGACCTAAACACATAAAAAAAAAAAAAAAAAAAAAAGAATTGTTATTGACTAAATAACAAATTAAAAAAAACTCTGAAAATAACTAAGATTAAGAAACATGCTTTTAAAATAAAAAAGGGTAAAAACAGTATGATATAATGGTACAATATTAAAAGGATATGTAATAATAATAGCTAATGTTTCCTTTTATATGTAATATTTATATTTTTATTATGTTTATCAGTTATTTATTGATAGGGAGGGTATCAGCAATTTCATGCTGCCGCTTGCAATGGGATTTCAATCACATCTCAAAATTTTGGATTTAATTTATTTTGCATCATGCATGATGATCATGCATTCTGCGAACTTTATAATTATTTAGTTTTTTGGTTTAAAATTTTTTTCATCTATAACTTTAAGAATTAATTAATTTTTTTAATTCAAAATCATTTATTAATATTGTAACACCAATGTGGGTTTGAATAATTTGATTGAAGGAAAATGTCAATTTTTGACAACACAAAAATGTCTAAGAAACAATGATAACTCAAATGATATCACTTAAAATGGAACAGTTAAATGTAACTTAACAGTGACTCAGAAGTAATTGTATTCTTCGCTGTTCAGATTTAGACTAGTCGATCGCTCACTTATTATTGTAACCATTCAGGCAATTCTAGAACTTTTTACAAAATAACAGAAATAAACATCTGTTTTGGTTTTTTCATCACAATATAAATATTTTAGGGGCCTCTTCTATTTTTAAATTAATAAAAGCAAGATAAAGGCTGATCAGAGTGCTGGTAGCTATACGGTTAGCTATAGTAGCTAAACGGTAGATAACCTATCATAATCAGCAACATTAAGTTGAATAAATGAGTTTTGTCAAACGAATATATTCAAAAATACTAAGACTAGTAAAAAAAAAAACAAATTAAGAAAACTGAAAATTAAACCGCAAAAATATTTTTTTTTCCCAGGATAAGAGCAAAACATACAATAGGGTAACTGTACCAATAGTTGACAGTTTAACACGTTAGGTGCGGCGGCGTATTTTAGGGGTATCCTGAATTGAACGGTATTGGTCCCAGGGGTCCGACTGCTGGGATGAGCCACAGACGATATCGGGCGTCGGGGTCCGATGGAAATGCTTTGACGAACGTGTTATTTTTTCACTGAAAAGTGAATTAAATGAGCTTCTCAAGGGCTTTATCTCTTGGTAAGGATTAAACCTAGACATGAAAGGCGCAGGACATGCCCCCGGGGTCCGATTTTATGTATTTATCCCATTATTTATCGAACATAGCATTAAACTGCTGGAATTTTGAATTACCATCCATATTGATAATTTTTGCAATGTTAAAACAATTTTTAGGAGTCTTTTACAGCTTTACAGCCACTTACTCTATGATAAAAAAAAATTCTTTTTAAAGAAATGAATTTATATAATATAAATAAAGCAAATATCAGCAAGTTTTATTTATAATTATAGACTTAGTAAAAAGTATTAAAAAAAATATATTGTTTTCTTTCTCATATTTATGCAATAATTAAAGAATGTCAAAGAAATTTCAAAGAAATAGAACTACATTGTATAAAATCAAACACATTAAATTAAAGATAATCATAAAGGTAGTCATTGCAATATTATCGGACCCGGAAGGGTGATGCCGTCCAGTAGTCTTGTTTTATTACTGATGGCCTGTATCAAACCCCGAAGTCCGATTCTAAAAAAAAACAGAATTTCATCTTTTAGCAACTTTTGCTGCACTAAAATGCAGTAATTTCATTAAAAATCGACTAAATTGAGTCTTTGAGGTGTTTGGCCTTTCAGAAATTTTCATGTGTTAATCGGCTGTTAAGATGGGAATGTAAGACATCGGACCCCGGGGACCGATGCCGCACCTAACGTGTTAAGAAAAAAAAATATATTATTGACACTGTTTACCAATATATTGATGTTAGGATAATCTTTGTTATGAATTTAGTTAGGTCAATCCTTCTGTAAAACTGGGAATACAATATCCCATGGTCTACATTTATGGTTTTTATAAAAAATTATTTTTTAGAAACTTCTTAGAAAATTAACCAATAGTTGACACATAAAAATGCAAAGGTATAGGAAGTTGACATTTATGGTTTTAAAGTTGACACATGCATTACTTTTTGATTTCCTATGATTTTATTAGTTAATAAGGACTGCTGTAAAAGTTAATATTTTTTTATTTATTAGTTATTAGTGAATTAGTAAATTCACAATGGAAACAAAATAAAATTTTCACAATTTAATTATTTTATACAAAAAAAGCTTAAATGAGACAAAAAACAAAGAAACATATTTAAACGAAAAATGAGATCATCCTGTTAAGTAAGTATGATAAATAGATTTTATTAATGGCCGGAAGTTTAGTTTTTTTAATGTTGGGTTTGCACAATTAAAGATGGCCACATTCTTTGGTTGGATGAAATGTGTAGCATTTTGATAGAGTGCGACTAATAGCAAGTATCACATGTTTTGCATTATCACATTGCAGTATTGGGAAGTAAGTATCACATTGCAGAATTGGGAAGTGGGGAGAGTCAGATGAGACGCGCGTCCCTTCAGGAATAGGATTATTGGCAATGTATATTTTGTATATATATTATATGTATATTTTGCTCTCAACGATATTATGGATAGAGCACACTGGCTATAAATTCATAAAATAAGACACCAGTCATCCAGCCAGACTCAGACTTCCATAAACCACCCCCAGATGGAACACTATTTGCTAATTCTGACGGTAGTTGACATCGATCTCAACTATTAAAATTATGGATTAATTTCTGTTCTGAAAGTTGACACCTACATTGAAGCCCTAAAACATTACAAATATATATTTAAAAGGATATCAAATGATTCTCATGAACTTTATGAATACCATAAAAGTTATTAAAACATAATTGTTCTCAAATAAACCAACTAAAAAGCTTATTTAACTTGACTTCCACCTTAATGAAACAGGGTAGCAGAAACCAAGTTTTCAGGCCACTAGAAAATTCACCATTATAACCTCTCACAAATAAGCTTGAGTTTTCATCAAACTAATGTCGATGGCAGCACAGCTAACTAGTATAACTTGCCAAATTACCACCAAATTTTGAACCAAAATGATCAACCCTGAATCTTATTATTCATACTTTTTGTACAAAATGTCAACTATTGGAGCACTGTCAACTTATGGTACAGTTACCCTAAATGATTTAAAAAAAGAAAGAAAAAAAAAGGCAACACAAAATTCAGCAAAAAGGCAGGGGATTGTTTGCTCCTGAAATATGGAAGAGCTGTGTTTGGTGTTGCTTGTGTAGCTTTTCAACAAATCAGTCAGGGGAAAAAAAGAAAAAAAAAACAAAAAACAAAGGATGAGATAGTTTTGGTGTATTTTTTTCCATAAATAGTTTTTTTTTTTGTAGGGAAAATATCAAACATTATTAAAAACTGCTTAAATAAAAAAATCCTTCCAAGTCAAATTAAACCATTCCCAAATCTAATTAATTGCTCCTTCAAATCCACTTGGCTTATTCCTACCTATCCATATTATATCATGGCGACATAGTTATTAAAAATAATATCTATTTTGAATTTGGTTGGGAGGGGGCACTCTAATATTGAAGAATTTAAACTTTTTAGATTTCTTAAATATGACAGCCTGTTCTGAAAAATGTTCATTTCAATTGTAGTGAAGGGCTCAACAAAAGGAAAGGACCCCATATTTAAAATATTTTAAAAAATAAACGTTTCGAATTTCCTTGATATGAGAGTCAATGATTATGTTGTCGGGGACAGTCAATACAAAAAACAATATTTATTTTGCATTTTGGTAAGGGAGGGAGCTGATTGCAGTAGTTTACGTTTTTGGGATTTCTTTGACATGAGAGACTATTACTGTTATTGAGGTCAGTGCTTTTAAAAAAATTATTTGTTTTAAATTTTAGTAGAGAGTGGAGCTCTGAAATTTGGAAAATACAAACTTATTAGATTTATTCGATATGATTGATAGTCAATTATTATGTTTTAGATGGGAATGTTTATAATAACAATTGTATTATAAAAAATATATTACATTTTTAGTGTGAGTTAAAAAATTCCTTAAATTAATTTCAGCAATTAATCGGAAACACAACGTGATTGAAATGAAGGATGCAATAATGCTTAAATTTATGTAAGATATTAAATCAAAACCCAATCCAATCCTAAAATAACAATGATTACCTTCACTCCTTTTGCAGCAGCTTGAATATAAAATGCATCAGGAAATGGAAGCATGAATGAATCAGTCAATTCTTTGAGAATACCAGTTCTGAACAGCATAGCATGCTTTCCTTTGACAAATTCACAGGAATGATCATTAGAATCTTCGAACTGGATAACCCATTCTCGTAAATTGATGTGTGTATTCAAACATAGTACTGGTTTTGTTGCCTTAAATGTTGCAGCAACTACAGCCCAGTCCTGATAATGAATTATCTTAAACATTTTTTCAATGGTTTTTTTGGTATGAATTCGGGCTGAATCAGGCATGAATAAAACATAGTTTGTATTAATTTGATAAAGTGGAGTCCGGGCTTTAAAAGAATTATTTAAACTTAATTGAAGATATACTTGTTTTACATTATGGAACAAGTGATTTGAAGCATTGAAAAAAAGAGGAGGGTAAGGTGGGCCATTTGATACCACTAAAATATTAATATTTGGGTATGTTGATGTTATTGATCTTATCGTGTTTGGAACATCATTTTCAAAGTGTTCGAATTCTCTGAAAATAATTGTGATTGAATGTTGAATTATATCATCAATGCTTCTTGGACTATGTTCACTAATGGACTCTTCAGGCACATAATTGTTTCGAGTTTCTAAATTAAGACCTTTGTGTTGTCCTAATAAATCACATAAAAAATAAAATGCCACAATGTTTAGTAAAATTATAACAACTGTAACAGTTTTGGTGAATCTGATCCTCATATTAAAGTCAAATCAAAAGTTGTCCAATAATGAAAATTTACAAGATATTTTTTCATAGTATAAATGAAGTTTGCGAAATAAACGGAAAAAGCTACTGAAATTCATGTTATCTAGTTTAAAAAAAAAAATAACATTGAAACGAAACCTTTTTGACAGCCAATATGAAAACAAACCAAAGAGGCCGAACCTGAGAGACTATCTTATTCCTTCAAACTTCGAATGCCTCGCTGTATTTATAAATATGATAGATGTGGTTTTTAATAGGCATTGTCATACCACAAGATCTCCGCCTAAAGTTTTTTTTTATGCGGGTAGGCATTAGTAGCAGTTAAAAAAATTTGTGTTGTATTAAACGCATGCATGTTGTTTATACAGCTAGAATAAAAAGTATTAGATTACCCGGAAAAGTGTTAATTTTTCCATTGTCCAGGGTAAAACGGAGGATTTATAGAAAAATACTGTTCGAATTCCCATAAAAAACACAATCAAATCTTCGCATAATCTTAAGGTCAAAATTATTGTCTTCAGTCCAACATGGTTTAGTAACATTCCCGTACGATATATGTATAGACGTGTTTATGTGTGCTCCTAAGGATTGCCGGCTCTTTGCGGACAAGCGATAAGTAGAAACAGTTATTACTAGAAAACGGATTTTGCATATTTTTTTCTGAGATTAGAAATTTCATTAACCCATTTGTTCCCAGTGTTGCGATAACGCAACAGCTTCCTCTTGCGTACCCTCGTACGTACCCTCTCATTCCCAGTGTTGCGTTTTCGCAACAGGGCTTATCTGGACACAGCAGCTAAATCTGAAGAAATTTATATTTTTTAAATTCAATTTGCAAGATAACTAAATGATTTTGAAGACTTCAGTCCATTCTAGAAAAAAAAAAGTTCTGGGAGATAATGGGTTAAGGTGTGATTTCGCATGGAGTCGCTCACCACTCCTATAGTGTATTTCGAAGGAACCACTTGGAAATGGCGCGACAGTATTGCTATATGGACCAGTATAATCGCCAGCCTGCAGCGACCATATAGGCCAGCCCGCAACAAAACTTTAGGAAAATTATGTAATTCACAGTATTTCTTGCTATAGTAATGTGGTTCTAATCCATCTTTTTACTTTCACTTACCTATATATGAAATATATAGTAAGTGGAAGTATTGCGATCGTGAAAAATTTCGACTTCCGGTTTTCAACGGAAATAAACGTTTTGGGGTCCCCTGAGTCTAAATAACCAAGTCCCGCGAAATGGTCTGTGTGTGTGTCTGTGTGTGTGTGTGTGTGTGTGTATGTGAACAGACTAGCTCAAAAACTATAAACCGCACAGACCTGAAATTAGGTATTTAGTGTTTGTATATGTCCGCGGTGTGACAGCAAAAATTTCATCAAATTTGCTCAAAGGGAGGGGGTACTTTATTTAATAACTTTTTAAGTTTTTTTCGATTTTCTCAAAAACGGCTCTAACGATTTTGATTAAACTGAGTATTTGATCTATTTATATGCCCCAAATATGACTGTAAAAATTTCATCAGAATTGATCAACCGGAGGGGGGACTTTACTTAATAAATTTTGTATCATTTTCACATGTTTTTTTATTTACTCAAAAACGGTTTTAACAATTTTGATCAAACTTGGTATTTGATGTATTTATATGCCAAAGATGTGATAACCAACATTTCATCACAATTGATCAACCGGAGGGGGGACTTTACTTAATAAATTTTGTATCATTTTCACGTGTTTTTTTTTATTTACTCAAAAACCGTTTTAACGATTTTGATCAAACTTGGTATTTAATGTATTTATATGCCCGAGATGTGATTGTTAAAATTTCATCAAAATTGATTAACTGGAGGGGGGACTTTACTTAATAAATTTTGTATCATTTTCACGGGTTTTTTTATTTACTCAAAAACGGCTTTAACGATTAACAAAAATAAGATATGAATGTAGAAAATCTAAGTAAGTTGGTAAGTGAAAGTTGTGTGTTGCGCGCACGCACCAGATTTTTTTTCGTTCAGTTCAATCGCGAAACATAAAATGTCACTTACAGACTTCATACAATATTTAATTTGTATATAAAGATAATTTTTAAATGACAAAAAAAAAAAACAACGAATATTTTTAATAATTATTAATTTAACCATCATTGTGGGTGACCACCTATTTTTTAAATTATTTTAAATAATTTATTTTTGAAGAGAAAAGATTTGGCTCCGCCGGGAATCGAACCCGGGTCTTCCGCGTGACATGCGCGGTATGCTTATCCATTACACCACGGAGTCGTTTCCAAACGGTGCCAAATCCTTCCTCTTCACTGACACCTCTCCCACGATCTCGCAAGTTATGCGAGTATTTACGGGAGATGGACAATTTTGGGCATCTTCTTGACGTTTATCAATTTTTTAAATTATTTTATATTAATTTAACCATCATTGTGGGTGACCACCTATTTTTTAAATTATTTTAAATAATTTATTTTTGAAGAGAATAGATTTGGCTCCGCCAGGAATCGAACCCGGGTCTTCCGCATGACATGCGCGGTATGCTTATCCATTACACCACGGAGTCGCTTCCAAACGGTGCCAAATGGATAAGCATACGGTAAAACTTATAAATATTGCGAGATCGTGGGAGAGGTGTCAGTGAAGAGGAAGGATTTGGCACCGTTTGGAAGCGACTCCGTGGTGTAATGGATAAGCATACCGCGCATGTCACGCGGAAGACCCGGGTTCGATTCCCGGCGGAGCCAAATCTTTTCTCTTCAAAAATAAATTATTTAAAATAATTTAAAAAATAGGTGGTCACCCACAATGATGGTTAAATTAATATAAAATAATATAAAAAATTGACGAACGTCAAGAAGATGCCCAAAATTGGACAAAAATTGTCCATCTCCCGTAAATACTCGCAAAACTTGCGAGATCGTGGGAGAGGTGTCAGTGAAGAGGAAGGATTTGGCACCGTTTGGAAGCGACTCCGTGGTGTAATGAATAAGCATACCGCGCATGTCACGCGGAAGACCCGGGTTCGATTCCCGGCGGAGCCAAATCTTTTCTATTCAAAAATAAATTATTTAGAATATTTTTAATATTTAGATAAAAAATATTGTAAAACCGTGTTTGATTTTTTCCCCCCTTTATCGTCACCTCTACGCTAGAGGGTTATTGGCGGTGTGTTCAGTTATATTCTGTTATCGTAGGATATTTCTTTTAAGAGTAACTATTTTATCTTCATCGTCTTTTAACACGTTAGGAGCGGCGGCGTTTTTTAGGGGTATCCTGAATTGAACGGTATCGGTCCCAGTGATCCGACTGCTGGGATGAGCCAGAGACGATATCGGGCGTCGGGGTCCGATAGGAATGCTCTGATGAAAGCGTTATCTTTTGACTGAAAATTGAATTAAACGAGCGTCTCAAGGGCTTTATCTCTTGGTAAGAATAGGAACTAGACATGATAGGCGCAGGACAGGCTCCAGGGGTCCTATACAGGATTTACGCCATAAACTATCGAAAATAGCATTTAACTGCTGGAATTTCGAATTACCGTCCATATTGATAATTTTTGCAATGTTAAAACGATTTTTTGGAGTCTTTTACTGCTTTAAAACCACTCACTCTATGATAATTTTTTTTTCTTTTTAAGTCCAGCTAGGGCCAACTCAACTAATTTTCGGCCGCGAGACATCACGGAACAAACGGAGTTGGTAACAGACCTGATAGGAACTCAGAAGATCTGAAGGCGACCTGTACGGAAACGCACAGGTATCGGACGCGGAAGGGTGATACCGTCGCGGATGAACTTGAGTTGGGTCCCAAGATATTAAATGAGATGGGACCGGGGTTATACCTAGATGCTATACCTGAGCTGGGACCCGGGTTGTCTTCTCCTACTGCCGGAGTTGGATCCCGTGGCCACTCAGACCACTAGGCACATTGGGGAAAAAACGATTCCCCTTTATGAATATAAAATTAAACATACGAGAGCATTATATAACGCTCGCCGCGTTGAAAGGGTTAATTGTCGAATTTGTGAAAATTTACCGAAATGAAAAATTTAAATCCGGAAATAAATTACCTTATAATACTGTGTATTCGATTTTTTTTTTTTCGTTTTGTTTAATTTAAACCTTCTGAAAATAGTGTATTTACTCTATATTATTAACAAGAGAAGATCATTACCATGTCAGTCGATTAAAAAAAGATTTAAAGACATCTAATGTTAGCATAATATTATTTAAAGTGAACAGATTTATTAAAATAAATAACCAATTTCTATCTCTTTGAATAAGTTAATAAATTGGGGGAAATTACTGAATCATACTGGGAATTTCCACCAGTGGTGGGGAGGCAAACCCCCCCCCCCCCCCCCCAAAAAAAAATCTGGTGCGTGCACGCAATTACCAACACACTAATACACTTACCAACTTACTTAGATTAGAAATTAATGCGTTTAGTTAATAGACACTTCTCAAATGAACAGAACGGCTTTAATCATGAACAATGGTCTGTCATTAAAGGCGTACTCCGCATGTGTGGGCTCCACGAGTTTTATGAGTTGACTGAACATTTTTCTTTTTTTCTCCTCTTTATGTTTTCTTTATTTTTATCATATCTCATATTGAAACATTTCTTATTATTAGGCGTAATAAGAGACAGTTAATTTTTCCATATAAACAAAAACAAGTGTACTTTACAGGAAAAAAAAAAAGACCCCTTCCCCATTTAAGCCCCCTCAGAACATTTTAATAACGATAAAGCTTACCTGATATTAAAGAACACCTTATTTTCATTAAACATGGCGAATTTGATAAAAATCATTAAAGCCGTTTTTGAGATAGTCGAAAGAAAGGTATAAATTGGAAAACAAGTTATGAAATAAAGTGCCCCCTCCGGTTGATCAATTTTGATGAAATCATGGCTATCACATCTTTGGCATATACATACATCAAATACCCAGTTTGATCAAAATCGTTAAAACCGTTTTTGAGTAAATAAAAAAATCTGGTGCGTGCTCGCAACACACAACTTTCACTTACCAACTTACTTAGAGTATAAATTAATGCGTTTTGTTAATCGCCACTTCTCAAATGAACAGAACGGCTTTAATTATGAAAAATGGTCTGTCATTAAAGGCGTACTCCGCATGCTTGGGCTCAACGAGTTTTATGAGTTGACTGAATATTTTTAATTTTTTTCTCCTCTTTATGTTTTCTTTATTTTTATCATATCTCATATTTAGCCATTTCTTATTTTTAGGCGTAACGAGAGACAGTTAATTTCTCCATGTAAACAAAAACAAAGGTACTTTATAAGAAAGAAACAAACAAACAAAAAAGGCCCCCCCCCCAAAGAAAAGCCCCCTCAGAACATTTTAATAATGATAAAGCATACCTGATATTAAAGAAAACCTAATTTTCATTAAACATGACGAATTTGATAAAAATCGTTAAAGCCGTTTTTGAGATAATCGAAAAAAAGGTAAAAATTGGAAAAAAGTCAAGAAATAAAGTGCCCCCTCAGTTGGACCAATTTTGATGAAATGTTGGCTTTCACATATTTGGTATATACATACATCAAATACCCAGTTTCTTCAAAATCGTTAGAGCCGTTTTTGAGTAAATAAAAAATATGTACACGTGAAATTGGTACAAAATTTATTAAGTAAAGTCCCCCCTCCGGTTGCTCAATTTTGATGAAAGTTTTACAGTCGTATCTCGGGTATATACATACATCATATACCCAGTTTGATCAACATCGTTAAAGCGGTTTTTGAGTAAATAAAAAAAACACGTGAAAATGATACAAAATTTATTAAGTAAAGTCCCCCCTCCGGTTAATCAATTTTGATGAAATTTTTACAGTCATATCTCGGGCATATAAATAGATCAAATACTCACTTTAATCAAAATCGTTAGAGCCGTTTTTGAGAAAATCGAAAAAAACTTAAAAAGTTATTAAATAAAGTACCCCCTCCCTTTGAGCAATTTTGATGAAATTTTTGCTGTCACATCGCGGGCATATACCTACACTAAATACCCAATTTTAGGTTCCCACGGTTTATAGTTTTTGAGCTAGTCTGTTCACACACACACACACACACACACACACACACACACACACACACACACACACACACACACACACACACACACACACACACACACACACACACACACACACACACACACACACACACACACACACACACACACACACACACACACACACACACACACACACACACACACACACACACACACACACACACACACACACACACACACACACACACACACACACACACACACACACACACACACACACACACACACACACACACACACACACACACACACACACACACACACACACACACACACACACACACACACACACACACACACACACACACACACACACACACACACACACACACACACAGACCATTTCGCGGGACTTGGTTATCTCGACTCAGGGGGTACCAAAACGGGTATTTCCGTTGAAAACCGGAAGTCGAAATTTTTCACGATCGCAATACTTCCACTCACTATATATTCCATATGTAGGTAAGTGAAAGTAAAAAAGGATCTATGAGCTTAAAGCTACCAAAACTTAGTATTTATAGAACTTTGGTGCAGTTAGTTGTGTAGTGTAAATTTAGATAATATGGAGACCATGCTAAGCGAAAAAGGAAAAACTCTTATAGTTGATGATGGATTCAAGTTTCGGTTTCATAAAATGTTGCGGGATGAAGTTCAACGTTGGAAGTGCCACCGAAATACGCGCAAGTGTTATTTAAGTCTCATCCAGTCTCGTAATATTAGAGAGACTGAACGAGCGCAATCACGAAAAATGTGACAGAGAAGTTCTAGAAAGACAAAAATTAAGCAATTCAGTTAAAATAAAGGCAGTAGACAATATTTCTTCACAACCATCGAAGCTCATTCAAACCGAGTTAAGAGATTCTGACATACCTGCATTGAAAACTAAAGACTTGAAATTAGTTAGAAATAACATTCATCATGCAAAATTACCAAAGAGCGCAAAGGAAACGCAAAATGCTCTGATCACGATGAACATTACAACTAATAGTAAGTAAAACTTCCTATTTTTAAATGATCTGGAGAACAATATTATAGGATTTTCATCTAAAACCAACTTAATAGCGTTGTCCAACGTAAATAGAATTTATATGGATGGTACGTCCAGAAGCTGTCCAAAATATTTTACCCAATTATTCACGATTCATGGTTTCCGCAATGGGAGTTATGTTCCCTTAGTTTTCCTATTGTTACCTAACAAAACATCACAAACGGACACAAAAGCGTTCAACCATGTTTCTAGATACTGTTGCGCTCTACAAATTATTTTTCAGCCTAAGGAAATTTTCGTAGACTTTGAAGGGGCGATTTACATCTCTGCCAAACAAGTTTGGCCGGAAGCAGCAATTAAAGGTTGCCGATTCCACTTAGCCCAAAGCTGGTGGCGAAACATCCAAAAACCAGGACTGACAAAAGCGTTTAAAAAAGCAGATTCTGAGGAAGCCTACTTCCTCAAGTGTATTTTTGGTTTGCCTTTTTTTAAGACCTGAGGAGGTGATGGATTGTTTTACAGAAGAGTTAATGGCAATCAAACCAGTGAACAGTCGGATAGATAATTTCAGCGACTACCTCTTCCACACATATCTTGAAAAGGATGCGCCATTCCCCCCTAGTATATGGGCTGAGTATGCCGCTACAGTCAATCGCACAACTAACAGTTGCGAAAGTTTTCATGCAAAACTTAATGGAAGCTTCACATCTGCCCACCCCCAAATCTTCACACTTATCGAAATATTACTGGGCTTTCAAAGTGAAATTTACATTGCACTTCGTAGCGCAGCCCCACAGCCATGCAAAAAAACTTGGCAAAAAGAACAATTTTTAAGGGAGAAGATGCTAGCTTATACTAGCAGACGCATGACCCGCTTTTATTTTCTGAAAGAAGTGTCATTTAAATTTTTTCCCTCGATTCTTAGGAAGTATGTAGTATTATTATGTCCAAATGTAGTATTAATTCCTATTTCTTGTGTTTTATGTAGTATATAGTTATGCCTAAGGTAGTGTAATGGTCTTCTGAGATTCTACAGTCGTGGTCATAGAAATTGCATCACCTATGATTGTTATCTTTTCGATCCTATATGAGTATACAAGTAAGAGATTTCAATTGTTTACCTATCAGCATTAGAGATGGATGTAATCAGTGACTTATAGTGTAGTTGGTTCCAGAGTGGCTAATGTTAAACACGTTATTTCCTATTATTATGTCCGACAGAAGGAGTTTCAAACAAATGTCCAAGGAGGAAAAAGTTAAAATAGTGTCATTTTCCGAAGCTAGACTTTCTTCGCAGGGGATAACAAAGAGAGTGAGGTACAACCGGTCCACTGTGGTGAGAATAATAATAAAAAAATCCTTCTCAGGGATGTACCGAGCAAAAGAAAGGGACTGGAAGGAAAAGGAAGACAGGTGAGCGTTTGGATCGCATGATGAAGAGATTATCATTAGAAAATCGCTTCAAAACTGCAAAGGAAATATTTAGAGATCTAGCAGATAGCAATTTAGCAGAAGTAAGTCGAGAAACATTGGCTACTGTCTGGCCATGGCAGCGTGGAGATCCTGTATTCTCTTAAAAAGTGCTTTACCTACCCAAAAAAAAAACAATTGTAAAGGTAATAAAAAATTATCCATCTTACAGCCAAGACATTTTTTTAAATAAATAAATAATTTACTTACCGATTTGGCTCTATGGCACGGAGCAAAATCATCTTGAAAAATGAAGTCTCCGCAGTATGTAAGGTGGGAATTCATTGAGGGAAATAAACTCAATTCCAAATTTTTCAGCATTAACCGTCCCATCTATAAAATGTATCTGGCCAATTCCAAAGTAAGAAAAACTTCCCCAGACCATCACACTTGCCGGATGTTTCACTGTTTCTGACATACTGAAGAGGTTGAATTTACTTTCATCCAAAAACATCACTTTCCTCCAATCATTAGTCGTCCAGATTCCAAAATTCTGCGCCCAATTCAGGCGAGATTGTTTCATTTTATGTTAAGAAATGGCTTGTTGGCTGGTTTTCTTGCCCATAAACCTTTTTCTCCTAATCTTCTGCTTACTGTTTCTCGACTTACTTCTGCTAAATTGCTATCTGCTAGATCTCTAGATAATTCCTTTGCAGTTTTGAAGCGATTTTCTAATGATAATCTCATCATCATGCGATCTAAACGCTCACCTGTCTTCCTTTTCCTTCCAGTCCCTTTCTTTCGCTCGGTAGATCCCTGAGAACGATTTTTTTTATTATTATTCTCACCACAGTGGACCGGTTGCACCTTACTCTCTTTGTTATCCCCCGCGAAGAAAGTCCAGCTTCAGAAAATGACACTATTTTAACTTTTTCCTCCTTGGACATTTGTTTGAAACTCCTT
Source organism: Aelia acuminata (assembly GCA_911387785.2). NCBI lineage: Eukaryota > Metazoa > Arthropoda > Insecta > Hemiptera > Pentatomidae > Aelia > Aelia acuminata. Next base: position 96,055,215 of record OU426980.1, read on the forward strand.
CTGTCGGACATAATAATAGGAAATAACTTGTTTAACATTAGCCACTCTGGAACCAACTACACTATAAGTCACTGATTACATCTATCTCTAATGCTGATAGGTAAACAATTGAAATCTCTTACTTGTATACTCATATAGGATTGAAAAGATAACAATCATAGGTGATGCAATTTTTATGACCACGACTGTATATTATTTATTTCATTCTATATTTTGTATCTTTCTGTAGCACGTTATGTATAAAATATTATTTTTCTACTAATTAATTATACATTATTACTTTTATTAATTTTTTTACTATCTAATTTATGTTATTCAATACTATATTAGCTTGTTCCCTCATTTCGAATTCTATGTTTTTATTTCTATTCTGTAGCAAATTATATATACAATAATATTATATATAGGGGAGAGCGGGGTTGGTTGGCATAGGGGGTAGGTTGGCCATTGGCTTATAGTTTCCGTCACACCTGTTGTGAAGGCCCCACCATTGTACCATGTGACACGCTCGACCTCGGGAGTCTTGTCCTGAGTTTTCAATCCGATGCTAACAGTATAGATAAGAGTGTGCTTCATTGATAGATTTTACAACATGTAAGTAAATTTTTATAATTTCAGTAAAGTTGGTTTAAAGGCATGGAAAAACATTTGACTCCGATTCTGTTCACATAGCCCCAAAATCCTTTGAAAAATCTAACCTTTCGACTAACCAGTTTCTTGTTTGATTTTTCTCCCCTGTCCTGGCAGTCATCTTTCATACGATCTCTCCTGTGGGGTTAGTTGGCTCTCTTCAACTTTTTTTTGGCGCAGTAGCAATTCACAAAAGCAAGGTAAACATAATCAAAGATGAAACTACCAATTGTCTTTAGTTCCAGCGAGGAAGATGAGAGCAATTTTTCTTATGCAAAAAGTGACGACAGCCTAAACTTCTATCTTCTTCTATTGTCATTCTATTTTCCCTTAAAAGCTGTTAAAAACAGATTCAAAATTATTATACCATTATAGTGCAGCTTTTAATACAATAATATGTGTCAGGCAGTACTTGAATGAGATGGCTAAACACCCACACCTTCTAGGCCAACCTGCCCCAAATAGGGGGTTAATTGGCATACTCTGGATTGACGAATTCTTCAATTTTCTATGATCATAGTATTAAATATTATATTGTGAAAAAAATACTTGAAGTACTCTAATACTTGGAGTTTACAGTGGTATCAGCCCCATTGAGAATTTATTAACAGGAACGACTCAACAATCAAAAAAGTGAAAACTGTTACTAACCAACCCCGCTCTCCCCTACACTATTATTTTTCTACTATTTAATTATACATTATTACTACTACTACTACTCAACGGCGCAACAACTCATTGTTGAGTCAAGGCCTCCTGGATCAGCCTTCGCCATGTGTCACGATCCTTAGCCGTTTGCATCCAATTGCGCGCTCCCAGCAGCGCCCAGGCATCGTGGGTCACTCCATCTCGCCACCGCCGCACAGTGGGACGAATCGCCAATCTAGGCGGAAATAGTTAACATCAACGAAATGAAAAAATCATGTCGGTATCTTGAAAACAATAGTCTAGCTAAGGCATTTACAAATTATTAATCACTTTAAGTAAGTATTAACAGAATAATGGGGGTTTGAATACTGTAGTTCCCTCATAATGCTTAGTCAGGTTATTTCCAAATTATATTGTAAAACCAATAGAATCATAGAATGGATCGTGCTTTTTTTTTGAAAAAAATTTATGCTAGGCAATAGAAGACGATTCAGAAATTAAGTTTATATAAGTTCTTGGTTCTTTAAATGTGGATATACGTAGTACAGAGTACCCTCCTTTCCTTTCAATAGTCGGTAAGCTATATTTTTTTCTTATAAAAATAGGGGTTACTAAAAATCTACACCGATCTACACCGATATATTAATACAGAATATAGTCCACACTATATAGAAATAAAGTATTCATTATGAATTGCTAATACCTGCTAATAAAGGTGTACGCTTTTTTTAAAGGTATAAATCTCTCATTGTTGAGAGCTATATTTTTAATATTTTGAGGGAATACGGAGGTGCTAATGAAATTTATAGATATATAGTAAACCAGTTTCATCGGAATACATTATGGAAATCTCCCAAGCTATGAAAAAACGAGATTCGTTGACCATAAGTACAACCATTAAAAGCAAATAGTAAGATGTTTCCCTTTCTAGGAATAAGAAAGGAATAAAGCATGAAAAAAACAGTATACCTTAGGTATTTACAAACCCTTAATCCCTTAAAACAAATGCCAACGGAATAAACACGGCACATTCGTCACAATAAGTCAGTTAATTTTAACATATTATTGATAAAGCGGCAACATAGATCAGCGAATTTCACATTGTTTTTGGTAAAAAATTTATACCACGGTATGGAAGACGATTCGGCAAGTGAGTTTATATGTATTTTGCTCTTTAAGTGTGATGTATCCTCCTTTATTTCCAGTAGTTAATTTAGTAAGCCTGTAGCGGTTGCCCAGCCTGTAATGTGTAACCTACGAGTAACCTCCCTATTGTAAAAGCTGCTAGTAGTTAGTAAAGTGTGCGATGTATGTTTATTAGTGTTAAATAAAACTATTTAAAGTATAACCAAAACACTAGTTCATTTATTTAATTGTACTAACCCAGTACAAAGTGGTGACCCCGTGTTTTGTGTTGTTACTGTTTTAAAGTTAAAAATGCCTAACAAAGCCGATGGTGAACCATGTGCTCCAGTACTGAAACCACCCACAATTGAAGCTGTGAGTATTAAACTACCCCCATTTTGGCATGAAAAGCCCGATATATGGTTTGTGCAGGCCGAGGCGCAATTCCAGTTATCAAATATTACAAAAGAAACTACCAAATTTAATTACTTAATTGCACAACTAGACTTAAAAACTGTTGAAAATATTTGGGATCTTGTAGATTCCGAACATCCTGATAAATATTCAAGGGCTAAACAGAGACTCTTGGGTATTTATCGGGAGAGTGAAGAAAAACAAATTAAAAAATTAATTGGTGAAGTGCAACTTGGCGATTTAAAGCCCAGTCAATTACTTCGTAAAATGAGGTCATTGGCTGGGTCAGATGTTTCTGATAAATTATTACAAACACTTTGGCTCGACAAATTACCCGATAGTGTGAAACCTATTTTGGCCATCTCTGAAGGAGACCTGAACAAATTGGCGGACATAGGTGATAAAATGTTAGAAATGAATTCTAACAAAGAAATATGTACTGTTACTCGTACTTCAATTAATTCTAATAGCTTAGACGACCTATTTGCTAAAATATCAGCACTGGAGAAACAAATTGCAGCTATTAATGTACATCATAGAAATAGTTCGTCTACCCGCAGTTCAAGTTGTAGTTCAGGCAGAAGTAGAAGGTCATCTCGAGACAGGCGGAAATTTAACCCTAATGGTAATTACTGTTACTTCCATTTTAGGTACGGGAAAAGGTGTAGACCTGAAAAATGCACACAACCATGCAGTTGGGGTGCTACCAGGCCGGAAAACTTAAATCGGCAGTAGAAGTAGCGGCATCTTCAACTGCCAATGTAGGTGCATGCCGTACATATAGACTATTTATCAAAGATAAAAAAACTGGTATGCCATTCCTTATAGACACTGGAGCTGATGCTTCAATCATACCAGCTAAAAAAACCGACAAATTCAATAATAGTTATAAACTTTATGCAGCAAACGGCACTGCCATTCCTACTTGTGGAATTAAAATTCTGAATATCGACATTGGACTTCGTAGAACTTTTCAGTTCCCATTTATTGTCGCAAAAATTAGTAAAGGTATTCTTGGGGCAGATTTTTTGAATCACTTCAACTTATTGATCGATATCCGAAATCAACAACTTATAGATGGCATGACGAAACTTAGGACTAAAGGTGAGGTCATGACCATTTCTGAAACGGAAGTTTTAAGTACTGTTGATAAAAACATAAATTTTTCTCACATTGTTCACAAATTTCCGGACATTACCAAACCAACTCTAGTACCATGTGAAACGAAACATAGTGTCAAACATTATATTCATACAAAAGGACCACCTGTTTTCTCAAGAAGCAGACCCCTAAATCCTGAACGTTTAAAATGTGCAAAACGAGAATTCGAATTTATGCTCAACAATGGTATAATAAGGCCATCTAAATCTGAATGGGCCAGCCCTCTTCATATAGCGAGCAAAAAGGATGGTACGTTTCGACCATGTGGAGATTATCGTCGTTTGAATAGTCGCACGATCCCAGATCGTTACCCCATCCCACGAATTGAGGATTTCAATCACATTTTACCTGGTACAAATATATACTCTAAAATCGATTTACTAAAAGCATACTATCAAATTCCAATAGCCGAAGAAGATAAAGCCAAAACAGCTATAATAACTCCGTTTGGTCTCTACGAATTTAATGTAATGAGCTTTGGACTCCGTAATGCACCTTCAACTTTTCAAAGGCTCATCAATGAGGTACTACAAGGACTAGATTTTGTCTTCCCATACCTCGATGACATTCTTATAGCCTCAACTTCAGAAGAAGAGCATGCTCAACATCTAACAACAGTATTAGAGCGACTTTTGAAATATGGCCTCCGAATAAATTTAGCGAAATCCCGAATTGGTGTAAAAGAACTAGAATTTCTTGGTTACCTTATTACGCCCAGTGGCTCACGACCACTACCTGATAAGGTTGAAGTTATTAAAACCTATAAGTTACCTGAAACAGTCAAACAACTTCGCACCTTTTTGGGGATGTTAAATTTCTATCGACGATACATCAAAAACGCATCTCATGCTCAAGCAATATTAAATGACTATTTAAAAGGGGCAAGCAAAAAAGATAATCGTAAAATCATATGGACTCAAGAGGCTATACAGCAATTCGAACAGTGCAAAACAAATTTGGCTGAAGCTGCCCTGCTAACGTTTCCAGATTCAAAATATCCTTTAGCCTTATTCAGTGATGCTTCTGACCAAGCCATAGGATCAGTCTTACAACAACGTGAAATTGATGGATGGAAACCAATAGCATTCTATTCCAAAAAATTAAATAATGCACAGAAGTCTTATAGTGCTTATGATAAGGAATTATTGGGCATATATTTATCAATAAAGCATTTCCGGCATTTTCTTGAGGGAAGAAATTTTTGTATATTCACGGACCACAAACCGATTACTTTTGCATTTCTGCAGAAAAACGAGAAGGCTTCTCCCAGACAACTAAGGCAACTGCAATATATTTCTCAATTTTCCACTGATATTCGTCATATTCAAGGAAAAGATAATATTATTGCTGACACTCTCTCAAGAGTGGAGGAGGTGACTACAATCGATTATGAGGAGATTGCCAAACATCAAGCTACTGATACAGAACTCAAAAAGTTGGTTGATACTCCAAATTCCTCCCTCAAATTAATGCAACATCAGTTACCATCCGGACAAATTCTTTGGTGTGATACTTCTACGAACACTATTCGTCCCTACATACCACAGTCTTTTCGATTCACTGTTTTTCAACATTTTCATGGTTTCGCTCATCCTGGTGTTAAAACCACCGTTAAAAGCCTTTCTCAAAAATTTGTATGGCCTGGACTAAGAAATGACGTGAGAAAATGGTCACAAAGCTGTATTAGTTGCCAAAAGAACAAAGTTAATAAGCATACAAAATCACACATTGGGCAATTCAATGTTCCAGATGGAAGATTTTCTACAGTTCACATAGATATAGTAGGACCACTACCACCCTCAAATGATCAGATTTACTGTTTAACTTGCATAGATCGATTTAGTGGTTGGATGGAAGTTATTCCTATGTCACGATGTTCAGCTGAAATAGTTGCAAAATTGTTTTTTGAAAATTGGATCTGTCGGTTCGGCACACCTCTTTGTGTGATTACTGACAAAGGAAAGCAATTTCAATCTGAACTATTTCAAAACCTAACGCGAATTTGCGGATCGAAACTTCAGAGCACAACACCTTACCACCCTCAGTCAAATGGGAAGATAGAACGTCTCCATCGTACACTAAAGGCGGCTATAAGAGCACATAACAACCCAAAGTGGACAGATGCCTTACCAACAGTTCTACTCGGTATGCGTGCAGCTCTACGAGATGATGATAAATACTCAATTGCAGAACTTCTCTATGGGACACCGATAAGGCTACCTGGAGAATTCCTACAACCACCGACAACAACCTTGCCAGATTGTGACTCCTTCATCGCACAACTTCGCCAAGATATAGAGCAAATTAAACCTAAAGAGAAAAGAATTCATCGAAGCCCCCATTCTATTTTTATTCATAACGATCTTCAGACAAGTACACACGTTTTCTTAAGAACTGATCGAGTTCGTAAATCTTTGGAACCACCTTATGAAGGACCTTTTGCAGTTCTCAAACGAGACGGAAAATATTTTACCATCAATATTAAAGGCAAAGAGGTAAATGTTTCTATCGACAGATTGAAACCTGCCTATTTGCTTTCTCCTGAATTCAATCCGGAAAAGGCTCAAAACACACAAACATCAGGGCCTTCAACACCTCCTAAACCTGAAAATCAAGAAGTCCCACCAAAGGTGCCTTTAAGAACGACATCTTCCGGAAGAAGGATACATTTTCCCAGTCGATATCTATGATTATATTTTGTAATTCAATTTTATAATATTTTATTAATGTTAATGCAATCTTTCAAATAATTTTGTTCCTTCTATTCTTTTATTCATGTTGTTACGATGATTATGATATCCCAATTCATTGTTTATTTCAGTATTATTAATTATTAATACCCCTTATTACTTAGTTAATTTCAATTGTCTTTCAATTTCTTTTATTATTTTCATTATTTTATATCTCAATATTTTACTTTAATTATTATACATACTCCACTAATTGATTTATGTGCACATAGTATAACTTATATTTTGAAAGTCTTATTACTTCTTGATCATGAGATTTTTAATTTTCACATTAATTTCGTGACTTTGTCACTGAGAGGAGAGTGATGTAGCGGTTGCCCAGCCTGTAATGTGTAACCTACGAGTAACCTCCCTATTGTAAAAGCTGCTAGTAGTTAGTTAGTAAAGTGTGCGATGTATGTTTATTAGTGTTAAATAAAACTATTTAAAGTATAACCAAAACACTAGTTCATTTATTTAATTGTACTAACCCAGTACAAGCCACTTACTTTAAACTACTACTTATTTAATTATTGTAAGTAAAAATGCGATCAAGTAGAGTATTTCATCCTAAATCGATGAATGATCTACCATGCGTTTTATCTCTAAATTGAAACGAAAATAATTAGCGTTTCGGTCTTTCAAGTTTACACCTGTGGATCACATTATTCGAATGTTTTTTGAATATTAGTTACAGACTAAATATTAATAATGGACTGTAAGAAGTGAAGAAGATAAAATTGAAATTAAAAAAAGGAAATCAGACATTCAGATCGAAAGAAAAAATGGGTTTGTCGATCGTCGATAGACCGAAACCTGTTTTAGGTTCTATTGGGTTGTAAAAAAAGTTCGTAGCGTTTTTCATTATTTTAATTTAATCCTTTCTGTGTTTGTTAATCCTTTTTACATGGTCACTAATGTTTACATATCCTAAAAAGGGATTAGATAACGTTCTTTTATGCATCAGTTTCAACCGGGATCTTCTATTGTTCAAGTGCATTGTGTTAGTCCAAAATGCAGGAGGAAAAAATTCATTTTCGCCATATAATGCTATTTTATTTCCGAAAAGGAAAATTTTCTGCACAGACGGTCAACAAAATTTGCAGCGTGTATGGAGATGACGCCGTAGGGGAAAGCACCGTCCGTAAGTGGTTTGCTCGGTTCAGAACCGGAAATTTTGAGTTGGAAGACGCCAAGCGCTCTGGTCGTCCTTCAACTGTTGATGACGAACAAATTCAACAATTAGTGACCGATAACTTTACTATACGACCCGGGATATCGCAAAAACACTTGGCATATCACATACAAGTGTTTCAAATCATTTGGGAGCTGCGGGATATGTTTCTCGAAGCGATGTATGGGTTCCTCACGTTTTGACGGAAAAGAATTCATTGTTGGAGTTTGGCTGGGATGTGATAACCCACCCACCCTATTCACCAGATCTTGCCCCAACAACTCCAAAACTCCCTCAACGGGAAACAATATAACTCGCTCGAGGACTGTAAAAAGCACATAGACGAGTTCATCGCAGCAGAAAACTGAACAGTTCTGGGAGGACGGAATTACAAAATTACCTGAAAGATGAAAACAAGTTATAGATCAAAATGGGTCATATATCATTGATTAAAAATATTTACCTGTATCTGAAATTTTTAATTAAATATATTCTTAAAAACGCTACGAACTTTTTTTACAACCCAATACAAACAATGGAAATTATGCCAGACGTTTCTTTAAAAAAATTGTCTTGAGTTCCTCCATTACAGGTATAGATAAAAATATTCTTTATAAAATTTACATACTTTTATCCGCAATTTCATATGGTTACAATATTGATGTGCAAATTTAAATGATTTCATTGCTGAAACGAGACTATACATTCGCTTATATCCATGGTATCATATGCCGGTGACAATGCATAAACTGTTAATTCATGGCGTTGAAATTATAAAATATTGCCTACTACCTATTGGTTATGATTTAAGAGGCTTTAGGAAGTTTCACACACGTAAGAACTCACGGGTATCTACAAACAGGGATATCATGAATATGCATTGTCACCGGCATATGATACCATGGATGTAAGCGAATGTATAGTCTCGTTTCAGCAATGAAATCATTTAAATTTGCACATCAATATTGTAACCAGATGAAATTGCGGATAAAAGTATGTAAATTTTATAAAGAAATTAAAAGAAATCAGTTAAAATTAACTGACTTATTGTGACGAATGTGCCGTGTTTATTCCGTTGGCATTTGTTTTAAGGGATTAAGGGTTTGTAAATACCTAAGGTATACTGTTTTTTTCATGCTTTATTCCTTTCTTATTCCTAGAAAGGGAAACATCTTACTATTTGCTTTTAATGGTTGTACTTATGGTCAACGAATCTCGTTTTTTCATAGCTTGGGAGATTTCCATAATGTATTCCGATGAAACTGGTTTACTATATATCTATAAATTTCATTAGCACCTCCGTATTCCCTCAAAATATTAAAAATATAGCTCTCAACAATGAGAGATTTATACCTTTAAAAAAAGCGTACACCTTTATTAGCAGGTATTAGCAATTCATAATGAATACTTTATTTCTATATAGTGTGGACTATATTCTGTATTAATATATCGGTGTAGATCGGTGTAGATTTTTAGTAACCCCTATTTTTATAAGAAAAAAATATAGCTTACCGACTATGGAAAGGAAAGGAGGGTACTCTGTACTACGTATATCCACATTTAAAGAACCAAGAACTTATATAAACTTAATTTCTGAATCGTCTTCTATTGCCTAGCATAAATTTTTTTCAAAAAAAAAAAAACACGATCCATTCTATGATTCTATTGGTTTTACAATATAATTTGGAAATAACCTGACTAAGCATTATGAGGGAACTACAGTATTCAAACCCCCATTATTCTGTTAATACTTACTTAAAGTGATTAATAATTTGTAAATGCCTTAGCTAGACTATTGTTTTCAAGATACCGACATGATTTTTTCATTTCGTTGATGTTAACTATTTCCGCCTAGATTGGCGATTCGTCCCACTGTGCGGCGGTGGCGAGATGGAGTGACCCACGATGCCTGGGCGCTGCTGGGAGCGCGCAATTGGATGCAAACGGCTAAGGATCGTGACACATGGCGCAGGCTGATCCAGGAGGCCTTGACTCAACAATGAGTTGTTGCGCCGTTGAGTAGTAGTAGTAGTAATAATATATAATTAAATAGTAGAAAAATAATAGTGTAGGGGAGAGCGGGGTTGGTTAGTAACAGTTTTCACTTTTTTGATTGTTGAGTCGTTCCTGTTAATAAATTCCCAATGGGGCTGATACCACTGTAAACTCCAAGTATTAGAGTACTTCAAGTATTTTTTTCACAACATAATATTTAATACTATGATCATAGAAAATTGAAGAATTCGTCAATCCAGAGTATGCCAATTAACCCCCTATGTGGGGCAGGTTGGCCTAGAAGGTGGGGGTGTTTAGCCATCACATTCAAGTACTGCCTGACACATATTATTGTATTAAAAGTTGCACTATAATGGTATAATAATTTTGAATCTGTTTTTAACAGCTTTTAAGGGAAAATAGAATAGACAATAGAAGAAGATAGAAGTTTAGACTGTCGTCACTTTTTGCATAAGAAAAATTGCTCTCATCTTCCTCGCTGGAACTAAAGACAATTGGTAGTTTCACCTTTGATTATGTTTACCTTGCTTTACTGCGCCAAAAAAAAGTTGAAGAGAGCCAACTAACCCCACAGTTGACATCAGATCCTCTAATTAATACCTTTAGGGATGCACCACGAAAATCCAGAAAGGCATTACCAAGAAATGTACTTTCCTTGCTAATATCTATAGATGTCGATAATAGTAGGTTGGTGGTGGATTCTAATCCACTACCTTTCTAGTGAAGGTCCCAAACCTTCTTCACTAATGAAGAAGAATCTAATCTGGATTCAGATCCTTCAGATTCAGATGATTCGGAATGAAAAACAATTTTTTTTTACATTTCGATTTCACAATTTACTCGTAATATATGAAGAGTCCACGGAAGAAAGGGGAGAGTCAATTTTTTTCCGAATTGTAGTTATATATATATAATTGTTCGTCTAGTTGAGTAGAATATGTTGGTGAATAGAAATAGTCAGAAAAAATGAAAGTCGGTTGGTTACAAGCGATGGAAAGAACCACGTACTCGGAAGAAAGCGGGAATGTCCTCCCGGAAAAATCTAGAATGGGGGTCATGTTAGAAGTTATATGGATTGTATATTAATATCACTATTTCATCAATAAAACAGGGAAGAAAGGGGGAGCGTCCAGGACTATCCCCCTTTCTTTTATGTTTAGATTGTTTTTTTCACTAAAACATTTTTTTTTTTTTAGAGCGTGTTATGTCTGTTTCGGCCAAATTTATTATCTTGACACGCAAAACAAAAAGGAAAAGGACATATAAAAAAATTGGAAAAAAATGATAAAAGATACTTAAGTAATTAAAGATCCAAACCTAAAAACTCGATTTTCTCGGAAAGTACTCCAAATTACATCCCTCCTTTCTTCCGTGGACTCTTCATATAGTTTTTTAAAAAAGTATTTTATTGTTAATATGTTTTTTCTCTTTTTGAATAATTGAAAATTGAATAAATAAATATAAATTGAATTGCTCCATTATTTACAATTTATCTTTTTTTTTTTTTTTTTTTTTTTTTTTTTATGAAACCATTATCAAAAAACAACTATTTTGACTTTTATTTATTAATTAATGCTTAAATGTAATTTTCTACAAACATTAACATGAAATACCTAGATTGGCGATTCGTCCCACTGTGCGCCGCTTAGGTCTTCCTCTACGCTTGGGGCCATGAATTTCTTCATAAAAAACCTTCTTTGGGATGGAATTTTCGTCCATCCTCGCCAAATGCCCAGCCCACGTTAGCCTTCAGATTCGGATGAATTTTGCAATGTCGGGTTCATTGAACAGGCACCAAGTAATAATGTAAGTAGTAATACATTATTACTTTTATTAATTTTTTTAGTATCTAATTTATGTAATTAAATAGTACCTACATTATTCGAAAAAAATAATATTCTATATTACTTTAAATTCTTATTTCATTTTATATTACCTAAAGTTGAAGGCAATCATTTACTTCGATAAAAGTTTATCAATTGTTAAAAACTAATGTATTTTTTCTTATTCATTTATTTTTAATTTTTTTTTTTTTTTTTTTTTTTTTGCGTTTGGAGGCACTGGTCCTTATCTTCAGAACTAAAATTCAATAATTCTTACATTATACTTCTGAATTTTAATCAAATTAAAAAGTAATTAAAAACTATCTTAACTAACAATCACTGAAAAATCAATCTAACATCAACTGTAATTTGTTATTTTAGTCAAGATGAATTATTTTTTTGTCTGTATGGTCCTTTTAATTGTCACCTATATTAAAATAAATAAATATTTCAAACAGTTTAAAATTTTTTTCTAATTGCACACTCTTCTTAATATCGTCTTCAAATATCTTTGAAATAATTCAATTTAGCTCTGTAATCTTGTTTATTCAGTATTTATATATTGTTATCCTCGTCCTTATCAAAACATTTACCTTTTTGATGTCCATTCTATATCTAATTTTATTTAAAACCTATTTTTCATCGGACGCAACTATCATCATTTATGTTTAATTATTTCATTTCTATTCAATTTATAATAACTATCTGCATACTGGCTATTTAGGTTCTTAGTATCGGTTTTATGATTTGTTGTGCTTTCAAGATTTTTTTTTATACATATTGCCTCTAATGTTTCTATTTTTAGTTATATTTTCACTCTCTAATATTTTTAGACTATTAAAATCAAATTTATGTATTTGTGTTACACTATGATATGCTAACGCTGTACTATTGGTATTTTTAATATTCTTGCAATTAGATATGTGTTGTGTTCCCTTCGTTTTTAGTTTTTTCGATATTATTTTTTAATAATTCATTTTGTATACCCTGTATCAGTAATGTATTATTATTAGTCAAATAAACTATATTATATTCTACTGTTCGGTTATGTTACGCCTCCCTTATTTTTGCTTGATATTTACTAGTTATTTGAGCGGGAAACATATCGTGGGCGTTCAAGCAGAAGTAACTAATATGTCAGTCAGAAAATGTATTAAATTCACAAATTATTTCTTCACTTAGCGAACCATATATTTTAACCTGACTAACATGAATCATTCAATGCCTCATTTAGCTGTAATTTGATGGTTAAAATTCATTTAGTCCATATATGTTGTTTTTTCACAAAGCAGAAATCATTTACAAAATACATTAACTGCCTTATTGAATTCTTATTGTGCCTGTTCTTAGCCTATTCTTATAAATAAATTTGGCGAATGCAAACAAATTTCAAAGAACAATGAAAAAATGGCTTCTTAACAAAGAAAACTGGAATTTATACAAACAAATAGTTAAAGAACAAGTAAAAATCACACACCCGAATTATTGTAACACCTAAGTAAATATTATCAAGGAAGCGGCAGCATTAAGTATTCCGGGGAAGAGTAGTGGCAAAAGGAACCGAAATATGACAGGTCGAACTCCCAAATACAGGTGGGATGAAAGCTGAAACAATGCACAATAGACAAGACTGTTATGAAAGTGTTTCTTAGCCCCACTCTCTGAACCGGAAAACATAAAAAGCAATAAAACAAATATTGCTGAAAGCTGCCGAAGAGACATGCGGAAAAACAACTGTAGGCCACACATTAAATTGAACAAGCTGGTGAAACGAAAACGTTAGGAAACAAATACGGACAAAAAACAAAAGAAAGAATTATGGAAGTATCACCTCCTGACGAAAAAGATGGAAGACCATACCAGTAATAAGAAACAGAGGAAAAGTGTAAATGTCTTGCAATCGGAAAGGAAAGTCAGAGAGAATTTTGGAAATAAATAAGCCGAGAGAAAAGGAACCAATAATAAAGCACATTATGATTTTATTGGGGAGGATGGAATAATAGACGCTATAGATAGTCAGAAAAAAGGAAATACAGCAGTTTCGGACGGTATCATCGCAGAAATGATAAAGAATACCGGAACGAAAGGCCAATTCTAACATTTCTTAAATCTAGCCTAAAAAAAAAAGAAGTTCCAGAGGATTGGGAGATATCAGCCATAATACACATCCACAAGAAAGGATAGTACAGAGGATGTAGAAACCATTGAGGAATCGCACTGCTAAGTGTACCATGAAAGCTATACTCTAAAATACTTGAGAAGAGACAAAGGAGATTCATCGAGAGGACCCTAGTAGAAGATCCATACGATTTTAGGCCTCATAGAAGCACCTAATAATGAGGCAAATATCAGAAAAGGCCCTGGAAAAGATCAAACCGCTCTACCCCTGATTTGTAGATCTGACCCAGGTATTTGATAGGATCAGGAAGGTAGACATAGTCAAAGCCCTAAATGAAGAAGATGTCTATCCAGGCCCAACGAGGTCCCCCCTCAGTCTTTACATATAAAGTCTCTTAGTCACTGTCGTTTAGCCGATGTGGAGACGGACCAGGTAACAGGGAGGAGGATAGGGAATGGATGAGTGGGTTAGGGTGATGTAGTGTTGAAGAGTGAAATGTTTGGTATTTGTCGTGTATGAAAGAATGTTGGTATGCTCATGTCATTCTGCAGAGTATGTTTTGAAATAAACCAGGGTGCATTGGTGATTTTTCTGTGAATTTTGGATTAAGAAATTTGTATTTTGTTAATATGGGTGTGTTTTCCGGAAGCCCAAAGTTCTGCTCGTTATGTCCTTATAGGTCTTAAAATAATAGTGTAAATCAGTCGCTTGTTTCTTAAGTCGAGTCATAACCTGTAGTCCAGGAGATGTAAAAGTTGCTTATACCGTCTGGTGAGTCCTAGTTTTTTTAATTTGGTGTACGTTCCAAGTGAGTCTTTTGTCTAAGTACAGTCCGGGGTATCGTACGAAATTCTTTGTAGGTACTTGATTGTTTATGTTTACTGGTAGACAGGTAGATTTCCGTAAAGAAAAACTAATGTAGCTTAATTTGGTGGAATCAGTTTTTATTCTCCATTTTCGAGGTCAAAATGATGGTTTTGAAGGGTGAAGGATGCGATTATTGATTTTGATGTGATTGAAGGATTGCCACATCGTCTGCGAAGCTATAGATAGATGGTGGTGTTCAGGGATATCTGATGTACAGATGGAATAGAGAAGAGGGCTTAAAAGAGAGAAAAGACAGAAGGGGGCCTCGTGATACGCCCGCAAGCTGAGGAAAGGAGGAAAGAGAGGAATAAATAAAAACACATGAAAATTTGTTAAGAAAGACAGATTGAAGAATCAGGAAGTAAGTGGAAGAAATGTGCGGTTTTATTTTCCAAATTAAGCCCCTGTGCCATACACTGTCAAAAGCTTTTTCAATATCGAGGAAAACTGCAGAGCATTATTTCTTTTTTTTTTCGAAAGCGACAGAAACAGCATCTACTATTCGGTGACACTGTTGAACAGTGGAGTGATAAGAGCGGAAGCCAATTGGTGGTTCGGAATCATTTCTCGACTTTCTAGATCCCTAAAATACTAATTTCTAACTTACCCGAACTTTATAAAAAAAAAAAAAAAGTTTTGTTAAATAAATCCACGCTTTTAATTCTAACTAATTTTCCAGTATAATAGTATCTACCTTACAAGAATTGAATGAATTTCGTTTTCTGTAAATTAATAAGTGTTTTTTTTTTCCTGCTTTATATTTGTTTTTTCTTGTGTTATTTTATACCAACCACACCCCGAATTTTTTTATGGGATCAGGACTGTATATATCTATATTGTTATCATTTCCATTAGGGAACTTCAAACCTCGAGACAGAGGTTTTTAGTAGACTATAGTAATTTCATTGGGAAACTGATAAAGGCATGCTGGGAAGGGAAAATATTTAAAATTATGTGATTAAATTATTTACATCAGTGGTGGATAACAATATGGTGGAATGGAATAATCCATTTTTGCATACGAGTTCTTGATCCCAAAGGTTTTTAAAAGATGATTACAATTATGATGGTGGAAGATATTTGTTACCTTAGTTAATAAAAAACATTTATAAAATAGTTGATACCTTATATATAATTAAGAGGAAATGGTTGGGGATGCGGTCAAAATAAATAGCAATAAATACAAATATCAAATATTTACTTAAACTTTGATTTTTTGACAAATACCGTTGGAGATGGCACCACTGATTCATTAACAAATTTTCCTTCCCTTTCCACCATCAGCCAAAGAGGTTACTACTCACTTTTTCTATGTTCTATACCTTTTTACTTTACTTTTCTTCACTTACCTATTTATGAAATATATAGTAAGGGAAAGTATTGCGATCGTGAAAAATTTCGACTTCCGGTTTTCAACGGAAATACACGTTTTGGGGTCTCCTGAGTCCAAATAACCAAGCCCCCCCCCAAAAAAATGGTGTGTGTGTGTGTGTTTGTGTCTGTATACTGTGACCAGACTAGCTCAAAAACTATAAACCGTACGAACCTGAAATTGGGTATATGGTATATGTATATGCCCGCGATGTGACAGCGAATATTTCATCAAAATGGTCAAACGGAGGGGAGGGGCTTTATTTCATAACTTTTTACGTTTTTTTTTTCGATTTTCTCAAAAACGGCTCTTACAATTTTGATAAAACTGGGTATTTGATCTATGTATATGACCGCAATGACAGTATAAGTTTCATCAAAATTGATCAAACGGAGCGGGCACTTTAGTTCATAACTTTTTTTACCAATTTAACGGGTTTTTTTTTTTATTTTCTCAAAAATAGATTTAAAGATTTTGATAAAACTGGGTATTTGATCTATGTATATAACCACGATATGTCAGTAAAAATTTCATCAAAATTGCTCAAACTGAGGGGGCACTTTATTTCGGAATTTTGTTTCCAATTTTTACGTTTTTTTTTTTTCATTTTCTAAAAATTGCTTTAATGATTTCGATTAAACTCGTCATGTTAAATGAAAATCAAGTTTTCTTTAATATAAGGCAAGCTTCATTATTATTAAAATGTTCCGAGAGGGCTTAAATGGGGAAGGGGCTTTTTTTTTTTTTCCTATAAATTACCTTTGCTTTTGTTTATATGGAGAAATTATCTGTCTCTTTTTACGCCTTAAAATATGGAATTGCTAAAGATGAAATATGAAAAAAATTAAATAAACATATACAGGAGAAAAAAAGTAAAAAAAAAACTACATCAACTCATAAAACAGGCAGAGCACCTTGACCCCACCAAGCGCCTTAATGACGCCTTTAATGATAGACGATGTTTATAATTAAAGATATTCTATCCAGGTAAAGGAAATTATTTGTTTAAGGTAACTATATGAAGTTTTCAACAACTACATAGGGAATTATAAAATCAGACGATTTGGAGTATTATGATTGCATTGTCGAATTATCACAAGTAAAGTCTTTTATTGAATAATAAAAAAATAGTGTAATTTAAAGAGCGAATACAAACAAAAATAAGCAAGTGAATGTGGAAAAATGTGTGACTTTGAGAAATGGCATTTCAACAAAACACGTAAATTTCCAATCAAAGTATGTTGGTAAGTGAAAGTTGTGTGTTGCGCGCATCGCACCAGATTTTTTCCTTACCTCATCATACGTTTCCATCATATTAGTATCATATAAAATATTTCTTTAATTTATATAACTTTTCATATCTTTAGTCTGACACTCTACTATATTGCTGTCATTACTCAACAATATTCTCATTTCCGTTGAATTTATATTTTCATACCATATCAACCACTCTTACTTAATTTTTTTAGTTTAGTAGTCATTCCTCCTTCTAGTGTAAAACCCTTTATAGCATAAATCTAATTGTTATTCTTTAATTATCATGTATCCATGAATTTCTTACCCTCCATTCAGTGATTTATTCCTTAATATTATATTTATTTTTTATAGTTTTTATCTTATTAAGGTTCATTTTACATTTTTAAATATGTACACTAGTATATTTTATCGTATTAACTTGGACTACATTGTTACTGACCATTGTAATCTTTATTATGATATTTTCAACTACATCACAATATTATTACTTCAAATTACCTCAGATAAGCTATGTAGATTTTTATGTCATTTTTTATTCATTATTTTTATTATGGTGTTACTTCGATAACTGACTTAGTCCAAATAGCAAAATCCTATCATGGGATCTCAATGGGATGATGTACAGGTCTTCAGAAATAAATGTTTTGTGAAAAATACCCGGAATTAGCATCGTTTCAAAAATGTTTAAATAGTTTATTGAATGAAACAAGCAATGGCTACATTTTTACATTTTTTTAATACTGGAAAGGTCATATAGACACTTACTATCAAAGTCTAATATTATGAGTAAACTTAACAAATCAGTTCATCGAGACTTCAATCGTTGGAAGATACCCACACATTTATCGTTCACTTCACTGTTTGGTAAACTGCATGTTCGGGTAGTTTCTGTGATGGGTTTTACTTCACATATCACATCTGCAATGGGTACCCACAATGTATCAGGTGGAGTGGGATATATAAACGAGGGTGACGGACCTGAAGGATGGAGGAATGTAACTTGCACTGGAACTTACTGGAATCTTCATCTTTATCCACAAAATGACTCAACCACTAAGTGTCACCATAGTTTGATGTTGCATACCCACTAATATCTGCTGTATGTCCTTTACAACTGGAAATACACTTGAAACAACTGTAGAAGAAAATAATTTCACATTTACTTTGGAATTAAAATAAATTCACCAGGTCCCACAGTTGAGAGGTATGAAGGCACGCTAAGACCGTACTTTGAATACATATTTATCGAAAAATGAAGGGTGCGCCGGTTTTTTTACTTAGTTTATAAAGTAATCATTGTATTTTATTAATTTAATAGTGTCCTACACACTGCATAGCAAAATAGGTAATTAAAATTTTTTTTTTACTAATTTGGTACATTATTTCCAAAACAATGTGCACTTTTGAAACCCTGTATCATCTGATCCCATAGGATAGGAGATGGAGATAGGATAGTGATAGGAGTTTGCTATTTAGACTAAGTCATTGCAAACTATTTTTGATAATTTTTTTAAATTGTCACTTTTTGAGAAATTTAAATTTCAAAATTTAATTTAAATTTTTAATTTTTTTAAATTGTAACCCCTAGGTTTATATCATCACTGATTGCCAGCCTGTAGGCATCTAGGGTAACTGTACCAATGGTTGACAGGTTAAGAAAAAAATATTAGATTATTGACACTGTTTACTAAAATATTGATGTTAGGTTAATCTTTGTTATGAATTTAGTATATGCCAATCCCTCTTGAAAACTTGGAATACAACATCCTATGGTTTACATTTACGGTTTTTATAAAAAATGATTTCTTTGAACCTTCTAAATTGTGCCAATAGTTGACACAACAAAATGGAAAGGTTTGGAATGTTGACATTTATTGTGCCAATAGATGACATTTACATTATTCTTGAATTTCCCAAGGAAAATATTAGGTAATAAGGACTGCAATAAAAGTTAATCAATTTTTTATTTATAAACTATTCAAAATTGAAATAAAACATATAAAATTTCTACAATTTAATTACTTTATACACAAAAACTTAATAGACAAAAGAAAAAATATTAAACTGAAAAATGAGATCATCCAATTAAGAATAATACAGATATCATATAACAACAATCATTTTAAATTAATCTACCTCAACTGGGAAACTAAAATGGTACCTTTGCTGTCCATTAAAGGTAAAAACTTTGGGCATATGTATCGCGGATATAATATCACATGATGGGACTGTGCAACATGTATCGGTGTTAATAAAAGTTGTTTTCATCCGATGCATGGTTGTAAAAGTAAAACCAGAATCTCTAATTTACTGGCAACTTTAGTAACTTGAGCCAGACATTTTTTACGCTTAAATATCTTATTTGAGGACCCAACTATTATAAATTTTCCTTCATCAACACTTAAACTACCTTGCTCCTCCTCTTGAAGAAATATTCCTTGATCAACATTAATTCTCTGCTCCTGCTCTTGGGAATCTAAGCTTTTCTGATTTTCTTTCTCGTCCCAAATATCTGGTTGGGATAGTATGGTTTCGTCTACTTCCAGTGCTGCAGCATTTTCAGGTATCTCCTGATTAACTGAATTTTTCTTAGGTTTCTTTTTGAATTCTATTTACAAAATTTATTTACAACAACTATTTACAACATCTATAATTATTATAAGTTTATAATAAGTTGTATTATTCAATCCATTCAACTATTTAACTTTACGATATATTTTATTTCCTAATAAAAAAAAAAATATTACAATTTCCGACTGTTACAATTGTTACTTAATTTAAAAAATAAACAAAACAAGATTATGTCAAATAAAGATGAGGCTATGCATGGGTGTCAACTATAAACACACACAATGTCAACTTTACAAACAGAATATTCCACTAGTTGACAGGTTTGAACGGATAGTTGACACGCCTGTCGAACATTGGTTAGGATGGAGCTAGATCAGTGTTTCCAACACCCATATTAAACCCAGATATTTTTCAAATCAAGCAAATTATTTTAAACTATCAGTTTCATCAGAGTACAAAACACCAATAGTTGACATCGATGTCAACTATTGAAATTAAGGATTAATTTTTGTTCTAATAGTTGACACCCACATTTAAGCCCTAAAACATTGTATAAATAAATCGAAAACGATATCAAATGATTCCCATGAACTTAATGGATATCATGAAAGTAGTTAAAAAATAATTGAACACAAATAAACCAACCAAAAAGCTTATTTAACTTGACTTCCACCTTAATGAAACAGGGTAGCAGGAACCAATTTTTCAGGCCACTAGAATATTTGCCATTACAACCTCTCACAAATAAGCTTGAGTTTTCATCACACTAATGTCGATGGTAGCACATCTAACTAGTATAACTTAGCAAATTACCGCCAAATTTTGAACCAAAATAATCAACCCTGAATCTTATTATAACACTTTTTGTGCAAAATGTCAACTATTGGAGCACTGTCAACTATTGGTACAGTTACCCTAAAGGTGCCAAAACCTGAAATTTTTTCATAAAAATTGAAATCTTTTAAAATTAATAACTTAAAAAATAATTGTGCTACATAACTGAAATTTGGTGTTTTTTCATAAGTCTGTGATATATTGCTGCATACCAAAAATCATGAAAATCTGAGACATCAAGTCTGAATCAGTGTGTTGATTTGACATGGAATGACCCTGGCCCGGTTTCTATCCCCGTTTCTCTAGTTCCTGTAAAGAAGCAGCACCGTCTCTTGCGCCCGCCTATATTCAAAGCTCCACTTCCTAGTTTTTTGCTGAAGGAACTGTTTTGGAAAACGGAGTCTTTGCCATATGAGCCAATATCTAAATACAAAAAATTATATTTTGAATCAGCAACTGCTAATAATACCAATGAAAAATAATGTTTGTAATTGAAGTATAATGAACAACTCTCCACTGGTTTTACTAAGCGAACGAGGCAATTTGGAAAGTTAGCTTGTTGTATAAAACTTGATGAGATTTGTTTCCAGTCGTGTTCTCTGCAGGACGGAAATCATTCCTCTCGTAAAATAATCCAAATAGCCCAGCACGCATCTCTTACAACGTGGCAGGTGGTTGAATGCCCCATTCTGTAGGGCATTCAATAGAAAAGTCTATGAGTGCACATTATAAAGCTACGCTGCCGATGCGGGTATTATTACTTTATCTCTTGTAATTATCGGCTTTGGTGGGTAATCGTCTGATATCCGAAAAAAAAAAATAAGATGATTCCAGGTAAAATATTTAATCTGTCGACCGTTAGTCAAAGAGAATCTGTAAATTTAGAGGAACGCCATTGTGCTATTTATAAACGATTTAATCACTCTATTTATACAGTGCCATGTGCTTTAATAAAAAAAAAAAAAATCTGATTACTTAAACTAGGGTGTTCTTCGATAGCTTAGTCTTAACTGCCTGCTATCTTCAAATTGCAATATTTATCTAAAAAGATGGAAATAAGTCTGCCCAAGAACCAAACAGCATATAAATTTTCCCGCCCACTGTCCCTAGCCCTAATTTCTTCATATTGCTCTGATATAGCTCATTTGTGTTATATTTATTAGAGTTGATAAGTCCAAAATCAGAATTTATATACTACAGGAATATGAACTGACAAGTCTAAACACGTCAACCAGTCCATCTGTATTGTTTAATAACTGTTCTTGATAGCTTAGCTTGGATAAAAAAAAAATACATATAGCAGAGCAGAGATTTTTTAACTTATAGAATTATTATAAATGAAACTTTTAGCATATGCGGACGATAAAGTGGTCGTGGCATCCGATCATTGTAGGCTAAAATATATGATAAATAATATTAAACAATTTTGTACAAAATGGGGGCTACAAATTAACTTAAACAAATCGAAGGTGATGGTATTTAGAAATAGAGGTAAAGTTGATAGAAAGGAAAAATGGTATTTGAGCAAGGAAATAATCGAAGTGGTTAAAAATTACAAACATTTAGGAATCACTTTAAGCAGTGGGTGCATTATCATTAAAGAGAGACTTCCAACAGAAATTGGAAAAAGCGAAAACAGTATTAAAAGATGGATGGAAGTTTTCATGACAAATAATCAAATACCATATGCATCAAAAATAGAAGTATTTAACTCAATATTTAGATCGATTTTATGCTATGGTGCACAGGTATGGGGTAATCAAAAATATTATGAAATAGAGAAACTATTGTACTTCTCTGTAAAAAAGTTATTTGGCTTGCCACATACACTCCAAGATTTATGATTCACTTAGAAACAGACCTAAAACCTCTTTTTTGTAACAAATTAAAGATCAATTATAATTATTTCTTAAAGGTTTTGAACATGAAGGATAATAAATTACCGAATTATTATGCCACAGAGGTTATAAGAAAATATTTTTGGTTTAAAGAGTTAAAACAAGTAACAACAAAATATAATATAGTACAGGAAATCAACATAGAGCACGTTGATACACTGAAAAATGTTTTGAAAAAAATTGTAAACAAGATGGAAGAAAACTACCATAGAAAGAACATAGAATGGGTAAATAAATCTAAGAAATTTAATCTATACACACATTTATCGTAAACTTAGGAACACATAATTACCTCCTTATAGATAAAAAATCTGGTGCGTGCTCGCAACACACAACTTTCACTTACCAACTTACTTAGATTAAAAATTAATGCGTTTTGTTAATTGCCACTTCTCAAATGAACAGAACGGCTTTAATTATGAACAATGGTCTGTCATTAAAGGCTTACTCAGCATGCGTGGGCTCAACGAGTTTTATGAGTTGACTGAATATTTTTATTTTTTTCTCCTCTTTATGTTTTCTTTATTTTTATCATATCTCATATTTAGCCATTTCTTATTTTTAGGCGTAACGAGAGGCAGTTAATTGCTCCATGTAAACAAAAACAAAGGTACTTTATAAAAAAGAAACAAACAAACAAAAAAGGCCCCCCCCCCAAAAAAAAAAGGCCCCTCAGAACATTTTAATAATGATAAAGCTTACCTGATATTAAAGAAAACCGAATTTTCACTTAACATGACAAATTTGTTAAAAATCGTTAAAGCCGTTTTTGAGATAATCGAAAAAAAGTTAAAAATTGGAATAAAAGTCATGAAATAAAGTGCCCCCTCAGTTGGACTGATTTTGATGAAATGTTGGCTTTTACATATTTGGTATATGCATACATCAAATACCCAGTTTCTTCAAAATCGTTAAAGCCGTTTTTGAGTAAATAAAAAGTATGTACACGTGAAATTGGTACAAAATTTATTAATTAAGTCCCCCCGGTTGATCAATTTTGATGAAATTTTTACAATCGTATCTCGGGCATTTACATACATCATATACCCAGTTTGATCAAAATCGTTAAAGCCATTTTTGAGTAAATAAAAAAAACACGTGAAAATGATACAAAATTTATTAAATAAAGTACCCCCTCCCTTTGAGCAATTTTGATGAAATTTTTGCTGTCATATCCCGGGCATATACCTACACTAAATACCCAATTTCAGGTTCCCACGGTTTATAGTTTTTGAGCTAGTCTGTTCACACACACACACACACACACACACACACACACACACACACACACACACACACACACACACACACACACACACACACACACACACACACACACACACACACACACACACACACACACACACACACACACACACACACACACACACACACACACACACACACACACACACACACCACCACACACACACACACACACACACACACACACACACACACACACACACACACACACACACACACACACACACACACACACACACACACACACACACACAAACACACACACACACAAACACACACACACACACACACACAGACCATTTCGCGGGACTTGGTTATTTCGACTCAGGGGGTCCCAAAACGTGTATTTCCGTTGAAAACCGGAAGTCGAAATTTTTCACGATCGCAATACTTCCACTTACTATATATTTCATATATAGGTAAGTGAAAGTAAAAAATAAATTTTATACAATGGGTTTTTAAAGCAAGAGGGGAACTGCTAAATCTAAAAATCTGGTGCGTGCGCGCAACACACAACTTTCACTTACCAACTTAGATTAGAAATTAATGTGTTTTGTTAATTGCCACTTCTCAAAGTTATACATTTTTCCACATTCATTTCTTATTTTTGTTTTCATTTGCTCAAAAAAAAAAACACTGATTTCTTTTATTATTAAATAAAAGTTTTTACTTGTGATAATTCGGCAATGCAAGCATAATACTCCAAGTCGTCTGATTTTATAATTCTCTATGTACTTGTTGAATATTTCATTTAGTTCCCATGAAACAAATAATTCTCATTAAATGAACAGAACATCTTTTATTATAACACATTGGTTTGTCATTAAAGGCGTACGGTGCATGCGTGAGCTCGAGGTGTTTCACGAGTATGAGTTGACGGAATGTTTTTCTTTTTTTCTCCTGTATTTGTTTACTTGATTTTTTCATATATCATATTTAGCCATTTCCTATTTTTAGGCGTGATGAGAGACAGTTAATTTCTCAATATAAACTAAAACAAAGGTACTTTATAGGAAAACAAAAAAGGCCCCTTGCCCATTTAAGCCCCCTCAGAAATTTTAATACTGATAAAACTTACCTAATATTATTGAACACCTAATTTTCATTAAACATGACAAATTTGTCTGTTCACACACACACACACACACACACACACACACACACACACACACACACACACACACACACACACACACACACACACACACACACACACACACACACACACACACAGACCATTTCGCGGGACTTGGTTATTTCGACTCAGGGGACCCCAAAACGTGTATTTCCGTTGAAAACCGGAAGTCGAAAATTTTCACGATCGCAATACTTCCACTTACTATATATTTCATATATAGGTAAGTGAAAGTAAAAAACAAAATTCATAATGAAGAAGATGTGCAGGAAATATGTTCACTCTGCAATAAAGGAGAGATATAAAATACGCATAATTTTCTGGTAATATGCCCTATTTTAGCGAAATTCCGAAGGAAATGTTTCAATAAGAACCAATTAAATAATAACAAACTTATAGAATATTTAAATGGTAGAAACTGGGATAACCTAATAACATATTGTAAACTATCGTGGGCCTATAGAACAACATTGATAACAGAGTTTAAGTTCTAAATTTATGTAAAATACAGTAATTAATAATAGAAAAAAAAATAAAACTAGGTAATAAACATAGTATGTAGGAAGATATATTTATATATTTTTTGCATTTGTTTTCTTATTTAACTTAGGGTGTAGTCAGTTTTATAATAGGAAAAAATAAACAATAATAACAATTTTAATCCATTAGTAATAAGTTTGATCATTTACGTATGTGCATACTGAGAATTTGTTTGAATTTATAAGTGTATATATTTTTATTTATAATGTATATATATATATATATACATTTAAAAAATCAACCTTTGAGATATTAGTGCTCCTTGAAAAATCATGACTCTCTAAGTCCTCATTGGTTTTCATGAAATGAAGAATTGTTCCCTAAAGTTGAACAACCTCAGATGACTCCCCTCCTCTGAAATGTTGAGCTGTGTATGCTCTGACAAATGATTTCCCAAAAACAGGGAATATTTAAAGCATGGGCGGCTTATTTTATGAAAAAAAAATGGCATTTATAAGGTCGTACGTTATTATGGTTTGGGTAATCAGAAGCACTGATAATGAGTGAGTAACTGGTTATCCTTCAAGCGCATTATTTAAAACACAATATGCATTTAAACTTATAAATATCAAACAGGAAAGGGTTTGTAAATTAAAAATCTCATTCAAACTAATTAAAGGAAATATTTTTACTTACCAATAAACTTAAAATCAGAAGTTGAAAAAGTAATTTTAATATAGAGGTGAGATAGTCAACTGTTAATCTTTACGATAGGTTAAATGATGATCAGGATTTTCAGTTTGAAAAAAAATTTATTTTCGAAAGCCAACGTTTCGATCCAACTTGTGGATCTTCATCAGGGCTAAAAGAAAACAAATATATGAGTATCTATGCTAGAGGATGACAATAAATGAATATTACAGAACTGATAATAATCTAAAAGATGGTAAGCATTATACATGAATGTATAAATAAGTAGCTGGTTAGTAAGATAAAATAGAATCTGATATTATAATAAGTTCTGTAAAATATTCATTTATTGGCATCCTACCTATCGTAATTTTACTTGGTCTGTTATAAACCTTATTGAATATGGGCTAGTGTGGTTTGAAGTGGACTGTATAAAGGTAAAATAAGTTTAAATTGAAATAAAATAAGGAAAATAAATATACTCTTCTAAAGAAAACAATCTCTTGGGGTGGGCCTGAAGGTTTTACATTATTGTTAATGGTTAGTTTTAAAATTTGGAAAATATGGTGACATGAAGATTTAAATGAGGATGAGATGATTGACGGGTCGAAATTTGGCTGAATCTCATTCTGAGTTGGTTTGAAGGGATGAATTTGATGATATTGGTTTTCTTGTTGAATAAATTATGTTACTCACTGTTTGTCTGCCGGCTAGCTCATACTCCCTACTCTCCCTCCTCCTGGGTTCACTGACTGGGTCTACTCCATAATTTGGAAAGTATGGTGAATCATAAGAAAAAAAAATGTTTTGCCCGCATGCGGTTCTTGGCTAGCTTCAAAGTTCCTCGCCTGCACATTCAAGTCGGCTTAGTTCCCTTGAGTGCCGTAGGTGGCAGCAGCGACGTACTTAGCGAGAGTAGGAACGAGCTGAGAATACGCAGCGCGAAATATGTCATACTGTTTCAACAATTGCATTTAGGTAAACGACGACACAAATATGTGTGGGTACATGGGATACGCTTCAGTTTACCTGAACAAACCGCCCACCAAAATCGGCTGTGCTGATTTTAAATAAAGAAAATAGACACTTGATATAACATAATATAATGAAATCATGCTTCATACTCAACTAGTTAATAATAAGAGAAAAAAAATATATAAACTACTGTTATTAGTATACGTGTACAAGTAAATATGAAAAAATAAAAGAAAAATAGAAATAAAATATATACTTCAATCAATAAAGTTTTCCCTACTTTCTTCAGAAGGGAAAAGAGAAGCGAGAAAAGTGACAGCTCTAGTAAGGATGCTGCCGGTAGGGGTTCGGACAAAGACAGTTCGGGTGACGCCATCTCTGCCGGGAAAGGTATCGACACGACCTACTGGCCAATGACCGGGGAAACAGCGTTTTTCAAGGAGGATAACTAAATCACCGCTTGAAAGATTCTTGACACCTTTGTTCCATTTAGTTATTTGCTGGAGCGTGTGGAGGTAATCTTTTCGCCATCTTTCCCAGACGGTGTTGATCTGTGCTTGAAGGAGACGCCATCTGGATAAGGCAGAAGTGCGTGTCAGTATTTCAGGTGGCGTGGCTGATGATGAACATCCAGTGAGTAGATGTCCTGGTGTAAGACAATCGAAATCATGAGGATCTTCTTTGAGTGAACACAGAGGACGAGAATTTAGCAAAGACTCAATTTTGCAGAATGCGGTTGATAGCTCTTCGAACGTGTATGGCTGTGAACCTATGTTGCGCGCAAGGAGTCCCTTGGCTGACTTTACGCCGGCTTCCCACAATCCCCCGAAGTGAGGAGCTCGAGGTGGGATGAATATCCATTCAATACCCAGTGGTGCTAAATGATGAACTAGTTCGGGTTCCATGCTTCTTTGGAGCTTGTATGGTAAATGTCCTTCAGGATGCGGGAGGCACCGACAAAGTTGGTTCCGTGATAGGAAAATATGGTTCTGGGAGAGGTAAACCTTTCCAGTGCTGCTAAGAAGTAAGAAGGCTGCAGTGAGGGAGGAAACTACCTCAAGATGGAGTGCTTTCGATGCCAAGCAAACAAATAAACATAGATACGCTTTTCCGAGCGCTAAATTCCTTCTTTTAGATTCTTTGATGAGGAAGGGGCCGGCGCACAGTGGGGCGAGTCCACTGTCCGGCCGGACATTAGGCCAAAACATGAAAGTTAAAATGTAGAGGTTTCATTGTAATATTAATAAACTAGAATCCTTTCCCCGCCATGTGCACTAATTTTTAACTCAATCTTTGCATTAATAATGATACAATATGAGTTGAAACATGACAGTAAGACATTCATATTTTTTATATTTAAAGTTAGTGTGCCTATATTTTTTTGGCTAAACCTAATGGAATGTTTACAGTATGTTCAAGCATTGCTAATGAATTGTAATACACCAGAAATACAGTTTTGGAAAAACATATGCAACAGTTACGACGGTTCTAACAAATGTAAACTATTTGGTACAATATAGTAAAACGCCCGAAATTGCCCGGAAAACTACATATACCCTATTGTTAGCAAAGGTTTGAACTTTTATAAACAGTTTTCCGATCTTGCCACAATCTGCCTATACTCATTATAATGAGATTTTACCACGCGTGAACACTGAACTCAAGAGTGAATTTGGTGATTTAGAACATCTTCTTAGCATATTTGGGTTTTCATCAACTCATAATCCTTAAATTAATATATTTCGAACCAACTGCAACAATTTATTCAACAAATTACGATTTTCAATAGAATAGCTTTGAACATTTAAAAAAATTATTAATTTTTTTAATATTTTAACTTTGTATTGCATAATAATAATTAGTAAGTTAAAAGAGTGCACTGTACACGAAATATTGTTAACAAAAATATTTCCCTGTCTTTAATTTACATTAAATTATAAATAGACAGTAGTTGCTTGGTTAAAGTAGGTAGTTTGGAATTGACTAAAGTTATAATTTTGTTTGACTTTTTTTTAATTCCTGTCAAACAAAATCAAACGTAGTTATTATACGACTTTTGTGCTGCTAACATCATAAATATGAAAAGAAACAATTACCTTTTTCTTTTCTTCAAAAGAATAAGCTAGATTTGACTGATACGACCTGGCTTCGGAATGAGGATCAAAAAACAAATCAAAAACATTTTTAGGTTTATGGAGAGCAGCATTCCAGAAAAACGTCAAGAATCGATAGTTTGCTATAAACTCCGATCCCATTTGAATCTCAATATAATAGTGTTGTGAAAAGTAAAATGTCCCAGGAAGCAAAAAGCTTGCTCATAAGGTAGAATGTGAAGCTAATGAATAATTTCATAATTCTAAAAAAGGTATATTACATTAAATTTGTTAATATTTAATTACATTTTAAATCATAGTAGTTATATCTATTTATTATTGTTACAACATACTACTGTAAACGTGATTGCTATAAATTTTTAATATGAAATTGCTAATGCATTTTGAATTTGAATATAATATACGTACGATATATATATATATATATATATATATATATATATATATATATATATATATCGTATATATATATATATATATATCGTATATATATATATATATATATATATATATATATATATATATATATATATATATATATTTGAGTATATATATATATATATATATATATATATATATATATATATATATATATATATATATATATATATATATATATATATATATATACTCAAAAACATAAACTGACAAAATTTGAGAAGTCCAGCGAAATTTCTTTGAGAGTGATAGCCGATGTAAGACGAGAGTGTGGACTCGTCCCACTGTGCGGCGTAGTCGACACCGACTTCGACAAAGCACCTAAATTGGGAGATTCTTTCTCTTGGAAGGCTGGCCATAAGTGGTGTGTGCGGTTTGGCTATCAAAATGCGGCACCGAGCGCAACGGCGGATGGAGCTTCTAACAAGTTTTCCAGCTTTGGGAATCCAATATTTTCCTCTAACTAATGCGAGGGTAAGAGTCGGTCCTGCATGAAAATATTGTGTATGTGTATGTAGAATGATGAGCCGCGCAAGAGGCGATTGCTGTGGAATGAGGGCTGGATGCTTAGCTGTGAATTTTAACTGCGAATGATGGAGTCTACCGCCTACCCTGACAATACCCACTTCATCGACGAATGGAGACAAGTCCCTGTACGATTTGGAGGGAATACCTGATTTGGAAAGGAGTTTCTTGGGGAGGTAATGCCTCTGTATGGCCTTTATGCATCGAACTTCGGCTTCCTGATTCTTCTTCGCTGTGATGAAGTCCGATAAGGGAGAATTTCCATTTCGGGCCCGTCTTGCGAGTCTCAAAATTCGGGACACTGTTCTTATAAGGGACGAGAAGGAGGAGAATCGGGACATCCAGTCACAGTTTACATCATCATTTTTCTTGGATTCGGAGATGTTGGCCGAAACGACACTTGGATTATCCTATATGGGAGCCATAACGAAAGGGGTTCTTTCAACCAGGAAGGACCGTTCCACCAGAGTGAACATTTGCTGAGGGCTTGAGGTTCACATCCGCTAGAGGCAACGTCCGCTGGGTTCTCCTCTGATCCACTGTGGTGCCAGCAGTGTACGGGAACGATTGTTTGGATTTGTGATACCCTGTTGGCTTCGAAAATGGATAAGGTGTGAAAAGGAGCTTGAAGCCAAGCATGGACTACTTGCGAATCAGTAAAGCAAACTATTGTTTGAGACAGAGACTGTGGGATGGAAGAGACCAATTTAGAGAGCAATACGGCTCCACATAGCTCCAATCTGGACACTGATATGAATTTCAATGGAGCTTTCTTTGTCTTAGCCTTTATGAGTGCAACTCTGACATCGTCACAAGGGGCTTCTGACCTCAGGTAGAGAGTTGCAGCATATCCTTTTAAGGAGGCATCGCAAAATCCTATTAGAGTGAAGTGAGCCTGCATGAAATAAATTTTCCTTGGGATGCGAACAGTAGAAATATGATCCCACTGGGATGATAAGGCTTTCCATTTGATGATGATTTCATGAGGCAGTTCGTCATCCCAACCTACTTTGGCCTCCCACAGTTCTTGAATGAGAGACTTTGCGGTAAATATGATAGGAGCTAAAAGACCTAAAGGGTCGAAGATTCGAGCTATTGTTGATAGCATGGTGCGCTTCGTGACTCGGCTCAGACAAATTGGCCTTGCGGAGTAAGAGAACGTGTCGTCTTGAGAATTCCAGGATAAACCGAGGATCTTGATGGAATCGTTCTCTGATGATTTAATAACGACAGATTCGGCGGGTCTGGATGTAATGGGAATAAGTTCTTGGTGAGTGGTTGCTCATTTGCTTAGGGAAATCCACCGCTTGAGAAGATTTTCTGAAGTTCTTCAACTAGTTGACCGGCTTCACGGATGGAGTTGGCTCCCGACACAATATAATCGATATACATGTCCTCAGTGATGCGCTTAGCAGCGAGAGGGAACTTGGCACCCTCGTCCTTCACAAGCTGTCTGATGATACGTAATGCTTGGTAAGCGCTAGACTTAACGCCGTAAGTCACCGTGTTGAGCTGAAATTCTTGTAATTTTTCCATGGTGTCTTCACGCCAGACGATCTGTTGATAGTGCCTTTCATCAGGATGTATTAAGATTTGGCGGTACATCTTTACTAAGATCGCACAAATCGAGATTTCATAAAGCCTGAATCTGATAAATATCGAGCACAAATCTGCCTGAAGTTTCGGTCCTGAGAGAAGTAGATCGTTAAGGCTTACGGTGCTTGAGGTGCATGAGGCGTCGAATACCACGCGAAGCTTGAGCCCTCGCAGTGATTCTTGCCACACACCATGGTGTGGGATGAGGTATGGTGATTTGACGTCAGTGGGAGTCATGTGACCGAGCTCATGGTATTCCGCCATGAACGTGGAATAAGAACGAGCCAAAGTTGTATCCTTTTCGAATTTCTTCTCGAGAGAGCGGAATCTTCTTAGAGCTAAGTCTCTATTGCAGCCAATCATAGGGAATTCATCTTTGAAAGGGAACCTGAAAATGTATCTGCCTTCAGGTATGCGCGAGTGAGTACGGAGAAAGTGCTCTTTGCAGAATACATCATCAGGGCCCATAACCGGTACGGCACTTGGCTCCTCTATCTCCCCAAATTCCTTGAGCTGCTTCTCTATACATGTTTTGTACTCCAGGAAATAGAGCTGGGATGTGTTAGAAGTCTGATTAGATATAGGACCGATGGTGGTGAGGCCAAAGACTGTTGGGATCAAATGAAGTTGTTGAATTCCTGAATGACGTGGGATTCCGACTACTAATTGAGCGTACAAGTCAGCGCCTATTAGGATGTCAATAGGTGCAGGAGTTGAAAAATCAGGGTCCGCCAAACGAAGGTCTTGAAGTTGCTCACAAATAAACTCCGGAATTCTCTGATTCGGAAATGATGAGTTTATTTGGTGATCGACAACTATTGCATCAGTCTTGAATTCCAGTGGGTTTTGCAAAGGACGAATCGTGCATGAAGTGGTTCCTTTGATGAGTGATTTTGTGATTGGCATATCCGCAATAGTGGCTATCCCATCATCAAACGGGGTAATGTTTGCTCCAATCGCCTTCGCAAGTGAGCTGGTAATGTAAGTAAATCGACTGCACGAGTCGAGCAGAACACGAGCAGGATGAAAACCACGCTCCGCACCTCCGATAAGGAGTCGAGCCGTTGGAAACACAAAAATGGCGAGCCTTTGAAAAAGGGGAGGCACCAAACGCGACCACAGAGGGTTGAGAAGAGGTTTGATTTTCAGTTTGTGGCACCGTGCGGGTTTTCTGCCTTATCGCTGTGTCCAGCTGCCTGTCTTCCCTTCTTGATTCGTTGAAGTCTTGATGTAGCAACGTGTGATGCATTCTCTTTCACGTGTGGCCCTTGAATCGCGATTTGCAATCGAGAGACCGGTGACCTGGTCGAAGACAATTGAAACATATTTTCCACGAGCGCACTAGACGAACTCTTTCATCGACGGGCAATGTTTTGAATGAGGCACACAAATTTGGAATCAGCAGAACTTGAAGAGGAAAAGTAGGTAGAAACAGTTTTAGAAGAGGGAGATATATGTGATGATGAGTTAAAACGGGATTTGGAGGATTTAGATGCAATTTGTGAGCCATCAACCAAACCAGAGGACATCTTGATAACAGTTTTCCTCTTTCGTACGAAATTGGTGACATCGTCAGAGGTCGGGAACTCCTTGGATGAATGTAGACTTAATTCGAATTGCCTCCTAGTCTCATTGTCAAGAGCTCTGAGTGCCAAGGTCGCAAGCAATAGCTCATATGGGTTGGGAATCTTTAGAGCTCGAAACTGGTCAATGCTATTCGCAACACCGGTGAGAAACGCCTCGTATCTTTGATGTTCAGATTTATGATATGCAACGTTACAATCCACAATTCGGTTAATGAGGATGCTTGAGAGTACTCTTGGATTGTCATAAGTCTGAACGACCTTTTCCCATGCTTGTTGATAAGAACTATCCTCGACTGGGAAACGGGAGAGTAAAGAGGCAGCTTCTCCTTTCAAAGTACTGATTAGATAATGCAGCTTTTCTACCCCAGAGAGTGTGGGTTCATTATGAATCATTGAAGTAAAAGTGTCTCTAAAATGGGTCCATTCGGTTAGGTATCCTCGAAACTCAGGAATAGGAATTCGGGGTAATTGAGGTTTACTCATGAACGTGGTTGTGTTCATTGCAGTTGACTCCCGAACATCGGAATCGTGACCTTTCACCTCAGACCGTTTCTGCAAAATCAAGAGATTGCCCCTAGCAAGTACTATTTCATTCCTGAGTTTGTCGTATGTCGATGCCCAAGATTCGCTGGGGAATTTGTCATCTTCGTCCGCTGTCTTTAACAGTTCGCTCACTTCGAACCGTTCGTCGAACACGGCTTGAAATTCGTCCGTCTTCCTGGGCGGCACGGACTTTAGCCTCATAAAGAAGTACATCGTCACCCTTGACCTTGTCTTTGTCATTAGTAGACACCCCTAACACACTAGGTTGAAGAAATCTCAATCTGCGTTCGAGGTTGGATGCTCGAGAGTAAGTTCAATTTTGCTCATTATATATAAAATAAACAACTCAGCTACCCGGGAGCAAAGGGAAAGGAGAGAGGTAAAGAGAAGGCCAGACAAACCAACAATGAGGTGATAAACAACAAAAGAGAGATGGATATGAGAGTAAATAAGTAATAAAATCTAAACCAAATTAAGAAAGTAGCACAAAGAATAATGTCTAACCACCTTGAATTCACCAAAGGGCTGATTTGAATGCGAAAAATGAGATGAGACGCCTTGAATATAGATGAAAGATGAATGACGTCGCAACTTGAAATAACTATGCCAATAACTAGAGAAGTGTACCTCTTTGGTGAATGAGCTGAGCGGTGAGGTGCGGAGAAGGTTTCAATAACAGTAGCTGACAGGGGATGTCTAACTAAAGCAGGTGGAAAGAAAATTTGAAGAGAAATAAAATATAGGCGGGCGCAATCGACTATAGGGTGCGCTAGTAGCATTTTCAAAATGTCGGAAAGAACGGGGATAGACTTAGTTGATGTAATAGTGATAGTTGGTAATTTTAAGAGACCATTAATTGAAGGGCAGGCTATTCTTGATGCAAACCACATTATAACATATGGAATAATATCTAGAAGTAAAAAAACAGTTATTTTACAAGCCTTGTGCCTTTAAACTAGCAATTTTAAAGGACTGCCCCATCAAATAAAAATGGAAATCAAATTTATTAATAATAATAAGCAATTTTCTTGTCATTGTAAGTGTAAAGCTGGTAGTTCTGGTAAATGCAAACTCATCATTGTAACTTTACTCTACGTTTTTCGGTTAGTAATAACATTAATTACCTATTCATACAATCATTGTTATGACAGCTTAGATTCTTTGTCATATTATTTATTTATTTGTGAAAACTTTCAGGCTTCGCATTGAAAACTTGGAACAATTAAGCACAACGGATGTAAGACAAAAATGGGGATCATTAAAAAAGAAAAACAAATATGACACCATGGTCCCAATGTTATTAGCATAAAACCAACATTTTGGAATAATAAAATGTCAAATACTAATATTTACTTGGATAAACATAGTCACTTTCTTTAAAATGAAGACTAAATATCGTCATATGTTTCGAAACAGGCTTATCTATTCTTAATTTTACAATCCACTCTTTAAGAAACTTTTTATTTTTTGGAAACAAATGGAATGACACATCTTTAGATTTTTTTGAAGAACACCGAGGGACCGAGCAATACCTATTAGACATTTTTCCAATAATTTTTTGCTCAATCGGGTTTTAATTATGGAAAAATAAATTAAAAACGGCAAAAAACCCTATGAATCCCAGGTAATCGCACGGCTTCTATCCTCGTTTCTCTAGTTCCTTCTAGTTCCTCAGAGAAGCAGCACCGTCGCTTGCGCTCGCCTATACAGAATGAAGTGCTACCTGTAATTAGTTATTGAATAAAGTAGAAATAAATAACCAGAAGTTTAGAGTTACTCTCATATGTAAGGTTTCCAAATATTAAAATCAATAAACAAAATGATAGGAATGCAGGTTAACTAAATGTTCATACAAGTGAGAATATTTTATAAATATGGATTAATTAATCTACATTTGATCTAAATTAAACTAAAACCGTATGTTAAGTATGAAGCTTACGTATATTCTGAGTGTTACAGTGAGAAAATAAATGAATGATTTTAGAAGAAATATGCTATTGCAACAAGGCTCTCTTTCATTGAATTATAACTTGAATAATTATTATTCAGATGTATGTATAAGTATCACTTGAATTGAATAAACTATTCTGTTGATTGAATTAACATAATTGTAGCTATGGGCTATATTGATCAACCATATAACAAAATTTAAAGTATTATGACCATATTGAATTGTAATGATTGATGATTACTATCTTTGTAATTGAATAAATTATCTAGGCCAGGGTGGATCAAAATTATGTTTGATTTATAACATCAACATTACTTGGTCTGTTATAAACCTTATTGAATATGGGCTGGTATGGTTTGAAGTGGACTGTATAAAGGTAAAATAAGTTTAAATTGAAATAAAATAAGGAAAATAAATATATTCTTCTAAAGAAAACAATCTCTTGGGGTGGGCCTGAAGGTTTTACATTATTGTTAATGGTTAGTTTTAAAATTTGGAAAATATGGTGACATGAAGATTTAAATGAGGATGAGATGATTGACGGGTCGAAATTTGGCTGAATCTCATTCTGAGTTGGTTTGAAGGGATGAATTTGATGATATTAGTTTTCTTGTTGAATAAATTATGTTACTCACTGTTTGTCTGCCGGCTAGCTCATACTCCCTACTCTCCCTCCTCCTGGGTTCACTGACTGGGTCTACTCCATAATTTGGAAAGTATGGTGAATCATAAGAAAAAAAAATGTTTTGCGCGAAATATGTCATACTGTTTCAACAATTGCATTTAGGTAAACGAAGACACAAATATGAGTGGGTACATGGGATACGCTTCAGTTTACCTGAACAATATCTATATCTTTATAATAAAAAATAATTCCTTAATAAATTCAATTATTAATAATAGATGAATATAGTGCTTGTAATGAATTAAAGAAATCATATGTTCCACAATACAAGATAGGGAAAAAATGGTAAAAGAAAATGTCATTTAATATTTTAGAAAAGTACTATTAGCGAATTCTCACGAGGATCTCTGAAAT
Source organism: Aelia acuminata (assembly GCA_911387785.2). Lineage (NCBI taxonomy): Eukaryota > Metazoa > Arthropoda > Insecta > Hemiptera > Pentatomidae > Aelia > Aelia acuminata. The sequence goes on from OU426980.1 coordinate 96,092,191, forward strand.
ATTGGCAGGTCGTGTTTAATATAAAATCCCTCAGAAAGATTTACTAGGCCAATTCTAGTCAGTTCGTACTGTGAAATGATAATAATCATGTGCTGGACTAGAAGGGTGGTTAACACTTACAGAATACAGATTGCCCTATCTGAAGTTTAAAAATTGATACTGGATAAATTTATATTATGTATGAATGCTTTTAATAGTTATTTAACTTTAACTAATATATTTTTAAAAAAGACTTTAAATTCTCTTAATCTCAACCACCCCATCCTCAGTAACTGTCTACCCCCAGTATTCTCACTCACAAGCCACCACTGCTTTATATCAAACTAAAGGGAATATTTCAGGCATAGTATGCATGTAAATAAAAAGAACTAAAATTGATAATACTTATATATTTTCCAAAAATTAAATATTATACATTTCATTCAAAAACTTATGAGCATTTCATGTCAATATTCTATCTAATAGATTAAGTAATAATTTTTTGTATTTCTTTTAATAACAGAACATCAAAAGGAACTTTAAAAAGATAGAATAAAATTAATCAGTAATGTTTTATTCCTTTTGAAGGCTTTGAAAATTAATATACGAATATATTTATATACCTAAAGAATATTAGTATTTAGTTCTTATTTTTTCAGAAGAATGAGATACAAATATACTTAAAATACAAAAAACAAAAACAAATAATAAACAATGATTAAACATATTTAAAAAAAAGTTCATATATTCATGCATACATTAATTAATTTCTGTATGTTTCATGTAAAACTAGTCCATAATAAATCTTAATACAATGTAAAACCATTATTATAATTTAGTAATTAATCTAAAAAAAATCATAACAGCAATATCTTTATGCATTCACTGTAGGTGCCCCTTTGGGGTAGGATTGACTGATGACCAAACCTATTAAGAACACGAAAAGTTTCTGAAGATAAAATACAAATCTTAATAAGTTTTACATATAATGATAATAAACAACAAAGATGATTACTAGATTTCGCATTTTTACATTCTAGTTAATTTGTATTTTTTGCTTTGACCCAGAATAAGAGAAATGCAGTTCCCTAATTAGTGGCATAGTAGACAGTCTAATGGCAATGGAAAAGAAAACTGTTGTTAGTTTCAGCACAAACATTTGATATTTCTACTTTAGTTTAGTTATTTATAAAATATATCTATACTTTTTTTAATAATAGTTATTTGAAAATAGTTATAATGTTATCTAGTATCATCTTAAACCATATATAACAATACATCACAAAAACTCCTCGTCTTCTGTTTAGGTAAAATTGTTAAAAGAAGTTATTTTTCCATGATAAAATGTTGAATATGGAATAAATAAGTGTTTGTTTGTTTAAATTAAAATATGGACATCCAACATATTTTTTTGTTTTGTTTCCTTTTTGTACAGAATGTCAATAAAGATTAAAAAACAAAATGATATATTTCATAATTAATTAATTATATGTATATCAATATGACTAATTATAATACATTGCATTTATTAATTAAATCAAAGGAATATTAATTTTTCTTTTATAGTTCATGATTTACCATTAACTTTAGAAATATAGGATTCATTATATAATCAATAAAACATATGAATACATATGTAATAATGCCCATATTTCTATAAAATATTCATTAATTTCTTTTTCTATTATCACAAACATCAGAAGTTACTTCTAGCAATGAAACTTGCATTTGTAAAACAATGCAAAAATCTTTTAAAATTAAAAAAATTATACAACAAATTTATCTAGCAACCCACATAAACACCCACACAATATAAATACATTCAATTTTATAAATTTAAGTGTGTGTACTATTTGTGGATATTTAAGTGTGTGTGCTTGCATGTGTGAATCTAAATATATTTTCCATGGTATAACTGTTGCACACATACAAACAAACACATATTTAAAAGAAAACACATAATAAATGGATTGAACCTAACATTTAAATAATAGGAATTTCACTAATATTACCTTTGTATTTTAAATCCATTTAAAACAAGTTCAAAAGGTAAATTTAATTAATACAAACAAATCAAAAAATAGATAATAATGAAAGACAGCAAAACAATAATAATATTATTGTTACGTAATACATAGTATAAACTATTTGTAAGAAAATAGTTGTCCTTTTAAATGTAGAAAATTAAATTAAAGTAAGGAACATGATAATAAGCAACATCACTATAAAATTTTTAGCTACATGTTTACAGAGTCATAATATTTTAGATAACATTACTTGTCAGTCTCATAAATCAGTCTTATTTCAGTTATGGAAAGGAAAATTATTAGATTATACAATCTTTAATACATTCTTTCATGTATAAAAATCTAATATATATGCATATCCTACGTACATATACATATAAACACACACACACATATATATATATATATATATATATATATATATATATGTATATATATATATATATTTATTTATATTAATCTTCTTATTTCTTATATTCTAAAATATATAATGCCCTTTGAGAACTAACTAAATTTCTTTATGGCACACAATCAGTCAAGTCTTTATAAGTAAAAGTGGCATTATTTCAGTTTTAAAAAAAATTATATAAAATAGTTTCTTTTTGTACTTAATTTAAAACCTGAGGAACAATTCACATTATTTATTTTATTAGTATTTAGTGCCAATACTAATATAATACCCACATTGAATGTGGCAAATTCAACCAAATTAAGTAGTTCTTAAAAAATGCTCATCCTAGGGACAAAGATCAATATTCTAAAAAAAAATAATAAAAATAACACTTTAATAATAATGCTTAGGAATTTTAAAATACTTGTATTCTGTTATTACCAAAATCAACTACAACAATTTTTCCATTAGGTGAAAGACAAATACCACTTGGACGATCCATTTGTCCAGGTTCTTTCCCTGCAGTTCCAAATTCACAAATAAAGCTTCCATTTGACTCAAAAATTTGTATTCTATTATTCCTTGAATCTGCTACAACAATATTTCCAGCAGGGTCTACAGCAACTCCTTGTGGCCTTAAAAATTGCTTCTCACCACAGCCTTCAGCACCTAAAAATTTAGCATTCTTGAAATTTGGTTCGATGACTACAAGTCGATGGTTGTTAAAATCAGTCACAATAACGCCTCCTCTAGCCGAAAAACAAACACCACGAGGTGAATCAAAATGTTTCACCATATTCGAAGAATTTTCGAAGCCATACTTAGCGATGAAGGAGCCATCATTGTTAAAAAGTTGAATGCGATGATTGCGAGTATCTGAAACTACAATTTTTCCATGACCATCAACTGCTACATCCCAAGGATAATTAAACTGACTTATTTTAGATCCTTTTTCACCAAATGTAAAAATGAACCTTCCTTCCTGGGTAAATACTTGAACCCTATGATTATCTTTATCAGTTACTATGATTCGGCCAAGAGGATCAACAGCTACTCCAGCTGGACGGTCAAAAAATCCAGGTTCTGAACCGTGAGACCCAAATTTGCGTAAGAAACTTCCATCAGATTTAAATATTTGTATACGATTATTACTTCTGTCCGCAACCACAATATTACCCTCAGCTGTGCAACAAACACCCCATGGTCGACATAATTGGCCATCTTGTTCACCTTCACCTCCAAGGATCAAAACTGGATCTCCAATCAGAGTATAATCTCTCCAAGTACTTCCTGGAATGTTGCAACGTAGTCTTGAAGGTTTGATTAATTGATTTGGGATCAATGGAGCCTCTTTAGGTCTGTGATTGCCAAAAGTCCATATTGGAAACCTAGAAACTTCATTACATGGCTTTTCTTGAGTAGTGAAAGATGGCATGCTGTTAACAATATGAGCAAGATCATCTAAAAAGGAAGCATTTCTGTTAGGCAAAAAAGGTTTACCGAAATTCCTTAACATCTCTTCACCTATGGCACCTGGAGTAAACCCAGTGGTAGTTACATCAGCCATTGAACCGATAGCATATAGAACAGAGCAGTCAGGTGGTATTATAGATATGTAATCATCGACATGTGGCATGTTTGCTCTAATTGAACGAAGTCTCTTTAACTCAGCTGAAATGCTGTCCCGCATTTGAAGAAGATCAATGGGTGCTCCAACATCTAAGGCATCAGAAAGAGCTTTGGATGACTGAGTAAAGCAGGAAAAGAGAGTTCTATAACCTTCGATTTGTTGTTGAATAGCTTTGTATTTCATAAGCCTGATTCTTTCAACTTTAGAAATAAGTTCACGTTCTCTTTCTTCAATTGCAATTTGAAAACGCCGCATCATACTCCTGATTTCTCTTGTAACAGATTGACTTCTGAAGTTAATGGTCTCAAGCATTCTTTGAGAAATATCCAAACATTCCTTTGCTGATTGGGCACTCATTTTTGCATCTGCAAGGAGTTTAAGGCTAGAAGTACGAGCACAATCAATTGCTTCTTGAATGTAGACATAATTGTGGGATCTATGGTCTGCTGAATTGCATTCTTGACAAAAAACTAAACTACAATTATCACAGTACATTTTCACAGTATCTGTGAGATGCAAATCACATATTGCATTGCAGTTTCCATTTAATATGCAGTTGGGGCTACTCTGGCTTGTAACATTTGATGAACTGGAATATGCAGATGATGAAGGACTTAGATGAGGTTCATCAAGAGGAATAATGCAATGATCTTTGGTCAGCTTTACTCTAATATGAGCTCTTACACAATTATTACAAAGTAATTCATTACAATCCTTACAGCGAGATGTAGCTTTAGCAACTTCATCACAGTTAAGACAAAGATATGGTGGATCTGGTTTATCCTGCAAAATTTCACTAAAGATGTCTTCAGAATCTAGGGTGCATAAACTGTTTAAACAAGACAACATTGTCGAAGGATCAGAAAATGCCGTCTCCATATCCCTAAAACAAAATAAAAATATAAATCAGATCATTTATTTTTAATTTACAACTCACATATATAGTAATTATTATTTGGTTAGAGTTTTGTGAAAAATCGTTCATTTGTGATGTTTATATTTAAGAGATAATAATAGTTTGCTGGATTTAAAGAGCCGTTGTTTCTATTTTTTTTTTTTTTTGTTATTTTAACATGAGATTTCGTTTTGTAATGACATTTTAAGGATAGATCATTAAAATAAATTTTAAAAAATTAAATGCTTTCAGTTAAGTGATTTGTCCCATCACCCATGAATATGACGAAAATTTTAAAAATGATCCACACATATAATGTTGAACTGGGGGAAGGGGGGCAGGGGAGAGAAATCTGGGCCTACCCAAAGCTCCAAAATTTCGTCACAGAATTAAATATTTTTGATATTTAAAGAACTTTTTGTCTGCTTAGAACGACTTAAGATACTTACTTTAAACATTATTAGTTTACTTTTCTTTTTATATAAATGATTTTTTGAATTGAGGTTAATGTAAAAAGAAGAATACAGCTTTTTTCTATATATTAATCATAGATTATAAAATTCCCAACCCTAATCTTAAAATTAAAAAAAAAAAGTGCTTATTTAAATCTTATTATTCAGATTCCTTATGATTAGATTCATGCTAATAAAATCCATGATATTCGATTTTCGTATTTCTAATAAATAGTAACAATTTGAAACAAAATTGAACTATCCCTACAAGAATTATTATTTATTAGTGTTATGTCCACTTGCGGCAGCTGGAACATCAGAGAATGGAAAATCACTTACTGGAGGAACTGGAGGAATAGAAAATAACCAAACTTCGATAATTTTAAATATTTTTTCTAGGAATAGAAAAGATTGGCCTTATAATCAGAAGATTGGTGTAATAATTATACTAAGAATTTTATTGTCATCATGAAAAGAAAAAGAATTGAATATATATATATATATATATAGGGTAACTGTACCAATAGTTGACAGGTTAAGAAAAAAATATTAGATTATTGACACTGTTTCCTAAAAAATTGATGTTAGGTTAATCTTTGTTATGAATTTAGTTAGGCCAATCCCTCTAGAAAACTGGGAATACAATATCCTATGGTCTACATTTACGGTTTTTATAAAAAATGATTTCTTTGAACCTTCTAAAATGTGCCAATAGTTGACACATCAAAATGGAAAGGTTTGGAATGTTGACATTTATTGTGTCAATAGTTGACACTTACATTATTTTTTAATTTCCCAAGGAAAATATTAGGTAATAAGGACTGCAATAAAAGTTAATAATTTTTTATTTATAAACTATTCAAAATTGAAACGAAACATAAAATTTCCACAATTTAATTACGTTTTACACAAAAACTTAATAGACAAAAGAAAAAATATTAAACTGAAAAATGAGATCATCCAATTAAGAATAATACAGATACCATATAAAATCAATCATTTTAAATTAATCTACCTCAAGTGGGAAACTAAAATGGTAAGTTTTCTGTCCATTAAAAGTAAAAACTTTGAGCATAGGTATCGCGGACATAATATCACATGATGGGACTGTGCAACATGTATCGGTGTTAATAAAATTTGTTTTCATCCGAAGCATGGTTGTAAAAGTAAAACCAGAAACTCTAATTTACTGACAACTTTAGTAACTTGAGCCAGACATTTTTTACGCTTAAATATCTTATTTGAGAACCCAACTATTATAAATAATTTTCCTTCATCAACACTTAAACTACCTTGCTCCTCCTCTTGAAGAAATATTCCTTGATCAACATTAATTCTCTGCTCCTGCTCTTGGGGATCTAAGCTTTTCTGACTTTCTTTCTCGTCCCAAATTTCTGGTTGGGATAGTATGGTTTCGTCTACTTCCAGTGCTGCAGCATTTTCAGGTATAAATTTTTAAATTTATAAATTTTTATCTTGTCCAGATTAACTGAATTTTTCTTAGGTTTCTTTTTGAATATCTATTTACTACATTTATTTACATCTATAATTATTATAAGTTTATAATAAGTTGTATTATTCAATCCATTCAACTATTTAACTTTACGATATATTTTATTCCCTAATAAAAAAAAAATTATTATAATTTCCGACTGTTACAATTGTTACTTAATTTAAAAAATAAACAAAACAAGATTATGTCAAATAAAGATGAGGCTATGCATGGGTGTCAACTATAAACACACACAATGTCAACTTTACAAACAGAATATTCCACTAGTTGACAAGTTTGAACGGATAGTTGACACCCCTGTCGAACATTGGTAAGGGTGGAGCTAGATCAGTGATTCCACTGATAAAAAATAATTGAACACAAATAAACAAACTAAAAAGCTTATTTAGTGTGACTTGCCACACTAATGAAACAGGGAAGCAGAAACCACTTGTTGAGGCCACTGGAAAATTCTCCATTATAACCTCTCACAATTAAGTCTCAGTTTTCATCACACTTATGCTGATGGCAGCCAACTAATAAAACTTGGGAAATTACCACCAAATTTTGAACCAAGATAATCTACCATGAATCTTATTATTCACGATTTTTGTAGGGAGTGTAAGGGCTACTGGCAATACGTAGAAAACATTTTCAGAGGAAGAAAAAAAATGGAAGCACTAAGACGGATGTTTTCAGAACCGACATTAGGGCGTGTTGACCTACCCCAACCAACCCTCCCTTTGTCTGCAATCGATCTGCCTGCTCCATCACCATTTGCTGCCAGCATCCAACCATTACCAATGAGTAGGAAATCCTACAGATATACACGAGGTATTTTTAATTCTACTTTGAAGCAGTACAATAACGAAAGCGCCAATGATAAGTAGAATAAATAAACTGAAATCTTTTATAGATCTCAAAAACGCTTCTTCACTAATAAGCTTAAATAAAATAGAAAAAAAATATGTTAATTATAATTAATTATAAAAAATTAATTAATTATAAGCAGAACGGCTAAAATTAAATTAAAAATATATATTTTAAGTTAACAGCTATTTTGGATTTAAAAACAAATTATATTTCATGGAAAATATAATATATACTGAAAAATGATCTTTCAAATCCATGCTGGTTTGAACAAACAAAACGTCTCCCAAAATTATCAAGGGAACCATGCCTTTTTTTTTAATTTGAGAACAGGAGTGGATTTGTTCGACATATTTTAATGCCGCTCGCAGGCATGACATATAATGGTAAAAAACTATTATTACTGTATAGTTAAAAGTGCATTTTTGAGTGAGTGTGTTTGTGTTGTATCAAATGATAATATCAACAAGGTGGTAGCCGAAAAAATACGAAAATATCTGGACCTAAGGTAATTTAAGCTTTATTAGATGTTACTACCAGCATGGTTATTAATAGCAAAGAATAAGATTTTTTGGTTTTACCCTTGTCTAAGTTGATAACATAAATGTTGAGAAAAAAAAGAGAATAATATAATTATATTAATCCTTATTGTTAATTATTGAGTTAGCCTGATGGTAAGAAAATTGAACAGCTGTAATCAAGGTCCCGAGTTCAAACCTCACAGGATATCTTTAATATTTTGTCACAAATCGTCTATGGAACCTAAGGACACTAATGGGGCAAACCCAACCTCTATTAAGTGGTTACCATTAATCAAAAAATAATGAAGGGGAAAACTAATGGTTGAGCGTGATCACCTCTATAAACGACAGCTTAATAAGAAACGGAAAATCTTAACTGCACCCAAGACACTTCATGGATAGTAATGGTACATTTAATTATTTTAAACTAAGTTGTAATGAAGGTAATTAGTTGATCGTAGAAGTATATGTGATGGAAATGGTTGGGGGTGGGGTCAAATGAAACACTATATGTGCAATAGCATATATGTATATTCTGTGCCGACGTTTCGACCCGAGATTCAGGTCGTCAGGGCTAAATATGAAACAAGATAGCAACCTATAAAATATATGAAGAAAAGAAAAAATAATAAATAAATAATATATACATATTGATACGTGAAACATGTACTGCCTAATTAAAATTTAATAAATTATAAATCAAGATATATTTTAAATATTATAAAATTGGAAATCTAAGTCAAAAGGAAGAACAAAGGGAATTAGGAAGAAGCGATTAGCCACCTGCACGTACAGGAAACAACATACGATACCGTAACGGCCATATTGAAGAGAGATAAAGATACAGATGAAGAGAGAAAAAGATATAATCGCAATACTTGGCCGCCAGATATCGCCCCAAAAAGTGCGAGAGTGGGAGAAGCGGGAATAGGCATTCCTTGTGGCAGTTTCATCGCGCGAACTTCTTAGTACTAGTCATTACAGCTTACCTGTAAATTTGAAAATGATCTGTGGAAAGGAATCCAGGATGCAGAGCCTGTCATCAGTATATCAGCAATAGCAAATACCATAAATTATATTCTGCAGAATAATTTTGTTTATCTCATAAATGAGTTCAACGTAATAATTTCAATAATATTTATATTCAGTTAGTTCAAAAGCGCTTGCAATCATTGTTAATATTTTCAATTATAACGATTTCAAAGTAGTTTACAGTTTAATTAATAATAAGATTTAGTTTTGTAAAATAAATTTAAATAATGTTTTTTTTCTGTCATCATAAAAGATAATACCAGAGATCAATGTCACCATCTTAATTTTATGTCAATATTCTTAATGAATAAATTATTTGTAATGTATTAAGTTTTCTTCTTCTCCTCCACAATTCACTCCTGATAGTAAAATATAGCTTAATTTCATGGTAATTTTTACTTTCCCTTACCTATAAATGACATATATAGTAAGTGGAAGTATTGCGATCGTGAAAAATTTCGACTTCCGGTTTTCAACGGAAATACACGTTTTGGGGTCCCCTGAGTCCAATTATAACCAAGTCCCTCGAAATGGTCTGTGTGTGTGTGTGTTTTTTTTTTTACGAAGGTAGATGGAAATCTTCAAAAGACGCGGATAGGCCCGTACCTATCCGTGTGTGGGATTTTTACCCACTAAAACCACCTCCTTACACCTGTTTCCCACCCTCCACGGGACCACCGTAAGGCATTACTTCATGGAGGGGGACTGGCTGTGTGCCGCCTCATTCTATTAGGCTACGCCCCAGCTCGCCTTTCCTTCTCTTCTTTCCTAAGTTGCTTGATGGTTGGCTAGGCGTTGTCCAGCCATCCAGTTCTCATTGCTGATTAGCATCAAAGCGACAACATTATCCGCAGTAGGTTCTGATCCGCAAACTTCTTGAAATTCCTCCCTCTCCTTCTGGAAGCGGGGACAGCAGAAGAATGCATGTTCCACCGTCTCTTCGGCTGATGGGCATACTGGACATTCGGCTGTATTATCCAGCTTAAATCGATATTGATATGCTCGAAAACAGCCATGTCCCGTAAGCAGCTGGGTGAGGTAGTAGTCAACATCACCGTGTTTTCTGGTTACCCAGGGTTGGATATGAGGGATTAGCCTGTAGGTCCACCTTCCGTTCGATGCCATATCCCAGCGTCGTTGCCATATCTCCACTGTGATCTCTTTTTCTTCGGCCCGAGGAATGCAGTCAACTCGGTTGTGTGTGTGTGTGTGTGTGTTTGTGTGTGTGTGTGTGTGTGTGTGTGTGTTTGTGTGTGTGTGTGTGTTTGTGTGTGTGTGTGTGTTTGTGTGTGTGTGTGTGTTTGTGTGTGTGTGTGTGTGTGTGTGTTTGTGTGTGTGTGTGTGTGTGTGTGTGTGTGTGTGTGTGTGTGTGTGTGTGTGTGTGTGTGTGTGTGTGTGTGTGTGTGTGTGTGTGTGTGTGTGTGTGTGTGTGTGTGTGTGTGTGTGTGTGTGTGTGTGTGTGTGTGTGTGTGTGTGTGTGTGTGTGTGAACAGACTAGCTCAAAAACTATAAACCGTGCGAACCTGAAATTGGGTATTTAGTGTATGTATATGCCCGCGATGTGACAGCAAAAATTTCATCAAAATTGCTCAAAGGGAGTGGGTACTTTATTTAATAACTTTTTAAGTTTTTTTTCGATTTTCTCAAAAACGGCTCTAACGATTTTGATTAAACTGAGTATTTGATCTATTTATATGCCCGAGATATGACTGTAAAAATTTCATCAAAATTGATCAACCGAAGGGGGGACTTTACTTAATAAATTATGTATCATTTTCACGTGTTTTTATTTTTTTTATTTACTCAAAAACAGTTTTAACGATTTTGATCAAACTGGGTATTTGATGTATGTATATGTCAAAGATGTGATAGGCAACATTTCATCAAAATTGGACAAACGGAGCGGGCACTTTATTTCATAATTTTTTTTCCAATTTTACCTTTTTTTCGATGATCTCAAAAACGGCTTTAACGATTTTTATCAAATTCGTCATGTTTAATGAAAATTATGAGTTCTTTAATATCAGGTAAGCTTTATCATTATTAAAATGTTCTGAGGGTTTTTTTGGGGGGGGGGGGGTTGGGGCCTTTTTGTTTGTTTGTTTTCTATAAAGTACCTTTGTTGTTGTTTATATGGAGGAATTAACTGTCTCTCGTTACGCCCAAAAATAAGAAATGGCAAAATATGAGATTTGATAAAAATAAAGAAAACATAAAGAGGAGAAAAAAGAAAGATTTCAGTCAACTCATAAAACTCGTTGAGCCCATGCATGCGGAGTACGCCTTTAATGACAGACCATTGTTCATAATTAAAGCCGTTCTGTTCATTTGAGAAGTAGCAATTAACAAAACGCATTAATTTCTAATCTAAGTAAGTTGGTAAGTGAAAGTTGTGTGTTGCGCGCACGCACCAGATTTTTTTACATTGATATGAGCCTTACCCCTCCTTTTTATAAGCCAGGGTTTGAAATTAACTCTTATTTTGTGGGAAAGAGAATTAAAATCAAATCAGGACTTTTATACTTCTAATAAATAAATAAAAATCACATCATGACTTTTATATTTCGGGCCAGAAAATAAAAGTCCTGATATGATCTTTATCACAATGATATCTAATATAAAAGTCAAAGCTTGATTTTCATTATTTAAGGAGGAATTTATTAGCTTTTTTATCGGATTTCTCTATATTGTTGTTCATTATTGGTTAACCGTTTTTATGGAAATCTTATAGGGTATAATAAATTACCTTATATCGATCTTAAGATCGATTATTAGATTATCAAGGCTGCTGATAATGAAAAAAATATCGATATACAACCTCAGGCTCGCTCAGGTATCGATTGCAACTTATCCGATATTTACAATATCGGGGTCGATTTCTAGGTTAATTGGGGTGCTAAATTTGAAAATGGTATCGATTTTTCGATTACGCGCTCAGGTATCGATTTATTTCAAGTTACGCGATATAAATGATATTGGGGTCCACTCATAGGTTATTTGAGGTGCTGAATTTGAAAATGATAACGATTTTTCGATTACGCGCTCAGGTATCGATTTATTTCTGTAACGTGAAATATCTGTATTAAAACATATATATAGTTATTTTATTAAATAAGAAATAATTAAGAGCTATAATTATAAGTTCTAATTAAGTACGGTCGCTAGTGAAGTTCACCAGTGCTGGGCTCTGGTTGTGTTCTAACTTAACTAAAAGGTAAGATAGCGAGATCTAGAGATAAGGCATTCTAGGAGCAGCCTCGCGAGGATCTGGACTTGTGGAGTGTGGAGCATCTGGAGATTTATTAGGTTGAGATCCTGTGTAGTTAAGTTTGTTTTTTTGTTATTCTTTTCTGTATCGCAGTGAGTACTTTTATTTTAATTATTTTTATATATAATATAGCGATATATGTAGATATATAGAGTAAATATTAGGTTTGGTTCATTTGAGCTGTATTCTTGCATTGTAATTTGATTTTTTTTGTTTTATTTTATTACAGACAAATTGTTTTAATTTTGTATATAAAGATATCATTTATTTTTTTTGGAAGATATGAAGATTTTTTTTTTGTTTTTAGTGACCTGCAGGAAATCGTTAATTTATTTAGAAATATATATATATTCTTATTTTTCTTCTAGTGTATTCCGTTTAAGGTATTTATTTTTCAGGAAGATATTTTTATTTTATTTAATTTTTAATGTACGAGTCTTCACATTGTCACTGAGCTGGCGGGTAAGTATAATTATGATTTTAGGACGCGATGTGTAGATTTGAGTACATTACAAAATGGCGCCCGAAGTAAAGACCCTGTTATAGTCTTATCTTAAGCCTGTTTGGAGACTCTGATACTCCCAAACATAAATATTGTAGCTATTTAATAGTATATTAAATTGTTTTGTTGTTGTGTTTATGCTTAAGTTTAATATATAGTTTTACTATTTCAGGAAAATTATAAGAAAAACACTTTATGTTTTAAATTTTATATAGACCTTTTTTTTTATATTTAATATTTTGATATCTTATTTTTGCAGCTAGTTTCTTGTATACTGTTTTTATAGATATGTATAGTATTACGGGTTATTCACGTCTTTAAATAAAATTTCCTTTTGTTTATGTAAGAAATTATTGTGTAAATATTATATTAGAAAAAAAAAGATTTCTAAAATGGCGTCAAAGCTTTCTGAAGAGCAGCTACATTCTGTCCTGATTAGTGAGCGGGAAGATTTATTTGCTACTTTACAAAAAATACATGATGCCTCGGGGAGGATTAGTGTTGAGAATTTTAAAAATTTTAGGGGACAATATGATAGATTAAGTAAGTTAGAGGAAAAAATCGAATCACTCTTTTCAAAAATTAGGAGTTTTAATTCTCAAGTAATTAAAAAAGACCTTATAATAGAATCAGCTCAAAATTACTCCAGTTTTATTCAACTTTTAGATATATCTAGAGGTAGGTATTTATCTTTTGTTGAACAAAATCCTTCATCACCCGTTGATAAGAATACTAATGTTCAGTCAAATAGTAGTCAACTACCCCGAATAAATATTCCTATTTATGATGGTAAACCTGGTGAATGGAATAGTTTTATTTCCCTCTTTGACTCATTAGTAAATAAAGATCCAAATTTAACGGATGTTAAGAAATATCATTATTTAAGAACTAGCTTAAAGGGTGAAGCATTAAGTGTTATATCAGGGTTTTCTTTAGAGGGACAAAATTATTCTCTCGCACTAGATGCCCTTAAATTGCGATACGAAAATAAAAGACGTTTAGCGACTTATTACTTGAGCAATATTATAGAATTTTCCCCTTTACCTAATGGTGATTATTCAAATTTAAGTAAATATTTGACTACTTTCTCCAATAGTTGGAATGCTATTACGGCTTTACAATTACCGGATACTTTAGACTTTGTAAAATTTCAAATCGCATTAAATGCTCTGGATAGCAGAACTAGGCGACTTTATGAAGAGAGGCAAAACGCTACTTCTATCCCAACTTATAACGATCTTATAACTTTTGTTACGGACTTAAGTCGTAAAGAGGAATTACAACAATTAGGGAAAAATAGTAGCCCGAAGGGGAAAATAGCCTCTGAACATGCGGGAAAAAGAGGTACTGACAGTGGTAAGAGAAGTGTACCGGTATATAATGTTAATAGTGACCAATATAATGTTACTTCTGGTGAAGTTAGTCAGCAGTCTGGTTCACCTGGGGGTAAGAAAGGGAAAACCAAGTTAAAAGAAAAAGGCGTGCCCGAATCTGTGGGAAAACCTTCTAATTTAGTAAGTCCCAGTCAGCTATCACCTCCCAACCATGACGCTGTTCCTTCTGGTATAGTCGCGACAGTTGCTAGTGAACAATCGTTGGGGTGTTGGAATTGTAATGGTCCCCATACTTTTTCTAAATGCCAGCAACCTTTGAAGAAGTTCTGTTTTAAGTGCGGCAAAATAGGGGTCACGCGACCTACATGTCCTCGTTGCACCATTTCGGGAAACGGGAACGGGAGTCGGACATAGGGATCCACCCTACTCCCCTGAGTTCTAGAGATCCCATTTTACCTAGTGAAACCAAGCCGATTTGTGTTGCAACAATTATGCACCCCTTAGGGAATAATTTTAGTATAGCTAAGTCGTCAGTCGAGTTAGCCAGTATTGAGTCATGGCCTTTTGAGATTAGTTCTGTTGAGTCAAAATCTGTTGAGTTGAGCCCCGTTGATTTAAGCCCTATTCAGAGAAGTTCGGTTAAATCAAGTACTGTTAAGATAAAATTTGTGGACCCTATTCCTGTTGTAAAAATGTTTACTGAACAGAGAAATATTGAGTCGAATTGTGTTGAGTTGAGTATAGTAGATTGTAATGTTGATAGACTTAATTTTGATAAGTCTGACGTTTCAAATTCTCCAATATTAAACCAAGTTGAGAAGGGTATTTCTGCTTTAAGTGCGGATGTAAAAAGTGATGTTAGAGAGCCTTATGTTATTGGGAATGTATTGAAAACCCCTCTGGGGGCCTGCAATATTCAGCCTCAAACAGGATTGCAATGGTTTTTAGGATTAGTTCCTCTCCTCGATGTAGGTAACTCTTTGAAGTCACCTTAGAGCTCTGATGAGACTGGTACCATTATTCCAGGTCTCTATGACCCAGGGGCTTGTTTATCGTTTATTGGGCATTATGGGCTAAAAAAGCTAAATACATCTCCTTCTAGTATCAATCATTCAGTGGGTATTTCAAGAATTAAGCCATTTGAGGTCCAAATGGCCAATGGAGCAAATTCTATGGTGTACTTTATTTATAATTTGAGGTTTAGAGTAGGAGATCGGTTACTAACTCTATCACTGTACCATTTAAATTCGCTTTCTGTACCGATCCTTTTAGGGATGGATTTCATTAAGGGTCAAGGAATTTGTACGAATGCCCGAACAAATTCATGGTGGTTCGGTGACGAACCTGGGAAAACTTATGAGTTTATAACATCTCCCTGCGTTTCCGATGAGCCAAAATTAGGTTTAGCACGACATGTTCGTGGGATAAAAGAGTTGTTACCAACAGAGAGACAAGTTTTAGACCAAATTGTGGCTGAGGGTCTAAAAACGTTAGAGTCATCCCCAGGTCTCACAACAAAGATAACCCATCGTATAGATGTAGGATCGGCAACACCTGTGAAACAAAGAGCATATACTTACTCACCCAAAGTTTTGGAAGCTATGCAAGCAGAATTAGATAAACTTTTGGAATCTGGTATAGTAGAACCTAGCCATTCTGCTTGGGCCTCACCGGTGGTAATGGTAAAGAAGGATGGTGGCTCATCTTATCGGTTTTGTATTGATTTCCGAGCCATTAACCGAGTAACTGCTAAAGATTCGTACCAGATACCCAATATTAATGTTCTTTTAGATAGCCTCCGACAAGCGGTATACTTGTCAAAGATTGACCTCCGTCAAGCATTTCTTCAAGTACCCCTAGCAGATGAACAGAGTCGAGATTTAACCTCATTCATTGTTCCGGGTAGAGGGTTGTTTAGATATCGTACAATGCCATTTGGGCTTACGAACGCTCCAGCCACATTTCAACGTTTAGCTGATTCCGTTTTTTTAGATCTTTTTCCATCAGTAGTAGTTTTCCTGGATGACGTTTTAATTTCTACCCCAGATTTCGACACACATTGTACAGTTTTGCGAGAAGTTTTCCGTCGGTTGAGAGAATCAGGCCTACAAATTAACGTTGACAAATGTGAATTCGGGTGTAAAGAAGTACGTTACTTAGGGTATCGAGTAAATTCTGAGGGACTTAATGTTGACCCTCAGAAAGTTAGTGTCGTTATGGAATATCCTCCGCCTAAAAATATCAAGGAACTTCGCCGTTGGCTTGGTATGGCAGGTTGGTATCGGCGGTTTATTGAAAACTTTTCTACAGTAGTTGAGCCCCTTACGAAGTTATTGAAAAGGAATGTGAGTTGGACGTGGTCGGAAGAACAATCGAAGTCTTTCGAAACCCTAAAATCGGCTCTGACTTCAGCCCCTGTTCTAGCCCGCCCGAATTTCGAGCTTCCTTTTGTCTTGCAAACAGATGCAAGCCATACAGGATTGGGGGCCGCCTTAACTCAAGTTCAGGACGGATTAGAGCGTGTAATAACATATAGTTCTAGAACTCTATCACCTGCGGAACGAAATTATTCTGTGACCGAGCTAGAGTGCCTAGCTGTAATATTTGGAATTGAACGCAACCGACAGTATCTTGAGGGTTATGAATTCACGGTCATTACTGACCATTCCAGTTTAAAATGGCTTCTCAATATAAAAAACCCCTCTGGACGTCTTGCTAGGTGGTCTCTTCGACTCCAACCATATAACTTTAATATAGAATATAGAAAGGGTAAACTAAATTGCGTGGCCGACGCTTTATCACGCTTACCCCAGATCTCATTGATCCAATCTGATGTGTCGCCTGAGACCAATTCCTCAGCTACCCAAGATGAATGGTATGATAGAAAATTTTACCGAGTATTTTCTTATCCAGAACGCCATCCGGACTGGAAAGTGGAAAATGGACGATTGTATTATTTTAGGAAAGATTTTTTAAAAATGGATCTTGCAGATCCCTGTGAGGAATGGAAGTTAGTTGTCCCCTGGTGTCAGAGACTTCAAGTTCTGCGGGAATGTCATGACGATCCTTCTTCGGGACACTTGGGAATCGCGAAAACCCATTGGCGTGTAGGGCGCAGTTATTTTTGGCCAGGAATGTATAGAGATATCGTCCGCTATATCCAGAAATGTGAGGTATGTCAGCGGGTAAAACCACGAAATACTCCCCCTGCCGGACTTATGCATCCTCGTTATGTACAGCGGCCTTGGGAAGTAGTGAGTACAGATATTATGGGTCCTTTCCCCCGTAGCCGACAGGGTAACACTAACCTTTTAGTATTTATGGATGTTTTCTCTAAATGGGTAGAATTGGTACCTGTTAGGAGGGTAACCTCATCAGTACTTTTGGAGAAGTTTCGATCCACTATCTTAAATCGTTATGGAGCCCCATCAGTACTAATTTCAGATAATGGATCTAATTACGTAAGCAAATTGGTAAGGACTTTGGCCGAAGAAAGTGGAATAAAGCACGTTCGTACGCCACTATACCATAGCCAAGCTAACCCTACGGAAAGGGCTAACAGAAATGTTAGGCAACTTGTGATTAGTTACCTAAAGCCTGGGAAACACCAGGAATGGGACAAGTTTCTGGGAGAAGCTCAATTCGCATTGAATTCTGTAGTTCACTCTGCAACTAAGTTTTCACCTGCGTTTTTAAATTTTGGACGAGAACTTCAAGCTGTAGGTCCTCTTCGTCACAAGGGCATAGAACCTCAAGGTGATCTTTCGGATATCTCGCAGGAGTCCCGGAATCATTGGGCCGAGAGAGTAGGGAAAATACGGGATTTTCAGGTTTTAGCGGAAATGAATATGCTAGAGGAGTCCTTATCCCAGGGAAAAAGATATAATTTCCGACGCAGGGAAGTAAAATATCAGCCTGGAGACAAGGTGTTGTGTCATGTCCCCCATCTTTCGTCGGCAAAAGAAAAGTTGGCTTCAAAACTTTATCCTAAATTCGATGGTCCCTATGAAGTGGTAAGTGTTAGTACAGGGGGCGTGTGCCGTCTTAAGGATCTGAACGGTAAACCCCGGGGAGATTGGCATCCCTCGCGCTTACGTCCCTACCATGGGTGAACTTCACCGCTGGGAGGGGGTATTGTAACGTGAAATATCTGTATTAAAACATATATATAGTTATTTTATTAAATAAGAAATAATTAAGAGCTATAATTATAAGTTCTAATTAAGTACGGTCGCTAGTGAAGTTCACCAGTGCTGGGCTCTGGTTGTGTTCTAACTTAACTAAAAGGTAAGATAGCGAGATCTAGAGATAAGGCATTCTAGGAGCAGCCTCGCGAGGATCTGGACTTGTGGAGTGTGGAGCATCTGGAGATTTATTAGGTTGAGATCCTGTGTAGTTAAGTTTGTTTTTTTGTTATTCTTTTCTGTATCGCAGTGAGTACTTTTATTTTAATTATTTTTATATATAATATAGCGATATATGTAGATATATAGAGTAAATATTAGGTTTGGTTCATTTGAGCTGTATTCTTGCATTGTAATTTGATTTTTTTTTGTTTTATTTTATTACAGACAAATTGTTTTAATTTTGTATATAAAGATATCATTTATTTTTTTTGGAAGATATGAAGATTTTTTTTTTGTTTTTAGTGACCTGCAGGAAATCGTTAATTTATTTAGATAAATATATATATTCTTATTTTTCTTCTAGTGTATTCCGTTTAAGGTATTTATTTTTCAGGAAGATATTTTTATTTTATTTAATTTTTAATGTACGAGTCTTCACATTGTCACTGAGCTGGCGGGTAAGTATAATTATGATTTTAGGACGCGATGTGTAGATTTGAGTACATTACATTTCAAGTTACGCGATATAAACGATATTGGTGTCAACTCAGGTTAGTTGAGGTGCTGAATTTGAAAACGATGTCGATTTTCGGATTACGCATTCAAGTATCGATTTAATACTAGTTAAGGGGTATAAATGATATGAAAATCGGCATTGGGTTTGGAAGGTGCTGAATTTGGAAATGATATAGTTTTTATGATTAGGCGCTCAGGTATCGATATGTTACAACCTACACGACTATAACGATATTGTGGTCATAAGTTGCATTTTTAATATTTTCATAAAATTAGTCATTTGCAAATAGTTTATATCGCGTATGTCGAAATAAATGGATTCCTGCGCATAACTTAAAAATCGTTATCATTTTCAAATTTAGCACCTCAAATATCCTATGAGCGGACCCCAATATCGTTTATATCGCGTATGTTGAAATAAATCGATACCTAAGCGCGTAATCCAAAAATCGACATCGTTTTCAAATTCAGCACCTCAAATAACATATGAGTGGACTCCAATATCGTTTATATCGCTTATGTTGAAATAAATCGATACCTGAGCGCGTAATAGAAAAATCGACACCATTTTCAAATTCAGCACCTCAAATAACCTATGAGTGGACCCCAATATCGTTTATATCGCGTATGTTGAAATAAATCGATACCTGAGCGCGTAATCGAAAAATCGATATAATTTTTAAATTTAGCACCTCAAATAACCTATGAGTGGACCCCAATATCGTTTATATCGCGTATGTTGAAATAAATCGATACCTGAGCGCGTAATCCAAAAATTGACATCATTTTCAAATTCAGCACCTCAAATAACCTATGAGTGGACCCCAATATCGTTTATATCGCGTATGTTAAAATAAATCGATACCTGAGCGCGTAATCGAAAAATCGATATCATTTTCAAATTCAGCACCTCAAATAACCTATGAGTGGACCCCAATATCTTTTATATCGCGTAACTTGAAATAAATCGATACCTGAGCGCGTAATCGAAAAATGGATATCAATTTCAGAATCAGCACTCCAATTAACCTAGAAATCGACCCCAATATTGTAAATATCGGATAAGTTGCAATCGATACCTGAGCGAGCCTGAAGTCGTATATCGATATTTTTTTTTATTATCAGCAGCCTTGATAATCTATTAATCGATCTTAAGATCGATATAAGGTAATTTATTATACCCTATAAGATTTCCATAAAAACGGTTAACCCAATAATGAACAACAATATGGAGAAATCCGATAAAAAAGCTAATAAATTCCTCCTTAAATAATGAAAATCAAGCTTTGACTTTTATATTAGCTATCATTGGGATAAAGATCATATCAGGACTTTTATTTTCTGGCCCGAAATATAAAAATCATGATGTGATTTTTATTTATTTATTAGAAGTATAAAAGTCCTGATTTGACTTTTATTCTCTTTCCCAGAAAATAAGAGTTAATTTCAAACCCTGTTATAAGCTTTAAATTGAGACAGAGTATAAGTGTAATAAGTGTATTCCGTGAGGGACCATTATCTAGGTAAGCAGCCAAGTTCTTAATGATTTATCCTTAAAAAGGTAAGATTTTATATGAGAGAGGGTAAGGTAGTTGTATCAATTGGGGGCCGCTCCGGGATTGAATTGATAATACATGCCCAGTATAATAAAGAATTGTTTTATTTTTATTTTTTTATTGAATATCAGGAATGAATTAAGGAGATTGTTGATTTATTGTGCATGTAGTAGTAGATGACATTGATTATTATATTTATATTTTTTTTTTGTGCTTATGTTTATGACACACCTATACCTTGCTCATATTTTGACATAATTAATGGCTTTGAACATTTCATATAAATTCGGTTTTTTTAACATTCCAATATGTCTGATACCGGTGAGTCTACAGAAAACTTATGGGACCTGCTTAAACAATTGGGGGAAAAGTTCGAAAATTTAAGCAGAGATATGAATACCGTGAATGAGAAATTATGTTCCAAATTAAGGGCGGATTCACACTATCGCTCCGCTCCCGCTCCACTCCCGGTCCGCTCAAATATTCTAAAGAGAAATATACAGAGAATTCCACTATCGGTACCGCTCCGGTCTCGCTTCACTCCCGGTCCGCTCTCACTCTACCCCATTCACACTAGCGCTCCGCTCCCGGTCCGGTCTCACTGGCAAAATATTCTAAAGAGGAATAGAGAGAGGTTAATCACAATATTGGCACAGGTCCGGCCTCGCTCCGCTCCCGCTCCACTCCCCTAAAGTCTTTTCATATTCACATTATATAAGTTTACACCGTTCACGATTGAAGCCATTAATAATCGAAGCCGTCTGTATTTGGATTTTAATTAATAATCAACTTTCAGTTATTAAAGTATTTATTTATTCATCAATTTTACGGCCAAAAAATGTCAACTTAAAAAAAAAATTATATATATATATATATATATAATTATAAATTAATTTAATTAATGGTGAAGAAATAATTTAAATTTTTTTTCCGAATGTATTCGAATACGCTTGAAATGATAATAAATCATCAACAATACGCGCGGTTTTTCGACGTGAAAAATTCATGTTATGTTTGAGATATATTTTGCTATGAATTAATGTACTCGTAAAAAACGGTCACCGATTTATTTATTGACTACATACTCATTGCTATTATAGAATAACGTTTAATTTGAAACGAATAAAAATGCAGTATATTATGTAAAATGTCAGATCATTAACAAAAAAATATATTAAAGCAAAAAATAATTAAAATATTAATCAGGAAAAGAAGAGAACACAATCGGTAAATTTGTAGCATTTACCGATTTCAACTTGAAATTTTCAAGCGTATTCGAATACATTCCGAAAAATATTTAAATTATTTCTTCACCATTAATTAAATTAATTTATAATTATTATTGTGTTGCAATATATTCTTCTTATTATATTTTTTGATAATATTATCTTCTTCATCAAGAAAAGTACACTTACCAGCTATTTCTACAAACGAAAAATTGATTTTTTTTTTTTTTGGCCGTAAAATTGTAGAATAAATAATACTTAAATAACTGAAAGTTAATCATTAATTAAAATCCGAATACAGACAACTTCGATTATTAATGGCTTTAATAGCTTAAACCTTTCAAAAGTGAACGGTGTAAAATTATATAGTGTGAATATGGTAAGACATTAGGAGAGCGGACCGGGAGTGGAGCGGGAGCGGAGCGCTAGTGTGAATGGGGTAGAGCGAGAGCGGACCGGGAGCGGGGCGAGAGTGGAGCGGGCGCGAAACCGATAGTGCGAATAGGCCCTAATAGGGTCGGAGTATAATAAAACGTAACCTGAAGCATCCGTGCAAGCATCCGGGAAAGACTCGCCCAGCCTTGAACCTATTGACAATTCAATATCTGTTTCCGCGACAAATACCTTTAACCGAGAGTCAGAAATTCCTAAAGACAAAATTATTAAAAATAATCATGAAAATTCACTAAACCCATTTGAGTCCCAAAAGATGAATACAAATAATAACACCCATTTCAATCAAAACGAAACTTTAGTTAACCCAAATTTAATAAAAAGAGGTAAAATTACGAGTACAATAGATCTGCACCCATATTATTTTTCAAATCTAAATATTACAATAAAACAAGATCCCACAATAAAAGAAAAGTATTCCATCTTAATGATTCAGTATCCAAAAATTATAATTTTAATGTTTCCAATATAAATTTTAATAAACGACATGTCAAATCATTCACAGTAGATAATTCTAGAAATAATAATAGAATCACTGCCAACAACAATAGTAATATTAATTATACCAAATTAACCAGTGTAGTGTCAATTGAAAATTTAGATTCCGACATTAAAAAGCAAATATTGGATGCCACACCAATTAGTATTACCCAGAATAATTATAAGAAAATTTTAAAAAGGAACAAAATAGAATTAGCCGACATCTCTTTTAACTTCAATAAAGTTTCAATGAACCAGGATCCATGCCATATTTCTAATTTCAATATTCCCGTAGAACATTTTCAAATAATAAAAGAAAAAGATTTTGCATTTATAAATTTAATCGGTAAAGTTTACAAATTTAATATCTCAAGTCAGATATTAAATGAACGATATGTCAGGTCAGAATTTAAAGATGACAACATAATGAGGGATGGGTATTATAATGCCTAACAATGCAGGGCAAGTAGAAGTTGTCTACTTGTGGTAGAGTGACGCCTACCCATCCCCGAGTTTCGTTCGTCAACATTTGGTAACGATTTTGGAATGGATTTGGATTTAATAATTGGATAACGAATAATAATAATGCAGGGCAAGTAGAAGTTGACCACTTGTGGTAGAGTGACGCCTAGTTTAGATGTTCCCCGAGTTTAGCCTAGTTTAGATGTTCCCCGAGCCTAGAACATCCCCGAGTTTAGATGTTCAACATCGGTAATGACTCCGGACCGGAAATGGAACTTCATTAATACTTAGGGAAATAATAATCATCTAATAATAAGTTTAATAATATAAATGTTCTTTTGTTAATAATAATTTTAAGAGTATTTAATTTGATATTAATTATAGTAATAACTTTATAAAACATAATTTTTTTTGTTGTTGTTAGTTTTCCGTATGTCGTGTAAGGTGTGATATAATTATTTTTGTATGCATATCAATGATATAATAATAATTAAATAAGGATTTGAGAAATTGGGAAATGTAACCAATGGGAGAGTATAGATCTCGAATTAATGCCAAATAAATTTATTAGCAATATCAGTTGACTTGGGAACCTCGTTAAATGAAAGTAGGAGAATATAATATGTTAATGAGAATATAATATGTTTAGGAAGTATATGGGGAATTTACGGTCTTAGGAACCGAATTTGTATTTGTCGGCCAAATAAGAGCCATATAAAGTTAATTGCGCAAAGACACTGATGTGTAACCGGAAATGCCGGTATAGGAAGTATTAAGAAGTTATATTAAAGGGGGGATCGATGTGATTTTATTTGGGGAGATATAATTATATTATTATATAGGAAATATTAAGATATTGTATTAGGGGGATCGACGTGATGCTATTATATAGGAAATATTATATTATATGGTCATATTACAGGAGAGTTGGAGTAGAATATAGGCGTTTCCCACATAAGACACTGAAGTATTTGTTAAATAAATTTCATTTTATTCAGACTCTTAATGTTTAAATTGTCACTTTATAAAAGAAAGATTTTAATGTTTTTCCAAATAGTTTATTATTTCTTAAGAGTCAAAGTAATTGAGTAGTAATTGCCAAATCATGCACAATAAAACACCTTAGAATGTAATTCAAATTATTTTATCTTATACTTTAGTTAATCGATGTAGAATAAATGTATATACTGAAGATGAAGAATAATGCCTCCTGTAAAATAATGTTAAGAAGAGATGATGATTATGTATCATAAATTTAAAAAACCATATTTTTTAATTAAAAATTGTATTAATTCATTAATTAATAGGCATAGGTAATTAAAACATTATATCTGGAAAAAAAAATTATTATTTTTTTAAAACAAGTAAAGGCGATTGATACGTGAAACATGTACTGCCTAATTAAAATTTAATCAATATATATTATAAAGCAAAGTGTACAATGTGCGTGCCGAAAAGGCTCAAAAACGACTCCACGCAGGATTATGGAAGTTATGTCTTCGTTTAGCCATATGACTCCTTACGGAGAAGAAGGTTTCCGTTTTTCTCTTAAGAGTGTAAAATTGAAGAGATAAGGACTGGAATTTGAAGCCTCTCGCACCATTTAATTAGCCTCTCTGAGATTGAGATACGAGTTTATGAATGAAAAATTTAGTTCGAGTTCCAGGCTACCAGGGAGCGGCTAGGGTGCGTTTCACTCAATGTTTATTGTCTATTCATTCAGTATGTAATCCTTCTATATTTTTTCAGCTGTTCTTTTTAAATTACTAAAAAAGTAAGAGAAAATAATTAGTTTGCATTTCAAAATAAAATAAGTACTTTACATCTCAGCAATCAATTAGAAAACCAATTGGATTCCTTAAAAAATTGGTTTTCTCATAAGAAGGCTAATATATGATCAGCACATTACATTTAATCTATTTATAATATATACTTAAGTAAATTTAATGCAATATGAGTGAACATTTCTTAGTAGTACAGTGAGCGAATAAAATTAGACATAAAAAAAGAGATGAATTGACTAAATATAAATCTTAAATAAAAAGTTTGAAGTGTTCTTACTGTATTTATGAAAAAGAAGTTAGTTTGGTTACTACGTATGATGAGCATTCCAGTTGACAAAACGACTAACTCCAATAACAGCATTCAAGATTTTATCATCCCTCTTAGTTCAAGATAAAAAGAAATATGATGAAAAAATTGTGCCTTCAAGAAATTTTGGTTTTCACTTTGTAATAGTGGTAAGATTCGAGATATGCAGAAACCGTTCAAATTACGGAGGGATATCTTAAGGGAGGTTGAAATGGAAGAAAAATCTTTAAAAAAAGTTTCTATGAATCTTCGGTAGTTTCTATACTTCTGGATCAAATAGGACCACCATACAGGGTTCCTTATTTGGGCGAACTCTGCAGATCTCAAGTCTGCAGAATATTGATACCAAGTTAAAACGAAAGTTTCAAGAAGGTGCTAATTTTGTTCTATATTTCCTTTAATTTTAAAGTTTTTCTGGTATTAAAACTACCACACAACTGCCGGAGCGAAGCCGGGCACCCTAGCTAGTAAATTATAAATCAGGATATATTTTAAATATTATAAAATTGGAAATCTACGGAGTTAAGAGTTAAAAGGAAGAACAAAGGGAATTAGGAAGAAGCGATTAGCCACCTGCACGTACAGGAAACAACATACGATACCCTAACGGCCATATTGAAGAGAGATAAAGATACAGATGAAGAGAGAAAAAGATATAATCGCAATACTTGGCCGCCAGATATCGCCCCAAAAAGTACGAAAAGGGCGAGAGTGGGAGAAGCGGGAATAGGCATTCCTTGTGGCAGTTTCATGGCGCGAACATCTTAGTCGTAGTCATTACAGCTTACCGGTAGATTTGAATATGATCTGTGGAAAGGAATCCAGGATGCAGAGCCTGTCATCAGTATATCAGCAATAGCAAGTACCATAAATTATATTCCGCAGAATAATTTTGCTTATCTCATAAATGAGCTCAAAGTAATAATTTCAATAATATTTATATTCAGTTAGTTCAAAAGCGCTTGCAACCATTGTTAATATTTTCAATTAGAACGATTTCAAAGTAGTTTACAGTTTAATTAATAATAAGATTTAATTTTGTAAAATAAATTTAAATAATGTTTTTTTTTTGTCATCATAAAAGATAATACCAGAGATCAATGTCACCATCTTAATTTTATGTCAATATTCTTAAAGAATAAATTATTTGTAATGTATTAAGTTTTCTTCTTCTCCTCCACAATTCACTCCTGATAGTAAAATATAGCTTAATTTCATGGTAATTTTTTTACATTGATATGAGCCTTACCCCTTCTGTTTATAAGCTTTAAATTGAGACAGAGTATAAGTGTATTCCGTGAGGGGCCATTATCTAGGCGAGCAGCCAAGTTCTTAATGATTTATCCTTAGAAAGGTAAGATTTTATATGAGAGAGGGTAAGGTAGTTGTATCAATATATAATTATATTAATCCTTATTGCTAATTATTGAGCTAGCCTTATAGTAAGAAAATTGAACAGCTGTAATCAAGGTCCTGAGTTCTAACCTCGCAGGATATCTTTAATATTGTGTCACAAGTCGTCTCTGGAGCCAAAGGAACCTAATGGGGCAAAGCAAAAATGGGGCTAGGCAGGAACCTAGCCTCTATTTATATATATATATATATATATATATATATATATATATATATATATATATATATATATAATTTATTTATTATTTTTTTTTTCCTCATATATTTTATTGGTTGCTATCTTGTTTCATATTTAGCCCTGATGATGACCTGAATCTAGAGTCGAAATGTCGGCACAAAATATATATGCTATTGCACATATAGTGTAGTGTTTCATTTGACCGCACCCCCAACAATTTCCATCAGTTAAACTAAGTTGATTATATTTGTCTTTACAAGATCATGTTTTAACCCTCGCAAGAAATTGTTCAAATCAGCATTAATTATTGTCAGTCAGAAAATTTGTGAGGTTAAGACACACGCAGGAATCATGAAGTACGGGTAATTAGTTACCAAATATCACAAATCTGTCAGAAGAGCAAAAAGAGAGGCTTGGAGGAAATTTTGGCGACATTCCAGAGGTAAGCCGAGTTAAAAAAATATTAAACAAAATTGACCAGGAAACCTTGGGCACGCTAAAGGTAGAAGAGGGATCCATGGTAAACGAAATGGAAACCCTGGAAGCCATGGCAAGAACCCAGTTTCCAAACTGTGAAATTAAAAACACCATCATTAACAACCCTACACACACCACGTCAACCAACGACGAAAGGATGTGGAGGGAAGCAAAGCAAATAGTCACCAGCAGTGTTTTGGAATGGGCTGTTAACACTATGAAGCCGTACAAATCTGCTGGTGCGGACAGTATATTTCCTGCTCTAATTCAGAAAGGAATGAATATCATAAGACCTCACCTCTTAAAATTATTAAGAGGCAGCCTAGCACTAGGATATATACCCACTGAATGGAGAATATCCAAGGTAAGATATATACCAAAGCCAGGCAAAGAATCATATGATGATCCTAAAGCCTTTAGACCCATATGTCTGTCATCATTTCTAATGAAGAGGCTAGAAAAGATAGTTGACAGACATGTGAGAAAACAGATATCGGAAACAAACCCGATACATGAAAGGCAATTTGCTAACAAAACAGGAAAATCCTGTGAGCTAGCACTGCATAATTTGGTGCTAAGGATTGAAAAATCCTTAAATAAAAAAGAAATAGCAAATGGCACCTTTGTTGACATCGAAGGTGCATTTGACAAAACACCATATAGTCATAAAATCTCTAAATCTCCTCCAGATGGATAGAAAGAATGCTGGAGGAAAGGATTTTGGTCACAGAATTGGGACATGCCAAACTGTGGATAAAACCAAAAGGAGGTCGCCCACAAGGAGGTGTGATCTCGCCATTACTGTGGTGCCTAGTAGAGGATTCCCTGCTAGTGAAACTAAACAATGCAGGCTTCTATACACAAGGGTACGCTGATGACCTTGCAATTTTAATTGAAGGAAAACATCAAAGCGTACTATCTGACTTGCTTATAAATGCAACAAAAATCCTACAAAACTTGTGTAAAGAAAATGGGTTGAACATAGACCCACAAAAAATACACACTTGTATCTTTACACAAAAGAAAAAAATAAACATTAAACTGCCAGAAATAAATGGATACCAGCTTACACCCTCTAAAGAAGTAAAACATCTGGGTGTAATACTGGACCACAAACTAAACTGGACCAAACATGTCGAAACAACGACCAATAAAGCCCTAAAATGCCTATGGGCCTGTAAAAGAGCAATAGGTAGGAAATGGGGATTAAAACCTAAAACGCTCTATTGGCTGTATCTAACTGCAGTAAGACCAATAGTTCTATACTGAGCCCTGCTTTGGTGGTACAAAGCGAGTAGGGGAAAAAACAAAATCCTGCTAAGCAAACTAAAGAGGCTTGCATACCTCATAACAGGAGCAATGAAAAGTACTCTAACAGCTGCTATGGAAGTGATGCTAAATTAAGCACCACTGCAGATAGAAGTGGAGGTTCAGGCTGTGAAATCCTCAAACAGGATTGAAAAACAAAATAACTCACCTAGAATAAATTCTAGGGATGGCCATTGGGAGATATACGGGAAGATCGAGAAAGATCAAGTACTGTCCATGCACTCTGACATACAAATTCATGAAATCCTGGATACTAACTATCACACAATAATAAATAAGTTGAAACCACACAAAAAACATAAAGGAATCAACTGCTATACGGATGGCTGGCTCACCAAGATTGGATCGGGAGCGGGAATCTGGAGGGAGGACAAACCCACAAAAAGCATATCAATCTCACTTGGCAAATATGCTACAGTCTTTCAATCAGAAGTGCTAGCAATTTACCAGTGCGCTTCGGAGCTGCTGGCGGAAAATACAATAAACAAATATAAAACCATCTTTACTGACAGCCAAGCAGCTATAGGAGCATTAAATAATAATGTCATTAAATCAAAGATTGTCAAAGACTGCAAAATTTCGCTTAACAAACTTGCTGGAAGTAATAGAGCAAGAGTGGAATGGGTGCCCGGACACTCTGGCATCCAAGGAAATGAAAAAGCAGATGGCCTTGCAAAGAAAGGCGCAGCCAAAAGACCCATGACCCCTGAACCAGTAATTGGCATAAGCCTAAGCTACGCCAAAAGAAGGATAGGGGAAATCTATGGTGCAATTAAAAAACAGAATTGGAATGACAAAACAAGTGAAACTCTACTGAACTTGGACAGGAAAGCACTCAAAAGAATTACAGCGATCTATACGGGACACTGTAAGCTAAACAAACACATGCATAAGCTTAAACTCGCAGACTCACCCATCTGTAGATTCTGTGGCAGGGATGAAGAAACAGCTTACCACATTATAAGCTGGTGTGAAGGACTTGCTAGACTAAGATTCAGTACCTTTGGCAAGGTGAACATACCTGACCCAAGTTCTAACGATCTAGTCAACCCGACAAGTCTGCTTAAATTCACTGACACTCTAAATATAGCAATTTAGAACTCAGGCGCACAATAGACCCAAGAGATCGCGGTGGTGGTTACCCACAATAATGATTAAATTAATATAAAATAATTTAAAAATTGACGAAATTCAAGATATGCCCAAAATTGGCCAACACCCGTAAATACTCGCAAAACTTGCGAGATCGTGGGAGAGGTATCAGTGAAGAGGAAGGATTTGGCACCGTTTGGAAGCGACTCCGTGGTGTAATGGTTAGCATACCGCGCATGTCACGCGGAAGACCCGGGTTCGATTCCCGGCGGAGCCAAATCTTTTCTCTTCAAAAATAAATTATTTAAAATAATTTAAAAACAAGGTGGTTACCCACAATAATGATTAAATTAATATAAAATAATTTAAAAATTGACGAACGTCAAGAAATGCCCAAAATTGGACCAAAATTGTCTATCTCCCGTAAATACTCGCAAAACTTTTGAGATCGTGGGAGAGGTGTCAGCGAAGAGGAAGGATTTGGCACCGTTTGGAAGCGAGCTCCATGGTGCAATGGTTAGCATACCGCGCATGTCACGCGGAAGACCCGGGTTCGATTCCCGGCGGAGCCAAATCTTTTCTCTTTAAAAATAAATTATTTAAAATAATTTAAAAACAAGGTGGTTACCCACAATAATGATTAAATTAATTTTAAAATATAATTATAATAAATGATTATTATTATTGAATTACG
This sequence comes from Aelia acuminata, assembly GCA_911387785.2. NCBI lineage: Eukaryota > Metazoa > Arthropoda > Insecta > Hemiptera > Pentatomidae > Aelia > Aelia acuminata. The sequence continues at coordinate 96,122,897 of OU426980.1, forward strand.
TAAAATTATATAAGAATAGGCGTTATCATGCATTTAATGATAAAAAATTTCAGTAGAAAAAAAATTATATAACATCAAGTATTTTTTGGCAATGTTCGGTTTATTTTTTTTTCTACAGTGGTAGAGGGTATTTTGTACTAAAATACAATTGATCAGTGTCAAATTCATATCAAAATTTGAAGCGTTATGGTCCTTATTTTATACAAAAAAATACTATTAGTTTGATGGTGTAAGATTAATCCTTTCGAATTTTTTTTTCTTATAATGATTATTTAGATATCTTATAAACGTAGCGAATGCCTGGGGAAAGGCATATGTATATGCATAAAACCTATTGGATGGGGATATTTGTTCATTTTATCGCCTTTGGATGGCCCTTTTCTAAATATAATATTATATTTAATATCAGAGTAGGTCCTCCAAGGAGGGAGTAAAGTAAATACTTTAATCGATAGGATGCATCTAGACAAGATGACTAAAAGGAAATGTGAGTGTACTTGTCACAATTCTCTTATCACAGTTTTCTCCTGATAATGGAAAAGATATTTGTCTCATTATACAGACACATTACTTATATTTATTTTATACTCGGAAATATCTAGTAAATTTTAGCAACATCACCGCAGTATGAGAACAGAAAGATATTTATGAACATACTTATACAACTTAAAAAATGTTAAGAAAAAATGTAACTTAGATTTATCTAGCACAAAAATCACATGAAACTACTACTTCAAGAAGAATAAAATCTTGGAAAATGTTGAAAGTAAATATACAATATAAATACCATTAGAAAGGAAATTGATTTTGAAGTAAAAATATGAATGAATTTTTGTTGAAAATAATAATTACTTACGTTCTGATCACCTCTGGTGCCGTCCTTATCTCAACCTTCCTCAATCAAGGTGCATTAATACGGCTTCTTCACAATAGATTATCTTACCCGCCTGAAAAAAAATTATCTAACATTAAAGCATTTAAGATTTTATTTTGAATTGAATCTGGTTGAGAAAATGTGTAGAATAACTGAATGGGTTAGATAAGAAAATAATACTTTGTGACCTGTGGGATCAAAAAATTAAAAATCGCAGCTTCGAAGAGACCTGCAATATTTGTTTAGATTGTGTTTTTCAGTTCCAACTTCATAATCATGATACATTAGATTGCCATAGTTCCATCATTATTTTTTTTCGGAGCCCTCTTCGTTTTAAAGGAACCTAATAATCGTAGAGAGCTTAAATTGAAAACTAAGATGACCGATGACTAGTTCTTAATTTCGTATAAATCAATTACCAGGTCTCCAAGAAGGAAAACAATCCCAGACATTTTAACGACGCAGGTAAGTTTCTATGATGGCCAACATGATTGAGTAGAAACATCGCCAATAATCTTCATCAAACACGACAGAGCTTTAATTTTTATTAATGATGAACTAACAGAGCGGTAAAAATAACGAATGTTGTAAAATTACAACAGTCATTCAGAAAAAACTGCTTGTCTCACAATCTATACATAGATGACTAATTTGCCCTATACATTAATAATTGATAGTAACTGTAGGTAAACGATAGGTACGCTAATGAAGTCGCAATTTCACTGGCATTGAAGAAAAATGCGTCTGATGCTCCCATAACACAAATAGCACCTGCGTCGGGCAGATGTCACGTTCTATCCTATATCCACACTAGAGGGGATAGTACAACGTGCTTTTAATTTAAAAGAAGTTGCAATAATAGTATTTAATGTTTATTAAGAATAATATTGTTATTAAAAACTATGTTAAAGATTAAGCCATAATCGAAGTATTTGAAAAACGTTTTTTTTTTTACATATGTACCTCTTTACAATTATCCGAAACTGCTACTTTTTTTTTTTTTAGGAATCTTAATAAAGGAATAGAAACAAATAAAATATTTTAAACATATCTGAATCTTTATTATTAAACCGTCAACAAAAGGAATTATTAATTATACTTTTACACAAAAAAATTTTTTTTTTCTTAGATCTAAAAAATTAAGAACTCTAAACTTAAGGAATGGAATAAGCGTAGTGATTTATTGAATAAAATAAATGCTGTAAGGGAAATCGGGAAATTATTTAATGAAGTTTTTAACATTACTCAAAGTACATTTTCGGTAAGAACGACTCAGTGTTGCTTTAAGGGTGTAGGACCTCTTGGATGGCACGGCGACCCTCCTAACAGATCCATACTTCTTCCCCGCATTCCGGGAGCAAGGCGCTCAAACATGGTTCCTCAGCTTATGTATGGAATGACGTTTTGAAAATTTAACTCTAACTAATCTAACTCTTTAACTCTAACTAATCTAATAACCCCGCATTCCGGGAGCAAGGCGCTCAAACATGGATCCTCAGCTTATGTATGGAATGACGTTTTGAAAATTTGTGTGTAAATAATATTATTTTGATTTATAACAATATTCTCGGAAGGGGAATTAGAATATTACTATGAAGTTTAAAAAATAGATTATTTCTTATAGGTACCGATCTAATCATATACTTTTTCGTGAGATTGTATTAGGCTTAAATAAGCATCGTTAATAGGAGGAAAACTGATAAAGTCTAAAATGTAGATGAATTAAATATAAATAAACCGGGTGAACAAAATCTTCATAACTAACTGTAAAATCAATTGACTCCGTGATTCATTTTTTTTACAAATATGATATCAATTCTTAACTTTTTTTTTAAGTAGACCGTTTTAGACCATTACCACTTTAAATTTAACTAAAAATTATTGTATTCAGGAATAAAATCTGTGTCTCACAGATTGGTTTAGGTTATAGCAAGTAGGGCTGAATGAAACAAGAAGAGGTGTGCGAGGGGGCTGTTTTAGAATGCTGGGAAGTTAAGATAACGGCGGAGCTCCAGCAAATTTATTTTAACGTTGGAACTAAAAAATTTTTAGTTCTTTTTTTTATCTAAATTAATTAGATGAAATGAGTTAAGTGTCATAAAATGATACTTTTTTCATAATGAAGAACCAACATTACGTATAAATAGTAGATTTTTTATAAGAAAGGGGGGAACATTAAAATTGGCCCTATAAACAATAATCATAGTTCCGGTCTCGCTACTACCAATTCTGTACTTAACTCATTTCGTCCCGATAATGAAAGTTTTGGCGTTTCTTTTCATTTCCTGTACGTTAATATCTTTTATACCAAAAATATATTCTTGGCAAATTTAAAAACCATTGCCCTTCGGGAACCCTATTTTTGGAAACGCACAATAAGGATAACCTCTGAAACATTTAGGGTCAAAAGTAAAAGAAAATTTAAAAAAAATTTTAAAGTTTTTAAAAACTTATCTTTTATGATATTCTTGTTAATAACACCAATAATTTAATGTGAATTAACAGATTTCACATTTCTTTACATCTGTTGAATCAGAAATGTGAATATTTGAGGTTTTTAAGTTCACAAAAAACATACTTTATAAAACTTTAAACGATCTTTGCCATTATAATTTTTTTTTAGAATCTTATAGATTGATTAAAAACAAAAATTTCATAAGATACTGAAAAAAAATAATATTACTGATGCGTAAACGCATCTCGAAGAAAATTGGGTTAATGCATTCAACTTCTGTTTCCAATATGGCAGAAAATAAAAAAACAACGCCGTCCAAATTATTTCTTGTTTTCACACTTACAAGTTTAGTGTTAAGAAAAAAGAATAAAATTACAAAAATAATTTGACGGATTTAAAAATAAATGTATGACATTCAACTATGCTGTTTTCTTTTGATTGTAAACGTAATTAATTAAAAAAAGTTTATGTATACATATATTTTAAATACACTAAATACAAGTGACAGAACGTTATAGAAAAATACACAATTATACAATTATACAAGATTAACAAAAATTGAATTAAAAAATATGGATTAGCGGTAAAATTTTCAGACCGGAAACTACTTATATATTCTTACTGTGCCAGTAAAATGTATTCAAAGAAGAACAGGTGGCTTCTCGAACGAATATCCGGAATGGAAACACTCCACTTGTACGCTATAAAATAAATATTAATTCATTCGTTGTTAATATAAGTTAAATAGTACTGCTTTATCACTACAATTAATTGTTTAATGAGTTATATTTAATTTACTATTAATGTTATTTATCATTTTGAATATTATAAAAAAAATCTATAGGTTCTTGTAATTGTCAAATCAACTCAATTAATTTATTAATCATGCCAAATATTTAACTAATTAAACTGATCTTACAACTTTAAATTTAATTCGTTTCTGTCGGCAGTATTCACGATCGTGTTGTAAATGTATTTTCATATAAATTGACTTAATTATTACCTAGGATAAAGATAAATCTTAATTACTGATTTCTAAAATTTGTAATCACAATTTTAACCCATTTTGTCCCAGAGAAGCGTAAAAGCATCATTATATTAATTTACTTTTCATTGTATTATGAGAATTTTTATTTTATTTCTGTTTTTAATTAATACATAAGGTTTTAATTTATTTTTAAAAATGTCAAGGATAGTTTAAATTTTTGTTTAACTGTGTTTTTTTGTGGAGTTGAAAACTATAATACACACTTTACAATTTTTTTAAATAATAACAACTACAAAAAATAAATAACATATAATCAATAATGCTTTTGGTTTTTCTTAAACGTTATTAAGCCATTATGACTTAATGGCATGAGGCGTTGATATTTATTTCGAAAAATAAATATTGTTGACTTTTACTGTGGGGGGGGGGGGGGGGAGAAGGACGGACTGAATGAAGGACTAGCGAAAAATTAGGATGTCCTTAACTGGAAAAATCCTCGTTCCAGCCTTGCTTCCTTCCGTTGGCTCTACTATTTTGACCTTTCTTAACACTGTGCGAACCTCACCCTCGAACAGATAATCCCCCGAACCTTGCCGTACCGACGTACTACGAACAGCTATTGACACTGAAATGTGAAGTCGGGCGAACAATTATGTCTGACCCCACCTATGCACCTTTATTAATACAAAAATGTGCTTACAAAGACGATTGACTTGGAACTGACGGCTGTTCTCACTTTTGATCTAGCTCATTATGAAATAAAAGCAACGTCAGAAAAATTCAAAAATGTCTAGAAGCTTATCTCAACTAACTCAAAAGCGACACCAGCGCTATTCCTGAACACACAGGTGAACAGAAAAAGTACCTGGGACAGTCTGTTCGAGGGTGAGGTTCGCACAGTGTAAAGGCACCTTATGGAGCTATGGGCAGTCTGCCGCTACACCATGGAGACCATGACTTAGGCCCGATGCACACGGACGACACTTTTCTGCGATGCGGACTATAAGCCAGGTCAGGGGTACCTGGAGTACAATGGTAAATCCAGTCGGTCCATTGTACTCCAGGTACCCCTGACCTGGCTTATAGTCCGCATCGCAGAAAAGTGTCGTCCGTGTGCATCGGGCCTTAGACTGCTAGTTTTGGAAGCAAGTGGCTGAAACGGGCTCTAACCAATCCCTGAACAAGCAAGATAACTTACCAAGACGTTGACAGGATTTCCGGACCCCTTTGCAACTTTTGGGGACCCAAAGAAATAAAAAAAAATACTAGCTACTCACAATATTATTTTAACTTTTAAATTTAGAAAGCATCGCGTCTTCACTAAATGTAAAATATATAATATTCAATTAGTTGAAATATCCGACACAGCATCTGATCCTCCTTTCTAATCAAGCACAATGTATTAACGAAATAAGAAAACCAAAATCAAGACATAAATTCAGCAGAGCTGGCCAATATACATTTATAATTTAAAACACCAACTAATAACAAGAGGTAACTGATATTTTAATATTGAAACTTTAAACTTCGGATTAAAACATATATATACATAATTTATTTTATATAAATTTCCATATTTTCCCTGCGTCCTTAGCGTCCTTTATTCCATTTATTCAAGAACAATATACCTTTGCCATCGAATGTTTTAAGTTATCAAAGAACTATCATTCTGGGTCCATGTATAAGACTTTTATAATTCAATATTTTAATCTAGCAAGCTTGAACAAAAATAATTACTGATTATCTACAAAGTGAGTCCAAGATACAAAGATATGACAGAAGGAATATTAGATAGAGATACCATAGAAAACATAAGATAATATCCATTATGCATTCAAAAACCCCTTTTTTGACCTAGATAGTAGTCAAATACAAGGCAACAATCTAAATTTAGAGAATTTTTCCAACAAAATCGAGATAAATAGTCTGTTGTATGCAGCAGTGCAAATTTCTAGATAAGACAACGATAGAAACATCGTTTAGATAACTTGAAGAAACATGATTAATAAAGCTGATGCCAGCCAATAGATAATGTTTATGTAATAGCATACGATGAACAAATTACCACCGAAAATTTTTAAAACTTATAATTCGAATTAAATGTTACAGTTTACTATTATGAATTTATTTAAACTTTTACACTTAATATTATAAATAACCAGAGGCTTAATATTTGCTTAAAGTTAGGTCTTAAGTCAGCTACCTAGCTTGTCACTTCTTTGGCATTAACATTATGATTATTGCATACACATTTAATATCGATACGGGCAAATGTTTAAATAACTAGACGGTGAGTGCCCAAAAAATATAACTTCAGAATCTGGCACCTAAGAAAACCTCATTGCGACTCACTCGGCCATCAAGGCCGTTTCTTGAAGTTAAAAAATATATAAATAAATATATAAAAACTAACCAGGTTTTAGAGTATATTAATAAAAATTAGATCTAATGAAAGATGTATAATTAATCCATTCATTAATTTCTTAAAGTTTCGCTTAAGGCAATCCAATACTAAGGTCCACAAACCAAACCACAGGTTCAGAATATGGCATCTAAAGCTGTTATATATGCCTGTACATATGATTAATATTTAAAGATGAATATTTATTGAAGTATTCGAAAAAAAAAAAAAAAAATAAGTTTTAGCTGTTCTCCCTCTTTACAAATTTGTTATATCTGATTATACAAGCTGTCATAAATGTACACAACAAAGTAACAGGTATTTCTGCTTATTTTTCTATAACTATAGCTTACCGTAATTGCAAAAGAATATAAAATTGAAAATAAAAATTGATCATTCTATTACATAAAAAACTTTTTTAGTGCAATATTTTATTTCACAATCTTACATTTTTTGAAAAAAGTACAAGTTAAAATGCTAGGATGAAGACTTGAATTATTTTTAAATTAAATAAACTGTTGTATAGTATAAAAAATATTCAATGAAGAGAATAGTAGAAAACGTAAATCCTAAACAGAATAAGGGGCTCTATCAGAGAAATTCTCAGCAAGGGCGTCTGCAGGATTTCTTCTACGAGAAGGGGGGCTGGTAAAATTACCCTCCTCTCCGGACGCCCATGATAGTGTAAGGCCGAGCGCACATTGAGACACTCGCGACGCAGAGCAGAGCAGTTTTTGTGGATAGTGAATTAGATAGGAACCGCGCACATTGGGACGCAGAGCAGTGCAGAGCAGGCCGATGGGGCACTCGGGGATCTGCCACAGAAAACTGTGCCGATGCGACGCAGTTTTCGATATTTTAGGTAAGGCGCACATTGCGCTGTGCCACGCAGGCGACGCAGAGCAGGCAGCACGAAAAAAAAACTGCGTCGCACAGTTACCCGCGCACATTGGAGAGCAGTTTCTGTGCCGCAGTTTTCAGAAGGCAGGGGCTTATTTTGTGATAGTATGTTAGATTTATTGAATTAAAGCTCAGAACCTGATTCGGAAATAGATTTAGAAACCAAATAAATTGATATAGCAAAAGTCATGGTAAAAAATATTGTGATGAAATGGGTATATGGAGAAAAGACCAGGAGACGAAAGAATTTGCTCTCAGAGTTTTCTTAAAATAACTATTTCCGCCTGAGTCTGGTCATGGAAGCTCATAATTACATTGAAATTACTATTTAGTCTGAGAGACACAATGCTTAAAATAATAACTTATGGTGATGTTTAAAATCATGTAATGATAGGTCTGGCTAAGCTCTAAGTTTGTAGAAGCTTGTTCATTATATCATATTAGGCTCATCATCATTGCGTGTACAATGACTCTTAAAATCCTCTTATATGATTTCAACAACATATCATTATGAAATAAATTTTCATTAATCTCTTCTTTATTTTTATTAGAAACTAGCTGAATATACCGGTTTCACCCGGAAAGTTTCAATTTTTAAATCTATAAAATCTATGAACTGAGAGTTTTATCGACTCAAATGGTCGATTTTGTAAAAACCAATGTAAAGCGAGATCAAAACGATTATTATAACAATAAAGAATATACCCAGAGATCGGCTGAAGTTATTCAATTTTATTATGGACAGATGTTCGCACCTGGTCTGAAAGAACCACTGAGCAAAATTTGGAGAATTTAGGACAAACGGTAGGGATTTCTATACAGAACAAACGGAATTTCATCTTTATATGCATAGATTATAGCTGTATATCCCGAGGAATTTCATTTTTCAAAAGAAACGGTCGATTTCGTAAAAAAAGAACATTGTTAAGTAAGATCATTATGATTTTTATAACAATAAAGAATATCAGCCGAAAATCGGCTGAAGTTATACAATTTTAATGTGAACAGGTGTTCACACCTGGTATCAAAGAACCACTCAGCGAAGTTTGGAGAATTTAGGACAAACGGTATTGATTTCTATAAAGAACAAACAAACAGAATTTCATCTTTATATTCATAGATTATAGCTGTATATCCCGAAGAATTTCATTTTTCTAAAGAAACGGCCGATTTCGTAAAAAAAAAACATTGTAAAGTGAGATCATTATGATTTTTATAACAATAAAGAATATCAGCTGAAGATCGGCTTAAGTTATGCAATTTTAATATGAACAGGTGTTCGCACCGGGTCTGAAAGAAACGCTTAGCGAAATTTGGAGAATAAAGAATATCAGCTGAAGATCGGCTGAAGTTACGCAATTTTAATATGGACGGGTGTTCGCACCTGGTATCAAAGAACCACTGAGCGAAATTTGGAGAATTTAGGACAAACGGTATGGATTTCTATAAAGAACAAATAAACAAACAAACAAACAGAATTTCAACTTTATTTATATAGATTATTTCTGATTTTATTTATTTAATTAATGAATATATTATTCACTATTTTTTATACTTTTAATTTTTTATAAATATTTACTTTTGTTTTTTATGTAAATCTTATCTTTCATTATCCGCCAATACTTTAATTATTTGGCCAGTTGTAATTTTATTTTTGTTCTAGTCAGTTAATTTCTAAGGGATCTCGTCTCACAATAAAGTTTATTTTTTCATCTACTCCATTCTGTATGAGGATAATAATAAATTATGTAGAGATTATCAAAGAGAAGTTATATTTACTTTACATTTCTTATTAAAAAAGTCCTATCGAGACATGGTCTATTTTCCACTCTTTTCGATTAATCGTTTTTGATTTTCTAAATAGCAGTTTTCTTTCTTTCTTACTCAAATATATTTATAAAAAGAAGAAATATATTTTATTCTTATTATTTGTTTTTAATCAACATTTACGTTAACTAAATTTCCATAAAGCCTATCTGTTTATTTCGGTGAAATAAAATCAGTCAAATTTTCCTGAGATCATAATTTGTTGAATCGTTTAATGAAATTCTAGTATCTATTAGAAGAAAACTTGATTTTTTATTTTTTTAACGTGTCACGGTAAGACGAATAAAAACTAATCAAAACCGGAAAAAGGTATTACAAATAATATAACAATATTAAAACTATTTAAGCAAAAGTATCTACTTTTCGACCTTCGGAAAGGCCCTTATCTAAATGTTAATATATTTTTTTAAATAATATTACAACTACAGCAGACTCCCGAGTATAGGCGGGCGCAAGCGACGGTGCTGCTGCTTTACAGGAACTAGAGAAACGGGGATAGAAGCCGGTCCATTGCCTGGGATTCATAGGGTTTTTTGGCGTTTTTAATTTATTTTTCCATAATTAAAACCCGATTGAGCAAAAAATCATTTGAAAAATGTCTAATAGGTATTGCTCGGTCCCTCAGTGTTCAATTAAAAAATCAAAAGACGTGTCATTCCCTTTATTTCCAAAAAATTAAAAGCTTCTTAAAGAGTGTATTGTAAAATTAAGAATAGATAAGCCTGTTTCGAAACATATGACGATATGTAGTCTTCATTTTAAAGAAAGTGACTATATTTATCGAGGTAAATATTAGTATTTGACATTTTATTATTCCAAAATGTTAATTTTATGCAAATAACATTGGGACCCTAGTGTCTTATTTGTTCTTCTTTTTTAATTTTCCCCATTTTTGTCTTACAACCGTTGTTCTTAATTGTTCCAAGTTTTCAATGCGAAGCCTGAAAGTTTTGACAAATTAATAAATAATATGACAAAGAATCTAAGCTGTCATAACAATGATTGTATGAATAGGTAATTAATGTTATTACTAACCGAAAAACGTAGAGTAAAGTTACAATGATGTGTTTGCATTTACCAGAACCACCAGCTTTACACGTACAATGACAAGAAAATTGCTTATTATTATTAATAAATTTGATTTCCACTTTTATTTGATGTGGCAGTCCTTTAAGATTGCTAGTTTGAAGGCACAAGGCTTGCAAAATAACTTTTTTTTTACTTTTAGATATTATTCCACATGTTATTATGTGGTTTGCATCAAGGATAGCCTGCCCTTCAATTAATGGTCTTTTAATGGTCTGGCCGCCTGCTCCGCTCTGTGTCGCCTGCGTGGCACAGTTCAATGTGCGCCTTACCTAAAGGTCTGGTCACACAACCGCACCGCAGCACGAGCGTGTATCGAATCTGATTCAAATACGAAGCATAGATAGTAACAGGTTGGTTGTCTCGGTGTCAGGCATGTGTGACTAGACCTTCATGTGTATTGTGATAACGACAGATGGAGGTTCGCCGTTCGGCGGAAAATGGGTATCCCCATAGTTTATCTAATAATTTTATTTTACTGAAATAAACGATGTTGAACATTCTGAATCAATATAAAAGATTTATATGAAACGTTATTTGAGATTTATAAAAAATACTAATAGTTTTAACCAAAACATATTTCTAAAAAGAGAACACAGGAAACTGATATAGTTTTTTTATTGAAACTTGGAAGCAGAATTTTCAATTTAAATTTTTAATAATTAAAAAAAATTAAACAAAGATTTTTTTAAAAATTAATGATTAATTATTCCTTAAAGAAACGGAAAGGTTTAAAAAAAGGTTATAATATATTCTGTTCACGAAGTTAAAAGGCGACTTGAGATATATATATATATATATATATATATATATATATATATATATATATGTATTGTGCTCCCTATTTCTCCAACTGAAGGAATTCATAGTTATATACTATATTAAATTTAGTTTAAAAAAATGATTAATAATCAGATCTCTTATTGAACCACGTGTTAAGAACACAACACGTCTTTACAGAGCTGCCAAAAGTTTTGAAGGGACAATATGAAAAGTATTAGTAAGTGCGTAGGGATTATCAAGTTTTGTACCTAATGATTCCTAGTCAACAGGAAATGCATCAAGGTATTCCTTTTCTCTGACATGTATAATGAAATGCACGCAAGCTACAAGTTCCCCCTCATATGAAATACACCGATAAAAATGAGTGTCCTGCTAATGTATTTTTATAGATTTATATGTATTTATTTCGAGTTCCCAGCCCCCTCCAACAGATATTAATACATAAACGTAACATTTATAAAAAAAAAATTATAACAAAGATGGTATTTACCCTAACATTCTGATCTTGGAATAACATTTTCCCTAAAGTCTCTTCATCATATTGTGATTGAAAATCATTATAATTTTTCAGTTCAGTGCATTTAAGCTGGTGACCTTACAATAATAAAAACCAAATCATATACCTCATGTTTATAAAAAAGATGAATTTTGTGCACGTATGACCAATAAATTTTAATTTAAATAAATATCATATTACTATATTAATAAAAATATTCAAATTATACTAAATTCGGTTTCTTATTTGTAATTAGAACTGATACATCATTATAAAAAAGATAAGTTTTTTTTTTAATAATAAAAAACATTATGATGTTCATTAAAAAAAGTCTTTCTTATAATTACTTGTGTTACTATTGGATGGACAACACGATGAAAGCCCTAAATCTTCTGGTCAATTTAATTATGTTGTAAACAAACACTTAAAATTTTTTTTTAGGTCTACCAGAATGTTATTTATTATTGTTATACAGAAATTATTAGTTTTACCATGTGGGAAACGAGGTCATGGGAGTCATTATTTTAAATTGATATATTATTTGATTTTAAGACATAATAGTTAATTCGATTTAAAAAAAAAATAAATAAATATATATCCCTACGGATTGAAACGATGGATTTTCAAAATAAAAAATGTTTTAACTGAAAATCCTGACTATCAATCAACCTAGCGTAAAGAAAAACAGTTGACTATTAATCACCTCTAAGCTTTTATATTTTCTAAGCTATTTTATATTTATATTTTCTAAGCTTTTATATATATAATCTATTCCCACGGTAAATGGGAACTTTATTTTAGGGGCACATTAAAATTATTATTTTCTTCTGATGCGATTTTATTGAAAAACATTACTGTGAAAACAATAAGCAGTGCATTAAAAAAATTAACATTTTGAGGGGAGGGGAGAGCCCCAAAGCACCCTTCTTGGCTATGTGCCTGTCTTTTCTTCCGTAATGGTTATAAAACCGATTAAGATTCAAGACAAATAACAGGTATTTTATTTCACGTATTTAAATAACGTTTCTCTAAAGACAAAAGGAGCTGTTTTAGTTATTTAAATATTTGTCCATCGACAAAAAATATTTTAAAAAACATGGCATATAATATATGGAAAATATATATATGCCAGCATTCTTCAAATAGAGATATGATCGGCCTCCTAAATAGTATGATAGCGGCAATGATAAAAATTTGAATGTGAATTAAAACATCGTATCTTAATAACGTTAAAATACTGTACTATAAAATAACATATTCCGCAACATATAATAAATATCATTCGATGAATTTCATATTAATTAATATATAATTATAAAATGCTCACTTATATTGAATCATTTATTTATATCTAGCTTTTTCGTCTAAAACGTTTTACAGACCGAAAAATATTTTAAAAAACAAAGTGTCTTGTATTTAATTTCTACGGAACAAGAATTTCTTAGTAAATTATTTTATTTGAAAAATAAAATAAAACTTAATGCTCTGCATATATATATATATATTATTAAATCAATAAATATATAGTTCTCAAATAATTTTAAAATATTTAATTTCTTCATAAATATAATTCAAATGTAATATTTAAAAAAAACTAATGAATTGTATTATGTGAGCTTCCTGTAAAGAACAGGTCTGCTAGCAATATATGTCAGGACAGATGAACAGGTACTTAATTTATAATTTAAATATGACATATTCTTTGATTACATAGAATCAATCTGCAAACAAATGTAACCTTTACACCAGTCAAAGTTTATATTAGCTGATCATCTTTGAATGTACTTTGTACAGCCTGATAACTAGAATTCAATGCTGACATGTTTTAGTTTGACACAGGAAGTAACAAGTTCAAAGTCGACATATTAATACAATACATGAATTAAAATAACTAGTTTAAGGCAGTAGAAATTACCCAGCATTCGCAGTGCAGTGTTGATTTCTTGTACACTGAATATTTAAATAAAATACCGTTTTATCTGTATAAACAAGAAACAACAAAGCATCTAGCAAACTAAATGAATTTCCCCTTACATCATCCAATTATTTAACACTAAGGACAATTATGGATATGGTTAAATAGAAATAATGTATGGTTAAATTTAATATGCAATCTACTTTTTGATGTAACGCAGGAGACCCGGGTTCGACTCCCGGCGGAGCCAAGTCTTTTCTCTTCAAAAAAATAAATTATTTAAAAATAATTTAAAAAATTGATGGTCAGCCACAATTTAAGATTGGATTAATTACTTTTTGATTATTATTAAAAGAGAATAGAATATTGAATTTTCGAATCATGCTAAAAGCTCACTTCATTGAAGCAAGCTGTCAAGCATCCGAGACAATGAATGGGCAGTTAAAACAATTATTGATCCCTAACCTACCCCATGGAGGAGTAGAAGACAAACTGAAAGATGGGAGGGGGTAAACAAGGGTCACACTTACCGATGGAAGGGAGTCTGGCGTTCACAGGCGCACGGTTGCTTGTAGACTGGCCTTCCTGAATACGCCACTGTTCCCCCACCACGTTTCTCCCCCTCCCACCAATATCTCTTCCCCCACTACCAACCCTTCCTTTACCTGCCATGGACCCTGCTTCGTCCCCAAGTTCCAAACAACGAATTCCAAAATGCCCTAGGGGGTTGGAAATATTTTCCTCCATCTGGTCGAATCTTCACCATTTTACTTCTTTCAAAAATTACCAAATAAAAAAATATAAAATGATTTTCATCTTCATTTAAGATCTTTGTTATATTTATTAATATTTAATTAACTTGAATTCTTAAAAAATAATTAATCTGAAGCTCGATTTTAATGAATTCACAAGCTCTTCATCCTAGTATTTGAGAAAGGAGGACCTCTATCAATACCGAAAAATCTCGGGAAATAATGTGATGCTCACAACTCCAACTGTTCTGCTTAAACTTCTTTAGTTTAAAAATCACAGGAAAAAAAATATATAACTTTTAATAAAGTAATCAACTGAATTCATCGAAGCAATTATTTTGAAGAAATTTTGTTCTATAAATGCTCTACTTTAAGGAATAATTGATTGAGGTAATGAACCCCCCCCCCCGATTAAAAAACATGCTTGATTTGAACCAGGCATTTCGATACAACAATATGGTTGGGGTTAGAATAAAAACTTTGTCCAACAAAGCCGATCTGGTTCCAATAAATCGGAATTTCAAAAATAGTTATGAAAAAAGTTCTAAGTGTATTAATTTAAAAAAAAAAAAAAAAAAAACCTGTACCACTACAACCCATAAAGGGTCTTGGGTTCAGTACTATGTAAGGAAGAGTACTGTTTCTTGGTCAGCGGTCGTGCAAGGAGGTGATTTGACCGTGATCACGCTCAACCGCCAGGTTTTTTCCCCTTAATTTTTCAATTAACCCACTTTATAGAGGCTGGGTTTGCCCCAGGAGGGTCTCACGGCCTACGAGGCGAACTGTGGCGAATAATAAAGATATCATAAGCCATGTCAGATTCGAACTCGGGACCTTAAGCACAGCAGTCCACTGCCTTACCAGTGGGCTACCCCGCTCCCTAAGTGTATTAATTTAAAGAAACTTAAAAGTTTAAAAAAATGATGTATGTCGTTAGTAAAGAAATATATATTATTTTACCCAATCTCGAGAATCTCAAAGATTCAGTTACCTGAATGTTGAAATTTAACAAAAAACATTTTTCCATTTAAAGAAAGCATCTTATCGATAAAATCTCTATTTAATAACCTACAAAGATATTAGTAGTGGTTTTAAAATGTACCACTTTTATTTAAAGTATATTCAACTCAAATTTCTTCAACTTTTCGGAATTCAAAATATTTGGGAACGACCTCCTCCCCCCCCCCCCGCTACCTCCCAAAGTCCTTTCCGGAACAACGTTTACGAAATAAAATCAAAATCTTGATTAAAATTGCGAAGATTAATTGACAGGAAAGGAAATTAAATCAATTAATCAAGCAATTCTTTTTAAATTGTGTCACAAAGTTATATATCTCGTTGTATCGCATTTTTCTATTTAAAAATAACACAACTTTGAATAGAATTGAACTGTGATATTCAGTTTTAATTAACCTGTTTTTTTTTGTTGTTTTTTTCACGGGTAATAATCTAAAAAAACCAACACGAAAAATCACTATTATTCATTTTTATGCAGGTAGATACTACATGGGAATATTGATGGAATAAACATTTACTTTCTAGTTAACCAACTATACATTATTTTTAAATATTATAAAATAATAGCTCTGTCATGTGAAATTCTCTGTTAAAATTTTTATTACCTAGCTACCCAAATGTCTTTGAAAAATTGAAAAAATAAAAAATAAAATAAAATACAGTTGTGAATATGTTCCAAACCTTAAAAACAAAGTCTGAATGGATACAGATATGTTCGACAAATAGTTCGAAGTAGAAAGTTGAATTATATTATGAATTAGCTGTTTATAAAGGCAAAGTCTGCATCTTTGAATTCTTTCGTCCAAATACGACTAGGATAAACTCAATCTACCTTTAGTGCTGTTAACTAAAATTTTTTAGACTTTTTCTTTGTGGTGATTGAATATTTAGAGAAACATATCTATACCTGAGAGGTAAACTGTCGTAACTACAAAATTCTCGATTTTGGAATTATTGATGTAACTGCATAGTCGATACGTATATTCTCGAGTGGAAAGTTGTCGCATCTACAGCTAATGAATGGTATCATACGTGGTAATATACGTGAATTTATTTATTTTCATTTTTTTTACTACAATAAAAGGGAAAATTTTAAATTCAAATAATAGCTCAAGGTATATTAAGCTGTATTAAGTTTTCAAAATGTCAATTAAGAAATTTCACTTTTGAGGTACAGATATATCCAGGATCAACTAGAATTTTAACGGCTAATAAAAAATTCCGATTTCTTGTAGATATATCGAAATTAAAGATTTTTTTTTTTTTTTTTTTTTTTTTTTTTTTGGGGGGGGGGGACTTTAAGGCTTCTACTGAAGCCCTATACTGCCCATACTAACACCCATGGCACTGGGTGATACTTCTCCTACGAAAGAAAAGCACCACCCAGGGCGGGACTCGAACCCGCAGCTCCGGCATGGGAGTACGGCGCTTTACCGCACAGCCACACCGGGCCCCAAAAAAATTAAAGATGGAAGACATTTTTTAGATATATATGTAAAATAATCGATGAATCTCTGTAAAGCATATTGTTCAAATAAACATACTTCATCAATCTTGAGTAGTATAATTAATACCAAGATATCTTATAATTAATATTATAAGATATTATAATTTTTTATAATAATTGTTATTATTAATACTTGTTATAAATATTACTATTGTTTTTGTTTATTTTTTTTTTATGAGCATTATTGATATTACAGTTATTTATATTTGATTATTATGGCCACAATGATATAAGATGCGTAGGTATGTCCTATCTATTGCTTGGAAAAACAATCTGCTATTTTATTTTATCGAGATAACACTTGAATTGCAGTAGAATAAATATATACATACATTTTTTAAATCTCTAACGATAACATATTTTTTAAATATAATTTATCGCCAGTCTGTATTTTATGCATTGGCGGATCCAGGGGGAGGGCTGTGGGGGCTGCAGCCCCTCCCATTGGAAAATTTTTCGTCATTAAAAGATAGAATTTGACTTTCCTTAAAGTAAGGAAGCAAGTTCCTATAACTGCGTGACGGAACTAAGAAAATACATTGAAGTAATTGGTGCCGAGCATGTTTTTAAATCTCAAGATCTCCAATTACTTAAAGAGAACCGTAATAGCTTGATAAATGCATTCGAAAATAATCTATTCAGCAAAGATATTAATTTTATTCTGAATAGTCGGTACAACACAATCTTTCGGAAAATTTCAAGTTTCTCATTTTCATGCGAACCATATTTAATGTTTAACGCTCACATCAATAAATTAAGATTAGTGGCTCAAATACGGGTAGCTAATAAAAAGTGTTCCAGCATTTATTTAAATAGGAATAAAATAAAATTTGATTCCAGTCACACCTGTAAGCTCTGTGCTTTGAATGAGCCTGATAATTTAGCGCACAGTATTTTAATCTGTACGTTTAACTTAACATTTAGAATAAAATATTTAAACAAATATTTATCAGAATCTGCTGATGAGGAACAGCAATTAGCAGATTTACTTAATTTCTCGGAGCCGAAGGATTTAAATAAATTGGATGATTTTTATATATTTTTTATTAAGCTATTTGAGGCCAGAAAATAGATTCTATTAATTAACAATTACAAAATATTTTTTTGTTTTGTTTTTTTTTTTATCTATTTTTAAGGTTTGTAATTAAATCTATCCTCAGTTGGAGGATCATTATTGTATTTATTTTAAGTTCTGTTCATAGTAAAGCTGTTATGTGATTATGTATGTAAGTATGTTTTGTATTGTACTCAATATTTTTATATCACATGATGTTCCTTTGTTTATTTTTTAAATGATGTTTATTTTATTTTATTTTTAATATTTTTTAGCCTTGGAGATAAGGATGTGGCTTTATTTTATTTTATGCTTATGTTATAAATATCTGTATAGTCTATGACTGATAACAGATGTAAATAAATAATAATACCTAAGGAAGCAAGTTAAAGAACACATAATATGCAGAACAAGTAGAATTTTAGGTGTGGGAAAGGAACATAAAGGTAAAAAATCTGGTGCGATGCGCGCAACACACAACTTTCACTTACCAACTTACTTACATTAGAAATCGACATGTTTTTTAATTGCCATTTTTATAAATAATATAAAAAACATGACTTGATTTTGATTAAAAATGATTACTTTAATCAAGATCATTAAAGCCGTTTTTGAGATACTCCAAAAAAATGTAAAAATTGGAAAAAAAAGTTATGAAATAAAGAGCCCCCCGCATTTAACAAATTTTGATGAAATGTTGTCTGTCACATTATGAGCATATACATACACCAAATATCCAGTCTGATAAAAATCATTACAGCCGCTGTTGAGTAAATAAAAAAAAACACGTGAACATAAGAAAAAGTTTATTAAATGAAGTACCCCCTCCGTTTCACCAATATTGATGAAATTTCAGCTGTCACATCGCGGGCATATACATACATCAAATACCCAGTTTCATCAAAATCATCAAAGCCGTTTTTGAGAAAATAAAAAAAAAAGTAAACATCAGATAAAATTCTTTAAGTAAAGTCCCCCCTCCGGTTGATCAATTTTGATGAACTTTTTACAGTCGTATCTCGGGCATATACATACATCATATACCCAGTTTGATCAAAATCGTTAAAGCCGTTTTTGAGTAAATAAAAAAAACACGTGAAAATGTTACAAAATTTATTAAGTAAAGTCCCCCTCCGGTTAATCAATTTTGATGAAATTTTTAGTCATAGCTTGGGCATATAAATAGATCAAATACTCAGTTTAATCAAAA
>OU426980.1:96142661-96195161 GCA_911387785.2 Aelia acuminata
TTCACACACACACACCACACACGACAGCACACACACACACACACACACACACACACACACACACACACACACACACACCACACACACACACACACACACACACACACACACACACACACACACACACACACACACACACACACCACACACACACACACACACACACACACACACACACACCACACACACACACACACACACACACACACACACACACACACACACACACACACACACACACACACACACACACACACACACACACACACACACACACACACCCACACACACACACACACACACACACACACACACACACACACACACACACACACACACACACACACACACACACACACACACACACACACACACACACACAACACACAGCACACACACACACACACACACACACACACACACACACAACACACACACACACACACACACACACCACACACACACACACACACACACTCACACACACACACACACACACACACACCACACACACACACACACACACACAACACACACACACACACACACACACACACACACACACACACACACACACACACACACACACACACACACACACACACACACACACACACACACACACACACACACACACACACACACACACACACACACACACACACACACACACACACACACACACACACACACACACACAACACACACACACACACACACACACCACACACACACACACACACACACACACACACACACACACACACACACACACACACACACACACACACCACACACACACACACACACACACACACACACACACACACACACACACACACACACACACACACACACACACACACACACACACACACACACACACACACACACACACACACACACACACACACACACACACACACACACACACACACACACACACACACACACACACACACACACACACACACACACACACACACACACACACACACACACACACACACACACACACACACACACACACCACACACACACACACACACACACACACACACACACACACACACACATCACACACACACACACACACACACACACACACACACACACAACACAGACACACACACAGACCATTTCGCGGGACTTGGTTATTTCGACTCAGGGGGTCCCAAAACGTGTATTTCCGTTGAAAACCGGAAGTCGAAATTTTTCACGATCGCAATACTTCCACTTACTATATATTTCATATATAGGTAAGTGAAAGTAAAAAGCTGATTGTCAGATCCAAATGAAGGGCTGTGGGGGTGCAGCCCCCCCCTTTAGAACTGCAACCCCCCCCCTTTACAGTCGGCTGGATCCGCCCATGATTTTATGACTAATGTTGTGTGTAGTCAAATTTAATATTATATATAAGACTTTATGATATGTATATATGTATATTTGAAGATCCGAATAAATTTTTGCTATAACGATATCTTTCTCCTTTAGAACATTAATGACTGCTTTAATTAGCTTATATTTCTATATTACATTTAAAGATCAAAATCATTTAAACTAATGAATAAATGACCTGCAATATTAGGCTATAGTGAAATAATAACTCAGCTTAAGTTTTTGAATATTTAACTATTTCGAGGTGATATATACTATTCGGTGATCTACAGGTTACTGGGAATCAGGTAATAAACCTCTTTTATGAACATAAATGTTTTTCAAGAAAACCTTTAATTGAATGTGTCTACAAATATCGTCCATGAAATCTATATATATTTCCAAATGATAAGTATCTAGAGACTTAAAAATTACTGCTAAAAGTAATTTAACCTTTAAGAAAATGCATCAAACATTTTTTTTTATTTAATTTTTTTAAGACTTTAGCAAAGTCCTTTTTTGCCATGTTAAACATTTTAATGACAAATAAAACATTTGATGAGGAGCGCACACAAATGTTGGTGAAAATATTCTAGATGAATATTATATTAAGATATTAAACATTCATTCAAACAATAGTGAGTTCAATTTTAAATGGAACCTGGAAATTTCCATATTGGATTTCCTTCGATTTACGTTTTGGTTTTAGAGTTCGTAAAATAAACGCTCTAAATTGTAGTCTCTCATCCCAATATTTGTAGTAATACCTTCAGAAACTTGTAGTTTTGAATTCAGTTTTTGTACAGAAACTACGAGTTATCGTCAGATCATATACTATAAGTACTAATATGTTCATTTGTACCAAAATAATGTTAATTATTTATTGTACCAAAATAACGTTAATTATTTATTGTACCAAAATAATGTTAATTAGTGATATTATATAAAATAAAAAAAAAAATAAAAAAATTGCTGTATATGAAATAATGCTGTTGGGCTCACTCTGATGGTCTTCGACCAAGAGTATAAATGCATATCACATTATATAATATGTTGGTTATATTTTTAATAAATGCATTTCTTATTATATATTATTATATTACAGAAACTACGAGTGTACCCTGGTTGCTGAAAGCTTTTCTCATCGGTTGTAGGGCACCTGTTACCCTTGCTTACAAAAAAAAAAAGGTTTCTTTTCTGCTACCCTCCCTACTCTGCCCTTACAGAACAAGAAAGAAAGAAAAAAACCCAGATATTTGTATGTTTAATAGAGTTTTTATTTATCTATATTGTTACAATGATTTTTTAAAAAATATTATTAAATTAAAATGTATAAAATTTGTACAGACTTATACTATTTATAATTTATTAGTACACATATCGTATACCGTACACTTACATACGTGAAGTATGTAAGCATCTCCAACACGGGCATCTATTTGTTTTAGTTTAGTTAAATAACATCTTAAATAAATTATTTTTTTCGATTGAAATTCGACTTCCTTGTAATGTAATTAGAATTATTCTGTTCATAATACCTTCATTTCCCACACGTTCTTTAAATCATCCAATTGTTTACGTTTATTATGCATATTCTTATTGAACCCTGGAGGACCAAGCCAGCAAATTGGTCGAAACGTCCAATAAAGATATCTAAAATCAACTGCAATCCATTGTTTCCAGATTGTTTGATTTTAGATATTTTGAATCAGCCTTACACTTGAATCTCTCCTTGTTATTACTGTATGTCTATCACGAGGATATTACACTTGCATTCATTCAGTTGTACTTATATTGCAGAGTTCCAAAATACAGTTATTGTTATATTCTAAGGCCGAGCGCACATTGAGATGCAGAGCAAGGCAGAGCAGGTTTTGTGAAACAGTTATTAGAATGGAAAAGTGCGGTCTTAAGTCAGCGGTAAACTGTAAATAACGACGCAGTTATTTTTCGTGCTGCCCTGCCCTGTTCTGCTCTATGTCGCACAGGGTTTCGATTAGTAAAAGCCATAGGCGTCACCAGCACCAAATTATTGGGGGGGGGGGCTCAATATTCTCCGAAATAGGGTAGGTAGACATTTGAAAACAGCTGACATTTAATTCATCCTCCAAAGATGTGCTTTAAAGGTATTTATGATCTCTTGAAACTTGTCAATTGATGTCTCAGTTAGAATATAATAATAACAATAATAAATTCTTTATATATATATATATATATAGTATATATATATATATATATATATATATACATACATACATACCTTTGGACTTAATTACACAAGAGATGGAGTTGTCCAGACATAAAAAAATATTAGAGTGTCATGTTTTGATGTATTGTTTACATTATTCTATTACCAATTTTTAGAATTCTAATCATGACATTTGTCCACCTAGCTTGTACCTCGGGCGTCACCGCCGGGAAAGGACAGGGGGCACGCGTCCCCTCCAATATTTTGGCAGGACGGGACGGTCCCCCCAATTTTAAAATTTAAAGGAAATTATGATTTTACGAATTTATCCTAGTTAAACCAATCAAATTTAATACAGTATAATTATAAAATATCAGCTAATTACAGCATACTCTATTGATTGATTATACCCAATTTCTCCATCTGATACTTTATTTTCACAAATTGGCGCCTTGTCGCTTTTTATAAGCATCGTCAGGCGTATTGGATATTTTGTGGATTGTATAATTTTTACTTCAACTTGAACTGCATTTTTTTTTCGAATTCTGCAACAAATTTCCTCCGGAATTGGTCTTTATTTCTTTTTACTTTCACTTACCTATATATGTAATATATAGTAAGTGGAAGTATTGCGATCGTGAAAAATTTCGACTTCCGGTTTTCAACGGAAATACACGTTTTGGGGTCCCCTGAGTCGAAATGACCAAGTCCCGCGAAATGGTCTGTGTGTGTGTGTGTGTGTGTGTGTGTGTGTGTATGTGAACAGACTAGCTCAAGAACTATAAACCGTGCGAACCTGAAATTGGGTATTTAGTGTAGGTATATGCCCGCGATGTGACAGCAAAAATTTCATCAAAATTGCTCAAAGGGAGGGGGTACTTTATTTAATAACTTTTTAAGTTTTTTTCGACTTTCTCAAAAACGGCTCTAACGATTTTGATTAAACTGAGTATTTGATGTACTAGTATGCCCGGGATATGAGTGTAAAAGTTTCATCAAAATTGATCAACCGGAGGGGGGACTTTACTTAATAAATTTTATATAATTTTCACGTGTTTTTTTTATTTACTCAAAAACGGCTTTAAAGATTTTGATCAAACTGGGTATTTGATGTATGTATATGCCCGAGATATGACTGTTAAAATTTCATCAAAATTGATTAACCGGAGGGGGGACTTTACTTAATAAATTTTGTATCATTTTCACGTGTTTTTTTTATTTACTCAAAAACAGCTTTGAAGATTTTGATTAAACTGGGTATTTGATGTATTTATATGCCCGAGATATGATTGTTAAAATTTCATCAAAATTCATTAACGGGAGGGGGCACTTTACTTAATAAATTTTTTATAATTTTCACGTGTTTTTTTTATTTACTCAAAAACGGCTTTAACGATAAACAAAAATAAGATATGAATGTAGAAAAATGTGTGAATTTGGGAAATGATATTTAGCAAAACACGTCAATTTCTAATCTAAGTAAGTTGGTAAGTGAAAGTTGTGTGTTGCGCGCACGCACCAGATTTTTTTACTTCCACTTACCTATATATGAAATATATAGTAAGTGGAAGTATTGCGATCGTGAAAAATTTCGACTTCCGGTTTTCAACGGAAATACACGTTTTGGGGTCCCCTGAGTCGAAATGACCAAGTCCCGCGAAATGGTCAGTGTGTGTGTGTGTGTGTGTGTGTGTGTGTGTGTGTGTGTGTCTGTGTCTGTGTGTGTGTATGTGAACAGACTAGCTCAAAAACTATAAGCCGTGCGAATCTGAAATTGGGTATTTAGTGTAGGTATATGCCCGCGATGTGACAGCATAAATTTCATCAAAATTACTTAAAGGGAGGGGGTACTTTACTTAGGTTTTTTATCGATTTTCTCAAAAATGGCTCTAACGATTTTGATTAAACTGAGTATTTCATCTATTTATATGCCCGAGATATGACTGTAAAAATTTCATCAAAATTGATTAACCGGAGGGGGGACTTTACTTAATAAATTTTGTAACATTTTCACGTGTTTTTTTTATTTACTCTAAATCGGCTCTAACGATTTTGATCAAACTGGGTATTTGATGTATTTGTATACCCGAGATATGACTGTAAAAATTTCATCAAAATTGATTAACCGGAGGGGGGACTTTACTTAATAAATTTTGTAACATTTTCACGAGTTTTTTTTTATTTACTCTAAATCGGCTTTAACGATTTTGATCAAACTGGGTATTTGATGTATTTATATACCCGAGATATGACTGTAAAAATTTTATCAAAATTGATTAACCGGAGGGGGGACTTTACTTAATAAATTTTGTATCATTTTCACATGTTTTTTTTATTTACTCATAAACGGTTTTAACGATTTTAATCAAACTTGGTATTTGATGAATTTATATGCCAAAGATGTGATAACCAACATTTCATCACAATTGATCAACCGGAGGGGGGACTTTACTTAATAAATTTTGTATCATTTTCACGTGTTTTTTTTATTTACTCAAAAACGGTTTTAACGATTTTGATCAAACTTGGTATTTGATGTATATATATGCCCGAGATATGACTGTAAAACTTTCATCAAAATTGATCTACGGGAGGGGGGACTTTACTTAATAAATTTTGTATCATTTTCACGTGTTTTTTTTATTTACTCTAAATCTGCTCTAACGATTTGATTTAACTTAGTATTTGATCTATTTATATGCCCGAGATATGACTGTAAAAATTTCATCAAAATTGATCAACCGCAGGGGGACTTTACTCAATAAATTTTGTAACATTTTCACGTGTTTTTTTGATTTTCTCAAAAACGGCTCTAACGATTTGATTTAACTTAGTATTTGATCTATTTATATGCCCGAGATATGTCTGTAAAAATTTCATCGAAATTGATCAACCGCAGGGGGCACTTTACTTAATAAATTTTGTATCATTTTTACGTGTTTTTTTTATTTACTCAAAAACGGCTTTCACGATTGTGACCAAACTGGGTATTAGATGTATGTATATGCCAAATATGTGATAGCCAACATTTCATCAAAATTGATCAACCGAAGGGGGGACTTTACTTAATAAATTTTGTAACATTTTCACGTGTTTTTTTTATTTACTCTAAATCGGCTTTAACGATTTTGATCAAACTGGGTATTTGATGTATTTGTATACCCGAGATATGACTGTAAAAATTTCATCAAAATTGATTAACCGGAGGGGGGACTTTACTTAATAAATTTTGTAACATTTTCACGAGTTTTTTTTATTTACTCTAAATCGGCTTTAACGATTTTGATCAAACTGGGTATTTGATGTATTTATATACCCGAGATATGACTGTAAAAATTTTATCAAAATTGATTAACCGGAGGGGGGACTTTACTTAATAAATTTTGTAACATTTTCACGTGTTTTTTTTATTTACTCTAAATCTGCTTTAACGATTTTGATCAAACTGGGTATTTGATCTATTTATATGCCCGAGATATGACTGTAAAAATTTCATCAAAATTGATCAACCGCAGGGGGACTTTACTCAATAAATTTTGTAACATTTTCACGTGTTTTTTTGATTTTCTCAAAAACGGCTCTAACGATTTGATTTAACTTAGTATTTGATCTATTTATATGCCCGAGATATGTCTGTAAAAATTTCATCGAAATTGATCAACCGCAGGGGGCACTTTACTTAATAAATTTTGTATCATTTTTACGTGCTTTTTTTATTTACTCAAAAACGGCTTTCACGATTGTGACCAAACTGGGTATTTGATGTATGTATATGCCAAATATGTGATAGCCAACATTTCATCAAAATTGATCAACCGAAGGGGGGACTTTAATTAATAAATTTTGTATCATTTTCACGGGGTTTTTTATTTACTCAAAAACGGCTTTAACGATTAATAATAATAAGATATGAATGTAGAAAAATGTGTGACTTTGGGAAATGATATTTAACAAAACACGTCAATTTCTTATTTAAGTAAGTTGGTAAGTGAAAGTTGTGTGTTGCGCGCACGCACCAGATTTTTTTATTTACTCAAAATAGGCTTTAACGATTTTCATCAAATTCGTCATGTTAAATGAAAATTAGGTGTTCTTTAATATCAGGTAAGCTTTATTATTACTAAAATGTTCTGAGGGTTTTTTTTTTTGGGGGGGGGGTTGGGACTTTTTTGTTTGTTCCTTAATAAAGTACCTTGGTTTTAGTTTATATGGAGAAGTTAACTGCCTCTCGTTACGCCTAAAAATAAGAAATGGTTAAATATGAGATATTATAAAAATAAAGAAAACATAAAGAGGAGAAAAAAATAAAAATATTCAGTCAACTCATAAAACTCGTTGAGCGCATGCGGAGTACGCCTTTAATGACAGACCATTGTTCATAATTAAAGCCGTTCTGTTCATTTGAGAAGTGGCAATTAACAAAACGCATTAATTTCTAATCTAAGTAAGTTTGTAAGTGAAAGTTGTGTGTTGCGCGCACGCACCAGATTTTTTATTATTGTTTATCGATAGATAAAACAACTTTATTCTGGGACTAAATCCTTTAAGAATAACGGATATACACACATTAAAAGTATAAAAATAAATATCTAAACTAGTAAAAATATATAATATTTACATTTAAAAAAAAGAAAATGTAACATTTAAGGAAAAAAGAAAAATACATGTAAAGGGTATAAGAAGAAGAGAGAGAGAAAATAAAGAGTTGGTATAGACTTTTGTCTAGATACGCTTTTGTTTTTATTTTTTTTCTTAATCTCCTGGCAAACCTATCCAATTCGATTTTTAATAAATAAAAATGTTATATTTTATACTTAAATTACTTAATTGGTTGATACATATGAAAAAATAATTTTGTCCACCTAGCTTGCACTGATGGAAACACTGTGCGTCGCGACGCGTCGCCTGCGCGACACAGTTCAATGTGCGCCTTACCTAAGGCTAGGCGCACATTGAGACATACGCGACGCAGAGCAGAACAGTGCAGTTTTTGTGAAATTAAGGTGCCTTTACACCTTACGAACCTCACCTTCGAACAAGTTCTCCTTCGAACCTTGCCGTACCGACGTGAAGCGAACAGCCATTTATACTTCACGTGACGTTAAGCGAACCAATATGGCTGACGCACCCAAAGCTAGCATATAATAAAGAAAAAATCTCCATTATCAATATATTTTATATTATCTGAAAAATAAAAAAATAGGAGACGATTTACAACGTTCCACAAATTACACTAGTATCAAAAACAACTCCTCTCACTTAGGAAAAACCCGAATCAAAAGTGACACTAGCGCTACCCCCAAACCCAGGCGAACAGATGAAGTACCTAGAACACCCGAACAGTCGACGTGAAGGCTTCACAAAGGTTGTTCGAGGGTGGTGTACGAAGGTAAAGTTCGTAAGGAGTAAAGGCACCTTTAGAAAGGAACTGCGCATTGGTAGACAACAGAGCAGGGCAACGCTGTTTCCTACCTACTACACGTATTACAAAAACTGCTTTGCTCTGCTATGCGTCGCCAGCGTCCTGATGTGCGCCTTACTTAACAACCCTTTAGGCCTCTCAATTTTTTTTTTTCGCGCTCAAGTTGTCTGACCCTTTAAGAAGTGGCGCAAGCCCAATTGACCCTCATGTAAATTAGGGTCCCGGGGTGTAAGTAGCAGGTGGCAATGTAGCAAATGCCACGAGGCCTCTAATTGAAAACTTTTTTTCAATTACGTAATTGAGAGGTAAATAATTCAGACAAAACCCTTGTAAATTCGACTTTGGCTCAATGCCATAAATAATTTTTTATCTTTATTTATTTTTTTTCTTCTTCTCGTATTGGTTCTATTAAATTGATGTCAAGCCGATAGAATTTCAAACCATTTTCAGTGAGATTTTCAGCATAGTCTGAGGTTCAAAGTCTTATATCATGGAAGTGTTGAGGTACGTTAATAGTAAAATACTACGATAAGATTCAATTCAGCCTTCTTCTATTAAGATTCCAAATTAGTTGAGGTGGTTTCTTAAGGCACGATATTTCAACATGTACGAGTATATACAGAATATTGTTAATCGGGAATATCGAAAATGATTTAACAACTACCCACCACACCTCTTTCCAGAATAATAAAAATATATATATACCTTGTAAAAAAAAAAAATTGAAGGATCGCTTTTCGACTTAGTTGTATTTACTTTAGAGCAAGGATTCATCCTCTCATCAGTTTAGTTGGGAATCCGTTCAAGCGAGGATTGAGTTTTATCAATGATTCGATACCGAAAAACATCCTTCAATCGCGCCTTGGTTAAAAAGAAATAGAAAGCCAAACTTTGGAAAAGTGTCTGATTGGAGAAAATCAACTAGTGGATGCAGATGCGTATATAAGAGGGGCCTAGCCTCCCCACCCATTCGAAATTAGTAATGTAAAGAAAGTAATTAAGTGCCTTTATATAATTTATTTTAATGTAATTTGCAACATCTAAAATAAATGGTAAAATGGCTAATAACGCTATTCAGTTGTTCTTGCAGATGTACCAAAACCCACCAACATCATCAGTAAGATCCCCCACCTGGACAAAAACATTTGCCCCCCCCCCCCCCCCGAAAATATATTCTGTATACGCCACTGTGCGGTTGAGGTGTTCGATTCAAATAATGATTGCTCTTACCATTGCAATTCCAACAATCCTATTGCATTCCTATTCCAATTGAAATTCTCATAATATTACATATAATTCATTTACCGATTTCCTTACCCGACATGCAAAGCTCCGAAATGTTTCCTTAAGTTGGAACCATTAAAAGTCTTCAAACCTCAGCTGTTTTTTTTCTTCTTGTTGATAAATGGGTGGTTTTTGATATTTTATTCACTTCCGAATTATCTTATTATTTGTAGTGGCTAATTCTATCCCCCCCCCCCCCCTCCGATATTAATAATATAAAGAAAATTTATAGCTGTAATAGAAACCATCCAGACACGATAACCACAATCGCTTATTTAAATCATTTAGATAAGTGTTTACAGATGATGCATTGTCTGATGTGGTGTAAATCATGACTAATGGTTAAAAATCATTTTTATTAACTTAGATATTTTCATGATTTTTTTAAAAATAAGTATATATATTCTTTACTGTTCATATTAAATGTTATAATAGGTTTTTTGGGGTTCAGTCAATAATTAAACTATATTACGGCTACGTTTCGAGACTATATTATTCTCATAATCATGCCCTACAATGAACAAACAGGTTGGAATAAAATTATGTGAGTTACATATAATTTTACAATGATAT
This sequence comes from Aelia acuminata, assembly GCA_911387785.2. Lineage (NCBI taxonomy): Eukaryota > Metazoa > Arthropoda > Insecta > Hemiptera > Pentatomidae > Aelia > Aelia acuminata. The sequence goes on from OU426980.1 coordinate 96,153,506, forward strand.
TATATTTTACAAATTACACTTAAGTCAACAGTAATATAAATACATAAAATAAATAGGTTGTACGACTGTAAATAATTCAAATGATAAAAGTGTATGAATATACTTACAATGTTGCTGATGGATAATACCATATAAACCACATAGATGTATAGAGACTAAGTAACTATATTACTCTATTGTACAACGGCAAGTTCAGGACTGTAAAGGAAAAGGGAAGTAAAGCGGTAAAGGGTTCTTGGTTTTCTCTTTTGGTTTTTTCCTGACTCTTTCGTATCATGCCAATGTTGCTGATGGATAATGCTACATTAACAAAATACATGTTTAAAGACTAACAAACTATAAAAACTAAAAAACTATAAAGAGTTAAAAACTGCTCATTAAATAAATTCGCATTCATTTATTATATTTATTAAGTATTATATAAAAACATATTCTAATTTTCAAACCCCAGTAAGTTTTATTTGAACAATCAATTGAGTCTTACATAGTCAAAATACCCCACTGGTCATAAAAATTTTACCAGCCTAACCCCCTGGACGAAACTTTTACCTACCTGCCCCCCCACCCCTAGACGAAATCCTGCTGACGCCCTTGCCCTCACCTTCCACAACTCAATTTATTGAAAATTAAAGATGCGAAGGGTAGAATATATAGTGGCAATAATTGTTTTGAATTTATTTTATTAGCTTATTATCGACCCATTTTACGAAAACTTAAGTCTTACTGCACTATAACCTAGAACCAATTACAAACTTATCATCAACTTATTACCAGTTTTATGAATGTCTTTCATCCAACAAAATTTAACTTAAAAATATTTATGTCATCCCAGTGAATAAGCTTTTAAGTCGAATTAAGCCCGAAATGGGTGAAGTGGCTGAAAAGAAGCATGGAGGCGCTTTCTTTGTAGTGAATAAGTATGTAGGTCAGGCGTTCAATTGAACTTATTTATTATAATTTGTATTAAATCGGTTTTAATAAGTTGGTTTAATGGATGTAATCAGTAGCCACTATAGTGGTATTTAAGACGAAATTTAACGCTTAATAATGAAAACCTGATTTTATACCAATACCGTTCAAACTTTGGAAGACGTGCCATGAAAAATAAGGAAAATTGTTTTAACCTTTATTCACTGATATGACAGATTATTTTAAAGTTAAATTATGCTATAATATTCAATGACATTATTGAACAGTCCGCTTTATTTAGTCAACTTAATACAGCAAGTTTAATAGTAATTGCTTAATTAGGGATATAACGAAAAACATTGTTTATTTTGCTGACTTCATGTCACTATTTTTTTTCTCAATAAAAGAACTCCGCTTTGTAAAGGAATAGACGTGTTAATAAAATTTCTAAAATAAATTTTTAGAAAAAAAATCTGGTGCGTGCGCGCAACACACAACTTTCACTTACCAACTTACTTAGATTAGAAATTGACGTGTTTTGCTAAATATCATTTCCCAAAGTCACACATTTTTCTACATTCATATATTATTTTTGTTAATCGTTAAAGCCGTTTTTGAGCAAATAAAAAACCCCCAAGAAAATGATACAAAATTTATTAAGTAAAGTCCCCCCTCCCGTAGATCAATTTTGATGAAATTTTTACAGTCGTATCTCGGGCATATAAATACATTAAATACCAAGTTTGATCAAAATCGTTAAAACCGTTTTTGAGTAAATAAAAAAAAACACGTGAAAATGATACAAAATTTACTAAGTAAAGTCCCCCCTCCGGTTGATCAATTTTGATGAAATGTTGGCTGTCACATATTTGGCATATACATACATCAAATACCCAGTTTGGTCACAATCGTGAAAGCCGTTTTTGAGTAAATAAAAAAAGCACGTAAAAATGATACAAAATTTACTAAGTAAAGTCCCCCCTCCGGTTGATCAATTGTGATGAAATGTTGGTTATCACATCTTTGGCATATAAATACATCAAATACCAAGTTTGATCAAAATCGTTAAAACCGTTTTTGACTAAATAAAAAAAAAAATCTGGTGCGTGCGCGCAACACACAACTTTCACTTACCAACTTACTTAGATTAGAAATTGACGTGTTTTGCTAAATATCACTTCCCAAAGTCACACATTTTTCTACATTCATATATTATTTTTGTTAATCGTTAAAGCCGTTTTTGAGCAAATAAAAAACCCCCAAGAAAATGATACAAAATTTATTAAGTAAAGTCCCCCCTCCCGTAGATCAATTTTGATGAAATTTTTACAGTCGTATCTCGGGCATATAAATACATTAAATACCAAGTTTGATCAAAATCGTTAAAACCGTTTTTGAGTAAATAAAAAAAAACACGTGAAAATGATACAAAATTTACTAAGTAAAGTCCCCCCTCCGGTTGATCAATTTTGATGAAATGTTGGCTGTCACATATTTGGCATATACATACATCAAATACCCAGTTTGGTCACAATCGTGAAAGCCGTTTTTGAGTAAATAAAAAAAGCACGTAAAAATGATACAAAATTTACTAAGTAAAGTCCCCCCTCCGGTTGATCAATTGTGATGAAATGTTGGTTATCACATCTTTGGCATATAAATACATCAAATACCAAGTTTGATCAAAATCGTTAAAACCGTTTTTGACTAAATAAAAAAAAAAATCTGGTGCGTGCGCGCAACACACAACTTTCACTTACCAACTTACTTAGATTAGAAATTGACGTGTTTTGCTAAATATCACTTCCCAAAGTCACACATTTTTCTACATTCATATCTTATTTTTGTTAATCGTTAAAGCCGTTTTTGAGTAAATAACAAAAACCCGTGAAAATGATACAAATTTTATTAAGTAAAGTCCCCCCTTCCGTAGATCAATTTTGATGAAATTTTTACAGTCGTATCTCGGGCATATAAATACATTAAATACCAAGTTTGATCAAAATCGTTAAAACCGTTTTTGGGTAAATAAAAAAAACACGTGAAAATGATACAAAATTTATTAAGTAAAGTCCCCCCTCCGGTTGATCAATTGTGATGAAATGTTGGTTATCACATCTTTGGCATATAAATACATCAAATACCAAGTTTGATCAAAATCGTTAAAACCGTTTTTGAGTAAATAACAAAAACCCGTGAAAATGATACAAATTTTATTAAGTAAAGTCCCCCCTTCCGTAGATCAATTTTGATGAAATTTTTACAGTCGTATCTCGGGCATATAAATACATTAAATACCAAGTTTGATCAAAATCGTTAAAACCGTTTTTGAGTAAATAAAAAAAACACGTGAAAATGATACAAAATTTATTAAGTAAAGTCCCCCCTCCGGTTGATCAATTGTGATGAAATGTTGGTTATCACATCTTTGGCATATAAATACATCAAATACCAAGTTTGATCAAAATCGTTAAAACCGTTTTTGAGTAAATAAAAAAAACACGTGAAAATGATACGAAATTTATTAAGTAAAGTCCCCCCTCCGGTTAATCAATTTTGATGAAACTTTTACAGTAATATCTCGGGCATATACATACATCAAATACCCAGTTTGATCAAAATCGTTAAAGCCGATTTTGAGTAAATAAAAAAAACACGTGAAAATGATGCAAAATTTATTAAGTAAAGTCTCCCCTCCGGTTGACCAATTTTGATGAAATTTTTACAGTAATATCTCGGGAATATACATACTTTAAATACCCAGTTTGATCAAAATCGTTAAAGCCGATTTTGAGTAAATAAAAAAAAACACGTGAAATGATGCAAAATTTATTAAGTAAAGTCCCCCCTCCAGTTGATCAATTTTGATGACATTTTTACAATCATATCATGGGCATATAAATAGATGAAATACTCAGTTTAATCAAAATCGTTAGAGCCGTTTTTGAGAAAATCGAAAAAAACCTAAAAAGTTATTAAATAAAGTACCCCCTCCCTTTGAGCAATTTTGATGAAATTTTTGCTGTCACATCGCGGGCATATACCTACACTAAATACCCAATTTCAGGTTCGTACCGTTTATAGTTCTTGAGCTAGTCTGTTCACACACACACACACACACACACACACACACACACACACACACACACACACACACACACACACACACACACACACACACACACACACACACACACACACACACACACACACACACACACACACACACACACACACACACACACACACACACACACACACACACACACACACACACACACACACACACACAACACACACACACACACACACACACACACACACAGACCATTAGATCAAATAGATCAAATACTCAGTTTAATCAAAATTGTTAGAGCCGTTTTTGAGAAAAAACTTAAAAAGTTGTTAAATAAAGTACCCCCTCCCTTTGTAATTTTGATGAAATTTATGCTGTCACATCGCGGGCATATACCTACACTAAATACCCAATTTCAGGTTCGCACGGTTTATAGTTTTTGAGCTAGTCTGTTCACACACACACACACACACACACACACACACACACACACACACACACACACACACACACACACACACACACACACACACACACACACACACACACACACACACACACACACACACACACACACACACACACACACACACACACACACACACACACACACACACACACACACACACACACACAACACACACACACACACACACACAGACCATTAGATCAAATAGATCAAATACTCAGTTTAATCAAAATTGTTAGAGCCGTTTTTGAGAAAAAACTTAAAAAGTTGTTAAATAAAGTACCCCCTCCCTTTGTAATTTTGATGAAATTTATGCTGTCACATCGCGGGCATATACCTACACTAAATACCCAATTTCAGGTTCGCACGGTTTATAGTTTTTGAGCTAGTCTGTTCACACACACACACACACACACACACACACACACACACACACACACACACACACACACACACACACACACACACACACACACACACACACACACACACACACACACACACACACACACACACACACACACACACACACACACACACACACACACACACACACCCACACACACACACACACACACACACACACACACACACACACACACACACACACACACACACACACACACACACACACACACACACACACACACACACACACACACACACACACACACACACACACACACAACACACACACACACACACACACACACACACACAGACCATTAGATCAAATAGATCAAATACTCAGTTTAATCAAAATTGTTAGAGCCGTTTTTGAGAAAAAACTTAAAAAGTTGTTAAATAAAGTACCCCCTCCCTTTGTAATTTTGATGAAATTTATGCTGTCACATCGCGGGCATATACCTACACTAAATACCCAATTTCAGGTTCGCACGGTTTATAGTTTTTGAGCTAGTCTGTTCACACACACACACACACACACACACACACACACACACACACACACACACACACACACACACACACACTGACACACACACACACACAGACCATTTCGCGGGACTTAGTTAATTGGACTCAGGGGACCCCAAAACGTGCATTTCCGTTGAAAACCGGAAGTCGAAATTTTTCACGATCGCAATACTTCCACTTACTATATATTTCATATATAGGTAAGTGAAAGTAAAAAATCTGGCGCGATGCGCGCAACACACAACATTCACTTACCAACTTGGTTAGATTTGAAATCGACGAGATTTGTTAAATGACATTCCTCAAAGTTTTACTTTTTTCCATGGGCGGATCCAGCCGATCGTAAAGGGCTGCAGTACTAAAGGGGGGGGGGGCTGCAACCCCGTAGCCCTTCATTTGGATCTGCTAATCAGCTTTTTACTTTCACTTACCTATATATGTAATATATAGTAAGTGGAAGTATTGCGATCGTGAAAAATTTCGACTTCCGGTTTTCAACGGAAATACACGTTCCCGTGAAATGGTCAGTGTGTGTGTGTGTGTGTGTGTGTGTGTGTGTGTGTGTGTGTGTGTGTGTGTGTGTGTGTGTGTGTGTGTGTATGTGAACAGACTAGCTCAAGAACTATAAACGGTACGAACCTGAAATTGGGTATTTAGTGTAGGTATATGCCCGCGATGTGACAGCAAAAATTTCATCAAAATTGCTCAAAGGGAGGGGGTACTTTATTTAATAACTTTTTAGGTTTTTTTCGATTTTCTCAAAAACGGCTCTAACGATTTTGATTAAACTGAGTATTTCATCTATTTATATGCCCATGATATGATTGTAAAAATGTCATCAAAATTGATCAACTGGAGGGGGGACTTTACTTAATAAATTTTGCATCATTTCACGTGTTTTTTTTTTATTTACTCAAAATCGGCTTTAACGATTTTGATCAAACTGGGTATTTAAAGTATGTATATTCCCGAGATATTACTGTAAAAATTTCATCAAAATTGGTCAACCGGAGGGGAGACTTTACTTAATAAATTTTGCATCATTTTCACGTGTTTTTTTTATTTACTCAAAATCGGCTTTAACGATTTTGATCAAACTGGGTATTTGATGTATGTATATGCCCGAGATATTACTGTAAAAGTTTCATCAAAATTGATTAACCGGAGGGGGGACTTTACTTAATAAATTTCGTATCATTTTCACGTGTTGTTTTTATTTACTCAAAAACGGGTCTAACGATTTTGATCAAACTGGGTATTTGACGTATGTATATGCCAAAGATGAGATAGCCCGAATTTAATCAAAATTGGTCAAACGGAGGGGCACTTTATTTCTTAACTTTTTCTGCAATTTTTACATTTTTTTCGATTTTCTCAAAAACGGCTTTAACGATTTTCATCAAATTCGTCATGTTTAATGAAAATTAGGTGTTCTTTAATATCAGGTAAGCTTTATCATTATAAAATGTTCTGGGGGGCTTAAATGGGGTAGGGGCCTTTTTTGTTTGTTTTTGTTTCCTATGAAGTATCTTTGTTTTTGTTTATATGGAGAAATTAACTGTCTCTCATTACGCCTAAAAATAAGAAATGGCTAAATATGATATATGATAAAAACCAAGTAAACATATAGAGGAGAAAAAAAGAAAAATATTCAGTCAACTCATAAAACACGTTGAGCCCACGCATGCGTAGTAGGCTTTAATGACAGATCATTGTTCCTAATTAAAGCCGTTCTGTTCATTTAATGGAAATTATTGGTTTCATGGTAACTAAATGAAATTTTCAAGAAGAACATAGAGAATTATAAAATCAGTCGACCTGGAGTATTATGCTTGCATTGCCGAATTATCTCAAGTAAAAACTTTTATTTAATAATAAAAGAAATTAGTGTTTGTTATAGAGAAAATGAAAACAAAAATAAGAAATGAATGTGGAAAAATGTGTAACTGAGTGAGAAGTGGCATTAACACAACGGCTTAATTTCTAATCTATGTTGGTAAGTGAAAGTTGTGTGTTGCGCGCACGCACCAGATTTTTTACCTTTATGTTCCTTTCCCACAACTAAAATTCTACTTATTCTGCACATTATTTGTTCTTTAACTTGCGTCCTTACATTAAGGAAAGTCAAACTCTATCTTTAAATGACGGTTCTCTTTAAGTAATTGGAGATCTTGAGATTTAAAAACATGCTCGGCACCAATTACTTCAATGTATTTTCTTAGTTCCGTCACGCAGTTATAGGAACTTGCTTCCTTACTTTAAGGAAAGTCAAATTCTATCTTTTAATGACGAAAAATTTTCCAAAGGGAGGGGCTGCAGCCCCCACAGCCCCCCCCCCTCCCCCCGGGATCCGCCAATGCTTTTTTCCCAATTCATTTACTTATTTTTGTTTGTATTTGCTCTTTATAGTACACTATAATATATAGTTTTATTAAATAAGTTTTTACTTGTGATAATTCGGCAATGCAAGCATATTACTCCATCACGTCTGATTTCATAATTCTCTATGTAATTGTTAAAAAGTCATACCAGTAATAAAAAGTCAGTAGATACCATGAAAAAAATAATTTTCATTAAATGAAAAGAACGTCTTTAATTATAAACAATAGTCTGCCATTTAAGGTGTATTTCGCATGCGTAGGTTCAACGTGTTTTATGAGTTGACGGAATATTTATCTATTTTTCTCCTGTATATGTTTACTTGATTTTGTTCATATTTCTTTTTTAGCCATTTCTTATTTTTAGGCGAATCGAGAGATAGATAATTGCTCCATATAAACAAAAACAAAGGTACTTTATAGGAAACCAAAAAAGGCCCCTTCCCCATTTAAGCCCCCTCAGAACATTTTAATAATGATAAAGCTTACCTGATATTAAATATTAAATAATAAATATTAAATACCATGTTCAATCCAACACAATCTTTTCGGAGGCGGCGCAAAATAGAAAATTTTATAATAAAAAATAGAAAATAGAAAATGACATGTTACTGATTACGATAGACATTGAAATCGAGAGATGGGAAGAGAAGATCCATTTAGATGATTTTAAGATTTTCATAATTTCTAGTGTTAAAAATTTTAAATTTTGCGCCGCCTCCGATAAGATTGTGTAGTATTGAATTTAATAATTCAATTTAATAATTTTTATCATCAGTTAGTTTGTATTCGTACAAATCAAAATAAAATTATCCGTTTTATTGCATTTTTCGGCTTTTCATATCATTTTGAATTTTGCTGTGTATTCATAAAAATCAGAAGGTAATTATTTCATACTTTTTAGTGCATTTATTTTTACTGGTTCCTAGTTTTCGAAGTTGGTTTAATTTTTATTTTTGTTATAAAAAGTTTTTCATTTCATACTTTTTAGAGGCGGGGATAATTTGTAGAAAGCCATACGTTGGATTCTAAAAAAATTCGGTTTTTTTTTTTTACAGATTTTAAGTGCATTTAGTACTGGTTTCTGGTTTTGAAAGTCGGTTTGTTATTTTTTATTCGATACCCCTTCTCGGCCATATAGCCACATTTTAGGTGAAACCAAACTATTCTATCCATGGTGGGAAGGACGAGATTTATTCCGTGGGTCCGTCGCGAAATAAAAATCAATCCGCCCAGTTATATCCCGGGCCTTTATATTATAACTAAACTCCCGGTCAAAAGTACCGCAACTCCTGCATATTCTTAATTTAATTGAAAAATTTGGCATCTAGGGTTTCGGGCCAATTATAAAAACAAACTAGAAGAAAAAAACAAGGTTTATTAATTAAATTGGGCCAATAAAAAAGTATTTTTCACAAACAAATAAACAAAAACTAAATACGCACTAAAATCAAATTAGAACTATTGAAGTAAATAAACTTTGGATTGTATGGAGAATGTTCTTAATAAGCCATGTTTCCTCCTCTAGCTATTACAGCTTCCATGCGCCTTGGGATGTTTCTAACGAGGTCTTGAATGGCTTCTTGTGGAATTGTCTCCCATTCCTCCAGAACTGCTGTTTCCAGCCCTGCCAAAGTCGTTGGTGCAGGATTTCGGGCTTTAACCATACTCTACTAGCGTGTTCCAAAGATGCCCTCTACAATTTAAATCACGGCTCATTGCAGGCCGTTGAAGTTTTTCGATTTCAACGTAATCGAGGTAGTCACCACACACCACGAAAAGCTCTGTACGAGCTCCCCAGGAGATGCCTCCCTAGAACATTAAAGAGCCTCCTCCATAAGGCATACAGGGACTGATGCAGCGTTGGTTGGACCATTCCTAGGTCTATGCCTCAACCGTCTGGACTATCGATAGAAACTCTCGTTTCGTCAGTGAAGAGTACGAGCTTCCAATTATCGGTGAATTCACAGGTCCAATTCACATGTTCTCTTGCAAATGCAAGCCTCTTTATACGATGTTCCCTGGTGATCTGCGGGCCTTCTCGAGGTAAGGCCAACTTCATTAAGCGTCCATTATTCATTCGTCCGATAGTTCGCCTTGATATGGAGTAGATTTTGGAGCTCTGGATTATTCGATTCCCGTCTCCGGAGTAATTGAACCTACAGAAAGCGGTCGTCGATGGCGCTCGTGGCCATTTGATCTTCCTCCAGTTCGCCTCCTTGAATGCCTTCCAGTCTCCCTGTGCCATTTGATGCATCTGAGGACTGTAGAATAACGGAAATTTATGCGAAACGCGATCTGGCATACAGAAAGACCCTCCTCTGCTAAAATGACAATACGAATGGATTCATTTGGACTGAGATGCAAAGGTCTGTTCATTTTAATGTCTGGATACAATAACTAGGCCAAAATTATTCACAATATGACCGTACTCACTGTGGAACAATGAAATACATGTAATCACTGAATGAAATGTTTGGAATATCACTGAAAAAAGGCCTTCTTATGTCCTTAATCCTTTCGTAAGATACCTAGATAATCCTAATGCTTATCATACTTAAAATGGAATTAGGAAAGACACTCTCCATTTTATTTTAAATACAAGAAATTCTTAGATGTTGCGATACTTTTGACCGGGAGTGTATATTAACAGTAACCTTTTCAATTTTATAAATAGACACAGAAAAGTGGAAAATCTAGTGCAGTGCTTACAGTACACAACTTTTAACACCCTCCCTACTTTGACTGGAAATTTACTTTTTTTTTTAATAGACCAATGTTCCATTGGTAAGGGAATACAAATTCAGAAAATGATTTGCTAAACACTTTGGCTTCAATTCTAGCGGGGTAGCCTTTTTGATACCAATCATTTTTATGACTGCTTAATTTTTGCTGTAGGGACTTTCATTTTTTGCAGTTCATTGTTTGCAGACTGCAACTTTTTTTTACAGTTCTTATTGATGAATGAACATCGGCAAACTTTTTTTTTAAATAATGTAATGTCTGTAAAGACAATTTAAGTATAATTACACGAATACTGGGAGAAAGTTTCCTAGAATTTTTTTCATTTATTGGGAAATACACAACATATACCTTTGTTATTTCGGTACCTGAGAATATGAATGCCTCCAATGCGAAAAACCCATAAAATCCAAGCCGGACTGTTTTAAGTCCATTTCCAATGTCTGTTTAAATAAAATTCATTCATTCAACACTGGACAGCACACAATTGAGGCAAGTTAATGGAAAAGTCCAAAAAATCGAAAAAAAAGAAAGAGCAATTGGAAAATTAATGATGGAAATAATTTCCAATAAGCGACTACCTTTAAGATTATCGTATCTACACTCTCCTATCTAGGCAACAGCAAATCCTGTAAGTTCCACCAGCTAGGGACGCTAAAGAAAAAATCTGGTGCGTGCGCGCAACACACAACTTTCACTTACCAACTTACTTAGATTAGAAATTGACGTGTTTTGCTACATATCATTTCCCTAAGTCACACATTTTTCTACATTCATATCTTATTTTTGTTAATCGTTAAAGCCGTTTTTGAGTAAATAAAAAAACCCCGTGAAAATGATACAAAATTTACTAAGTAAAGTCCCCCCTCCCGTAGATCAATTTTGATAAAATTTTTAGTCATATCTCGGGTATACAAATACATCAAATACCAAGTTTGATCAAAATCGTTAAAACCGTTTTTGAGTAAATAAAAAAAAACACGTGAAAATGATACAAAATTTATTAAGTATAGTCCCCCCTCCGGTTGATCAATTTTGATGAAATGTTTGTTATCACATATTTGGCATATAAATACATCAAACACCAAGTTTGATCAAAATCGTTGAAACCGTTTTTGAGTAAATAAAAAAAACATGTGAAAATGATACAAAATTTATTAAGTAAAGTCCCCCCTCCGGTTGATCAATTTTGATGAAATGTTTGTTATCACATATTTGGCATATAAATACATCAAATACCAAGTTTGATCAAAATCGTTGAAACCGTTTTTGAGTAAATAAAAAAAACATGTGAAAATGATACAAACTTTATTAAGTAAAGTCCCCCCTCCGGTTGATCAATTTTGATGAAATTTTTACAGTCATATTTCAGGCATATAAGTAGATCAAATACTCAGTTTAATCAAAATCGTTAGAGCCGTTTTTGAGAAAATCGAAAAAAACTTAAAAAGTTATTAAATAAAGTACCCCCTCCCTTTGAGCGAATTTGATGAAATTTTTGCTGTCACCTCGCGGGCTTATACATACTCTAAATACCTAATTTCAGGTTCGCACGGTTTATAGTTTTTGAGCTAGTCTGTTCACACACAGACACACAGACACACAGACACACAGACACACACACAGACCATTTCACGGGACTTGGTCATTTTGACTCAGGGGACCCCAAAACGTGTATTTCCGTTGAAAACCGGAAGTCGAAATTTTTCACGATCGCAATACTTCCACTTACTATATATTTCATATATAGGTAAGTGAAAGTAAAAATGAGAAAAAACATCATAGATTGAATTGGAGATGGAAGAAAATAATATTGAAATTACTTAGCAGGACGCATTTATTTCATGACTGGACATATCCATAATATTTTTTATTAATTTTCGAACAACATTTAAGCTTAGTTAAAAGTTTTTGGTTTTCTCAAAATCCATAATTTGGCACTTACAGCCTTATTTATTTATACGCCTCAATAGTTGCAGAAACAAAGTTACAAAACCGATAATAGTAATCCGGATAACATAACAAAAGTATCACTCCAGGACGAAAAATCCGCAGAAGATTTTATGATTACGTTGTATATTAATATCCGACAGTGACCGAGTATATCCGGAAGAAGACTGGGATGCCTGAATCCTTTCCTAAAGCCCTTAAGTCAACTGAAAATAAATTTTTTCAGGAACAATTGAATTCCTTTTTAATGGGCATAGCGATTAGAAGTCATTTCATGATAAAAATGAAATCTGATATTTACCTTGTTGATTTTTCTCATGTATTTTACCTTCATTTTAGCCCTGACGAAGATCCACATGTTTGAATCGAAACGTAAGCTCTCCAAATAAAGAAACCTTGACTGAAAATGCTGATAATCAACCATCCTGCTCGTTATGAAAACAGTTGACCATCACCCACCCTTTATATTTATATTTTAAAAAAATCAAACCTATTCCTGGAAAGTACGGAGTCACATTAGTAAGAGGGGCCTACTTCATTCTTGGTATACCACTGTATGAAGCAATGACGACAGTACCCACTTTCCAATATAATAAAGAAAAACAATTTTCATTGAGGAATAATCTTTTGTGTTCTCTTTCCGGTAGAACTTAAGCACGCCATTAAAAAAAAAAAAAAATAGTGACTATTTTTTTTTTAATCATCGCGCACCGCACCAGATGTTTAAAGCAATGCTTAACTACGAGAAAGCACACAATTTCCCAATACTGGATTCTGTATTTTGGAAGAATCTGAACAGTGCACCGGGTGAGTGTTGAAAAGACAGGTTTTCCTTAGAAACTATTTTTAGCAGCAGGTAAGTAGTAAAGTAAGTTGATACCTGTCCATGGACCCAACCAGGTCAAGACTTTTCGCCTCCTGCACTTCTATGAATTGCCTTCCTCTAACCATCGCAATGTGGGAGGAACGTGTAGTAAATGTTTCATGACGTAAAAAAGGCTTAAGATTCGATTAACGGGTCTTTTATAATTTACCCACACCAGTTATTTTTTTATATTATAAGTGATTTATCATACCGTTATTTAAAAACACATGTTTATTTTTATAAAAAAATATATATACATTAAGGTTACCAACCTATTACCTTGTTAAAGTTGTTTTTGTTAACAATGTATTTGATAAAACTGAGTAAGGTTCTTAAATCAGAAGAAATGGCGTTTAAGATTTTTCAAAGGTTAGGAATATTACATAAAACACGTAAATTTAGAAAAGGACACATTAATTTTACGCCCTGTAACCAATGTCATGTGAGTTTGTTTAAGAAGAAGATACAAGAACGAGGATATATTTGATTGTATTTTAAAATCATTAAAAGCATATTGACCTCCTATATGAATAATTCAACGAATTGTGTATAAAACTATCAATTTGTTTACATTTCAGGCTTGTTAAATACATTTAAAATAAACATATTTTATTAAATAACGTACATTATTAAATAAAAAAATAACTGGTGTGGGTAAAGTAAAAAAGACCCCGATTAACTGCCAAAAGTTTTATAATTGTCGAGCAGTGAATGCCAAAAAAGTTGGTATACCTAGTAAAAATGTGTATGACAGAAACGTTTAATAAAGATGGAACCGGTAGTTATTTTTGTGAGATCGAGGTTCGCTCTGGTTTGAAACAAGGTGATTCTCTATCACCAGTTTTATTTAATTTAGTACTGAAATGTGCCATTAGCGAGGTAACTCGTACCGGATAGGGTTTGAATCTGGGAGGAAATATATCCGTATATGCCGATGATTTGGTTTTGCTTGGTGAGGACGCGGAAACTATAGAACTAAATACAAAAACTTTGATGAAAGCCGGTCAAGAACTTGGGCTGGATATAAATACGGATAAGACAAAATATATGGTTAGTTTTGCAAGTGGTGACGATTTTGCTTATATTAATGCAGGATGGAATAAGTTTGAACACCTAGAAAAATTTAGATATTTAGGTGCGTTGGTAACGAAATCTACGAGGAAATTAAGGCTAGATTAATAAAGGCAAGAAATGCTTGCTACTTTTCAGTAGCGAAATTGCTTAGTTCGCGCCTTCTGTCCCGAAATTTAAAATTAAGAATTACAAAAATAATATTCTTCATACAGTCCTTTTATGGATGCGAAACGTGGCCGCTAGTATTGGTGGATGAGCAAACGCTGAGGGTTTTTAAAAATATAGTATTGCGTAGAATATTTGGAACGAATAGGGACGAATCAACCTGAAAATTTAGACGTTTACACAACGCCGAACTAAGTGAACTGTGTCCGGTATACATAATAGAGGTGATTGCAGCGCGGCGAATAAAATGGACATGTATAATCGCGAAACTTGGTAGTGAGTGAATCCCTAGAAGTTTAATAAGCACGAGGCCCACTGGGGGAAGTCCGAGACCGAGGTGGTAAGATTGCGTGAAAGCAGATCTGTCGAAGTTTGGGTCGAACCTTCGGGTTCGTTAAGCCCTCATTATTATTATTATTATCATTATACTGTGAATATAGAAAAAAAAGTTGATAAAATATTGTTACGGGCTACGGGTTCAGTAAAATATAACAATTAACACTAGGACAATAATTTATTAATCAAATACTCACAATGGTAATTATGCCTTATTATTAGATACAAACCAGGCTGTGTATGTAGACTCTAATTACTTATAACAAACCGCACGGGTTAAAACATGAGTCTTTTCTACGACATACACTATCACCACAATAACTTATCACAATAAGGCTTACCACTTATCACACTAAACTATCCCTGTTCACTACGAAGTCCACACCACGGGTGTTGCCAAACAACTCCGCTGAGGCTTGTTAAAGCCGGTATTTATAAGTCTTGGATAGATTCTAGAAGGTTCGGGGTTCATCTAGACCAAAGTCTTTGATCTTTGCCGGCAGTCCGTGCCGCACCGAACAATGGAAGTATTGTTCACCATAGGCGCTTTGTCTGACCCCGCTGGCCGCAACATTACCCCCTCCTTAAGGCTGATCTGTCCCAGATCAGGTCGTGAATGGGGTGGAGTAGGCTCAGGTGTTTTCTCTTCTTCAGCTACCAGCAGGACTTTTCCTGTTTCCTGACCGAGTGTTAGAGGCACAGCTACTTTCTTGACACTACCAGGCGGAGCCACCTTCAACGAAAGGACCCTGGCCGGTGAAACAGAGTAGAGCTCCACAATGCCAAACGTATTTGACATTACACAAACACCAGAAGATGGGTCTGGGACCTGGCTTGGATCAATCCTTACAAAACTTACATTGGCAACCAGCACCTGTTGGGTGTGAGGGCCTAGACCAATGCTCTGCTCAACTAAGCTTCCGTTAATCGCACCACGAGCAGCTGACGATTTGCTCTCATCACCATTCGATTTGAGTCCTACTTCCGCTGCTGGACTTTCTGTAGTCCCATGGGTAATATTGGGCTTAGGAGGAGGCCGTCCAGGTCCTCGAATGATGCCACTGACTGTCACTTCACTGTCAGTTTCTCTTTCCAATTTCAAGTTCTTTGCTAAGGGGTCATCATCCTCATCAGAATCAGTAACAGACATTCTCTTGTTTAACATTTCAAGTTCAGCATCATCAGGATTCATAGACCTACACCAAGCCTTTCCCTGATTCAAGGTTCCTTGCTTGCTGTACCTGATTGGCCGACCACTGATTGAAAAGTTTCCAGAGTTTGTCACTTGATCGTTTCCAGCCCTCCCTGATATGGCAGTTCTCTGTCCATTTAAAGACCGCTTGGCCAAACTCTCCTCAAATGCTCCAAACAGACGCCGACAAGCCTCCAAGCTTCCAGCCGGCTCCCAGCCACTCTGTTCAGAAGGGCATCCCTCCCATCCAAGGGTGTATCCGGCCCTCCTCGATACGGCTGACCTTTGTCCATTCAAAGACCGCCTGGCCAAACTCTCCTCAAATGCTCCAAGCTGACGCCGACAAGCCTCCAAGCTTCCAGCCGGCCCCCAGCCACTCTGTTCAGAAGGGCATCCCTCCCATCCAAGCAAATATCCATATTGCTTTTTTCCTGGATGGAACCTTCGGGAAACAACAAACTCTTCTTCCTTATCTTGGAAGATATCACCACCCTCGAGCTGATCTCTCATGCTCTCATTATACTCCGCTCCCTTTTCAACACCAGTGGTTGACTCAACTTCCATGAATTCTCCAGGCGAGACCCCCTGAACAAGCCTTCTTACTACAACAGGCTCTTCCTCATCGCCTTCATCAAAATCTTCCTTGTCAATTGACTTCCCTACTGGCGATGTCTTAATATCTGTATCAACAGGTTTAGCATACCCAAAAGAACTAGAATTCACCACAGTCTGTCCAGCATTTCTTATCCTATCAGGCATGTGTCTCATGAACCCCTCTTCGAAATGAACAGCATTGCGACAAGGTCCACACACAAAAGGATCCACCTCTCTCAATCCGCCAAGCGGCACCTTCACATCGTCAATACTCGCTTGAGGATCAAGGTCGAAGGGCTCTTCATCTTCTTTATCATTTTGCGTAGCACTAAGAACCTTCTTAACCGAAATCTTAGGAGTATCACTATCAACTAACTTATTTTCTAAAGTAGTAAAACATTCTGATAACGTATTTTTTAAAGTAGAGAATAACACCTTTTCATTTTCTAACAACACATTTTTAAATTCTAACAACTCATTTTTCAATTTACTAAATTCTGTTTCAAAAAGAACGTGATCTGGATCCTCTCCACTACTAATTAAAGCTTCCCTGAGCCTTTGTTGTAATATAGACTTGTTCCCAGAAGTATCCAAATCGCGTTCTTCTAATTCCCTTTTTAAATCTGCTACTTTCAAATCATACAATCTTAAACCACCGGTTGACATTTTAAATATTATATACAATTATCAAAATTAAAATTAACAAATCAAAACTTAAAGACTAACAACAATAAGTTGATTATAAACTAACAACGAAAAAAAAGAAATCTAATCCTATACACAGTTACTAAGATTTAAATTACAAATGAAATTCTCAACACTATAAACAATAAACTAAATTATTAAAAGACACCAAAAAGATTAGATAAAACTCAAATATTAAATAAAATAAACAATATTCAAAATAGACAAACAAATTTTCAATAGCCTAAATTACAATAATTAACTAAAATAACAAACAGAAAAATTATTTAGAACAAACTAAATAAATACGCTAATGCTAAAAATATATCCCACTTCTGACACCAGTTGTTACGGGCTACGGGTTCAGTAAAATATAACAATTAACACTAGGACAATAATTTATTAATCAAATACTCACAATGGTAAATATGCCTTATTATTAGATACAAACCAGGCTGTGTATGTAGACTCTAATTACTTATAACAAACCGCACGGGTTAAAACATGAGTCTTTTCTACGACATACACTATCACCACAATAACTTATCACAATAAGGCTTACCACTTATCACACTAAACTATCCCTGTTCACTACGAAGTCCACACCACGGGTGTTGCCAAACAACTCCGCTGAGGCTTGTTAAAGCCGGTATTGATAAGTCTTGGATAGATTCTAGAAGGTTCGGGGTTCATCTAGAACAAAGCACCGAACAATGGACGTATTGTTCACCATAGGCGCTTTGTCTGACCCCGCTGGCCGCAACAATATGAATTTAGGCACATTGAATGCATGCTAAATTGCTACCTCAAATCTGGTCATATAACGAAAAGACTTATATTCGAAAATAATGCAGGTTTACGCTATTTCTGTTTTAAACCAATATTGAAATAAAAGAAAACCTCCAATTTTAATTTTTTTATGCCGAAATAAACCTTATCTAATGCCCTTTCTATCACAAAGAATATAATTAATTAAATCACTTTGTTCAGTGTGTTCAAAGGTTTTTAATCTAAAATGTCGATGCACCATTTCATTTTCGTGTATGAATTTAAATCAGAGTGCAGCGCTGTAATCTAGTGTAGGGTCAGAGGACGATTTTACCGTGCAGTGTCATTTCCAGAAGGTTTGCTGTGGATGCTTATTATGATGTTAATATGATTAAGACTTATTATTGATGTTATTATGAGGAGACCTCATCAAAGACAAAGGAGTTCGTGACTTACTGATAAGCTGGACCAACCTGTCTGGTGATATAAAAAAGAAATTGGCCAGCCAATCTGCTGAGATAAATGACGAATTGGCCAGGCAATCGACTGAGATAAGTGACTAATTGACCAATTTGTCAGGTGACGTAAACGGGTTGAGTGACTGGTTGACCAGCCATTTTGTCGAGCTGAATGAGAAAATAACGAGCCTTCCAACTTGTCTCAGGTGAATGAGAAGTTGGCCAGCCAGTCTGCTGAGTTTGAAGAGAATATAAATAGCCTAGCTGAGATAAACTACAAGCAGACCAATTTTTCTGGTGATGTGAATGGGTTAAATGAAAGGTTGACCAACTTGTCAAGCGAAACGAATGACAAGCTGACCAACTTGCCCGGTGACGTAGTTGGGTTGAACAACAGGGTGGCTCAACAAGAAGTGTTGCCGCGTTTGTAGAGTAGGTTGAAAGACTAAAAAGAATGTTGGAAAAAGGGTCCCAGGCGGCCGCAAGACCAGCTCTGCCAACAGCTGTTATAAGCTAGGGTAAGACTTGAACAAATTGTCGAGGAAAGCCGAGCCAAGGATAAAACCGCCAACTTTTGATGGTAAGTCGTTCTGATCGCATTATCTCAAGCAGTTTAACGCTGCGACTAGCACTAATAGGTGGTCTCCTAGATATAAGGCAGTTACGGTGGCTCTCCGAGGTTACGCTCTAGATGTTCTTCAAACTCTCAATGCCAAAGATCTCTACGCTTATAACATGTTAGTAAGCCTTGAAAAGGCTTGAGATGGGATTTGGCCATGCCCATCTCGAAAAGTCACAGCTGAAGAACAGGAAGCAGAAGACAAACGAGACTATTCAGGAGTTCGAGGTCAGGTGTGGTAGCGAGGATGGTAAGACTGGTTGGGTAACAACTGCCTTGGAAAGTTTTTTGGAGTGCCTAGCGGTCCGAGCTTTCGTCGATGTCCTGCGGGACATGAAGCTTCAGAGAGCAGTGCGCCCCGCTCCTCCTAAATTGTTAGTTGATGCCCTATTCATAGCATTGGAGTTTGAGGCGGCTACCGAGGCTTCTCGTGGCCATGCACATATCTGCACCAGGAAAAATACCGACAGCGGCGGGGTAAACTACAGTGACTTGGAATGTTTGATCTCAAATGTTGTGGAGGCTTTGGACTCCCGGAAAAGGGGACCAGCCTATGGCAAGAACTGTGGGGAGCTGGTAAGTCATAACGACCTGGAAAACCTGGTTTTAAAAGTTGTAAAGGCTCTAGATTCCCGGAAAAGAAGACCGGTACGGTGCTGGAGCTGTGGGGAGCTCGGATACATCAGGAGTTTCTGCAAAGGATAGGTCGCTCCTGACACAGGTAAAATAAGACGCTTTGATTCCTGGAGGATGACAGTCATCAAGATTCTTCCCCAATGATGGTAACCCACTTGGGACATAGAGCCGTCAGCGCATATGTGGATGGCACCGTCAATGGCAGGAGTTATAAGATGCTGATTGACACCGGAGCTACGAAGACATCGTCTCCTCGATTGTGACTAGCAAGAAAGGACTGTCGCCCTCCAGATGCCGTCTGAGGATTGCAAGAGGATAAGTAGCCAGGGTATTCGGGGAACCTGAGGTAAAGATCTGTCACTGCCTCGAGAAGAGAATCGATGTCTCGATATGGAGAATCGATATCACCCTATCGATATTGATAACAGTCACCTAACCAGCGATCGGATGAGGAGACCAAAGGGAAGCAAAGGCAATCAGAGTGGATACGAAGGAGGAGAACTCGTTTGGCTCTACAACCGACTAAGGAAGCGAGAATTATGCCCAAAGCTGCAGAAGAACTGGGAGAGGCCTTACGTGGTAAAGAAGCGTATCAATGATGTGATCTTTATGGTATTCAAGTATCCCAAAGGAAAGCCTATTCCATTATAATCGCTTAGCGCCGTATGCAGGGAACCATGACGAAGAAGGACAGGCGCAGCGGATTAAGGAAGAGACCTTTCCTCGCTAAAGAGCAGACCCGTGTGCAAAAGAAGACATCCAGGAGGAATATCTCTAAAGAGGGGGCAGTATAATTGAAACAAAACATATATGATCTATAAGAGCTCTAGACGTTTTGTTGGAACAGTTACAAGTGGCGGTCCCAGGGTGGGGGGGATATGGGGGATCAATCCCCCCCCCCGAAAGTTAGACGGAAAAAAATTAGTGGGATGAATTAAAAAAATTAATTACGCATCTAACTTTTACGAGTTTTCTAGGGAAGTTTAGTTTAATTTTGACTAGAATATTTTATGCAGAATTTTGTATATGAACTTAATGTATAAGCATAAGCAAATAAAGTGTGCTATTTTTACGCTGTTTTTTTTTTTCATACCGACCAGTCCCCCTCCGAAATTTTTTTCTGGAACCGCGCCTGACAGTTACAATATGTTTTAGTGACTGTTCGAGAATCTTCTACGCTTGTCGGGAAGCTTCTAGACTGTTCTAATTCAAACTAAATATAAGGAGCGATGGACTGGAGAGTTCGTCTTCCTCCGAAGAACTAATCACATGGTTAGGTTTGTGTTTCAGTCTCGTTACAAGTTGATGCTTTTTGTAACCTTGTTAATAATTTTAGTTTGTATTGTTTATCTGACATTGTGAATTATTATTTTCTGCCAATAAAAATTATATAAACCCACAATAGTGTTACAAATAGAAGAAAGGTGCTATATTAATATAGATATATATTATTTCATATAATATTATTATAGACTTTTTCAATATGTAAAAATCACCTCATACACTCAGCCAGATAAAGAAATTAACTTCAAATGAAGGAGTCAGAGATTACCAGAAATGTACATCCCTTTTGGGATATTTTACACTTTCCTATATCCTTACAATATATTTATAATCATTTTAAAAATTTCAATGTGGGGACAAAAAAATATTCTCTATTACTTAAGGTTTTTTCACATATCTTTCCTATTTTTTTATTTACTTTTTTTAATAATTTTATATAAATCATTTATTTATATATTTATAGTTTTAACTATTTAACCATTTATTCATTCGTCTTCTGAGGTCTTTCAAGTGCATCCCTTCTGTTATATTGGAACCGAAAGTGGAAATGGATTTATGAATGAAAATTCACTGTATTTTGTAAATTAAATTACAATTACAGGGTGTTTGGCCCATCTAGAATATATTTACAAGATTTTTTTTTTTTTTAATCAGATTACAATTTTCCATTTTTACTTTCACTTACCTATATATGAAATATATAGTAAGTGGAAGTATTGCGATCGTGAAAAATTTCGACTTCCGGTTTTCAACGGAAATACACGTTTTGGGACCCCCTGAGTCGAAATAACCAAGTCCCGCCAAATGGTCTCTGTGTGTGTGTGTGTGTGTGTGTGTGTTTGTGTGTGTGTGTGTATGTGAACAGACTAGCTCAAAAACTATAAACCGTGGGAACCTGAAATTTGGTATTTAGTGTAGGTATATGCTCGCGATGTGACAGCAAAAATTTCATCAAAATTGCTCAAAGGGAGGGACTTTATTTAATAACTTTTTACGTTTTTTTCGATTTTCTCAAAAACGGCTCTAACGATTTTGATTAAACTGAGTATTTGATCTATTTATATGCCCTAGATATGACTGTAAAAATCTCATCAAAATTGATTAACCGGAGGGGCGACTTTACTTAATAAATTTTGTATCATTTTCACGTCTTTTTTTTATTTACTCAAAAACGGCTTTAACGATTTTGATCAAACTGGGTATATGATGTATGTATGTGCCCGAGATACGACTGTAAAAATTTCATCAAAATTGATCAACCGGAGAGGAAACTTTACTTAATAAATTTTATATAATTTTCACGTGTTTTTTTTATTTACTCAAAAACGGCATTAAAGATTTTGATCAAACTGGATATTTGATTTATGTATATGCCCGAGATATGACTGTAAAAATTTCATCAAAATTGATCAACCGGAGGGGGGACTTAACTTAATAAATTTTATATAATTTTCACCTGTTTTTTTTTTATTTACTAAAAAACGGCATTAAAGATTTTGATCAAACTGAGTATTTGATGTGAAGATATGACTGTAAAAATTTCATCAAAATTGATCAACCGGAGGGGGGACTTTGCTTAATAAATTTTATATAATTTTCACGTGTTTTTTTTATTTACTCAAAAACGGTATTAGAGATTTTGATCAAACTGGATATTTGATGTATGTATATGCCCGAGATATGACTGTAAAAATTAGTCGTGTTTAATGACAATTAGGTGTTCTTTAATATCAGGTAAGCTTTATTATTATTAAAATGTTCTGAGGGGGCTTAAATGAGGAAGGTGTCTTTTTTTTTTTTCATATAAAGTACCTTTGTATTTGTTTATATGGAGAAATTATCTGTCTCTCGTTTCACCTAAAAATAAGAAATGGCTAAATATGAGATATGATAAAAATCAAGTGAACATATAAAGGAGAAAAAAAGAAAAATATTCAGTCAACTCATAAAACATGTTGAGCCCAATCATACAGAGTACGCCTTTAATGATAGACCATTGTTCATAATTAAAGCCAATCTGTTCATTTAATGGAAATTATTTGTTTCATGGTAAATGAAGTTTTCAACAACTACATAGAGAATTATAAAATCAGAGCTTTTATTTAATAATAAAAAAACTAGTGTTTTTTGTAGAGCAAACAAAAAGAAAAAATAAGAAATGAATGTGGAAAAATGTGTCTTTGAAAAGTGGCAATTAACAAATTTCTAATTTAAGTAAGTTGGTAAGTGAAAGTTGTGTGTTGCGCGCACGCACCAGATTTTTTCTTCTTGTTTCGCATCTTATATGATAAAATGTTTAAGACATAAGCAGTATAAGAAAAAATCTGGTGCGTGCGCGCAACACACAACTTTCACTTACCAACTTACTTAGATTAGAAATTGACGTGTTTTGCTACATATCATTTCCCAAAGTCACACATTTTTCTACATTCATATCTTATTTATGTTAAAAATTAAAGCCGTTTTTGAGTAAATAAAAAAAACACGTGAAAATGATACAAAATTTATTAAGTAAAGTTCCCCATCCGGTTGATCAATTTTGATGAAATTTTTACAGTCATATCTCGGGCATATACATACATCAAATATCCAGTTTGATCAAAATCTTTAATACCGTTTTTGAGTAAATAAAAAAAAACACGTGAAAATTATATAAAATTTATTAAGCAAAGTCCCCCCTCCGGTTGATCAATTTTGCTGAAATTTTTACAGTCATATCTTCACATCAAATACTCAGTTTGATCAAAATCTTTAATGCCGTTTTTTAGTAAATAAAAAAAAAAAAAACAGGTGAAAATTTATCAAGTCAAGTCCCCCCTCCGGTTGATCAATTTTGATGAAATTTTTACAGTCATATCTTCACATCAAATACTCAGTTTGATCAAAATCTTTAATGCCGTTTTTTAGTAAATAAAAAAAAAAACAGGTGAAAATTATATAAAATTTATCAAGTAAAGTCCCCCCTCCGGTTGATCAATTGTGATGAAATGTTGGTTATCACATATTTGGCATATAAATACATCAAATACCAAGTTTGATCAAAATCGTTAAAACCGTTTTTGAGTAAATAAAAAAAACATGTGAAAATGATACAAAATTTATTAAGTAAAGTCCCCCATCCGGTTGATCAATTTTGATGAAATTTTTACAGTCATATTTAAGGCATATAAATAGTTCAAATACTCAGTTTAATCAAAATCGTTAGAGCCGGTTTTGAGAAAATCGAAAAAAACTTAAAAAGTTATTAAATAAAGTACCCCCTCCCTTTGAGCAAATTTGATGAAATTTTTGCTGTCACATCGCGGGCTTATACATACTCTAAATACCCAATTTCAGGTTCGCACGGTTTATAGTTTTTGAGCTAGTCTGTTCACATACACACACACACACACACACACACACACACACACACACACACACACACACACACACACACACAGACCATTTCGCGGGACTTGGTTATTTTGACTCAGGGGACCCCAAAACGTGTATTTCCGTTGAAAACCGGAAGTCAAAAATTTTCACGATCGCAATACTTCCACTTACTATATATTTCATGTATAGGTAAGTGAAAGTAAAAATCTGGTGCGTGCGCGCAACACACAACTTTCACTTACCAACTTACTTAAATTAGAAATTTGTTAATTGCCACTTTTCAAAGACACATTTTTCCACATTCGTTTCTTATTTTTTCTTTTTGTTTGCTCTACAAAAAACACTAGTTTTTTTATTATTAAATAAAAGCTCTGATTTTATAATTCTCTATGTAGTTGTTGAAAAGTGGTTGATCAAAATTGATAAACCGGAGGGGGGACTTTGCTTAATAATTTTATATAATTTTCACGTGTTTTTTTTATTTACTCAAAAACGGTATTAAAGATTTTGATCAAACTGGATATTTGATGTATGTATATGCCCGAGATATGACTGTAAAAATTCGTCGTGTTTAATGACAATTAGGTGTTCTTTAATATCAGGTAAGCTTAATTATTATTAAAATGTTCTGAGGGGGCTTAAATGAGGAAGGTGTCTTTTTTACTTTCACTTACCTATATATGAAAAAATCTGGTGCGTGGGCGCAACACACAACTTTCACTTACCAACTTACTTAGATTAGAAATTGACGTGTTTTGCTAATAATCATTTCCAAAAGTCACACATTTTTCTACATTCATATCTTATTTTTGTTAATCGTTAAAGCCGTTTTTGAGTAAATAAAAAAACCTGTGAAAATGATACAAAATTTATTAAGTAAAGTCCCCCCTCCCGTAGATAAATTTTGATGAAATTTTTACAGTCATATCTCGGGCATATAAATACATTAAATACCAAGTTTGATCAAAATCGTTAAAACCGTTTTTGAGTAAATAAAAAAAACATGTGAAAATGGTACAAAATTTATTAAGTAAAGTCCCCCCTCCCGTAGATCAATTTTGATGAACTTTTTACAGTCACATCTCGGGCATATAAATACATCAAATACCAAGTTTGATCAAAATCGTTAAAACCGTTTTTGAGTAAATAAAAAAAACACGTGGAAATGATACAAAATTTATTAAGTAAAGTCCCCCCTCCGGTTAATCAATTTTGATGAAATTTTTACAGTCATATTTCGGGCATATAAATCGATTAAATACTCAGTTTAATCAAAATCGTTAGAGCCGTTTTTGAGAAAATCGAAAAAAACGTAAAAAGTTATTAAATAAAGTACCCCCTCCCTTTGAGCAATTTTGATGAAATTTTTGCTGTCACATCGCGGGCATATACCTACACTAAATACCAAATTTCAGGTTCCCACGGTTTATAGTTTTTGAGCTAGTCTGTTCACATACACACACACACACACAAACACACACACACACACACACACACACACACACACACAGAGACCATTTGGCGGGACTTGGTTATTTCGACTCAGGGGGTCCCAAAACGTGTATTTCCGTTGAAAACCGGAAGTCGAAAATTTTCACGATCGCAATACTTCCACTTACTATATATTTCATATATAGGTAAGTGAAAGTAAAAAATTATACAAAAATAAATATAAAATATAATATGATAATATAAAAAAAATATAAAAACCTCAAATTAAACAACTAAACTATAATATCATAAAACTAATAATATATTTTTATAAAAACCAATCATCCTCTAACTAAGAATATATACACAAAACTTTATAATTTGGCTTGTATATATTAAACCAAAGGGTATAAACAAAGCTTAAAAATAACCTACTTCAATAATATGGAAATAAAAATATATATATAAAAAGCCATTATTACTGTACTTGTCTGAACGTTTCCCACAATTATTGAACACTCATGATCAACTTAAGAGAAAGAACTGTAAACACGTAGATATCTCGAAGTTTATTGTTGTTATCGACAGTTAATAAATCGGCTATTAACAGGGGTGTGAAGGGTGCATTAAGTTAGGAGATTTTTCATTTCAAGGGCCCAGTTATATGGAATGGAGCTATCAATAATTTCCGTCTACCTCGAGTAACAATGTTTCGGTAGGGATTCCTCTGGCATCAAAAGATGTTTAATCCACCAATTGTACATTCTTGAGAATATCTTTTCTAAACCATGACACCTACCCGTTTCGAGTCTCACGTACGAATTAGGTGTGTTTTTTGGCAACTGTAATAGTTGTTTGTAAAAGTTTAAACATCCCCTTTCTATTAAACTGTAATAAGGCGCTCCCCATATTTCTGTCATGTGCAGTTGGACACTTTCTGATATTGCATCAAATGACTTTAAGATTTTCAGTACTATTGAATTAGCAGCAGTGTTTTTAGATAAAGCCTGTGTGGGAGCATTTGTGAACATACCGGAGTATACCTAAATATTTGAAACTATTTTTTATTTCTAATTCGTGTGAATTATAAATAAATTTATTCAATTTACCTAGGCGACCCCCTTTGTGGAATACTACAACTTTTGTTTTATCAGTGTTGACTACGAGCTTATTTTCGTTGCAGTACTGGCTTAAAATTCGCAAGTTTTTTTGGGATTCCATCCAAGAATAAGTGAGCATTACTACATCATCTGCATATAACAGAAATAGAAGGTCCTTTTTCTATTTTAAATTGATACCTACTGCACCTTTAATATTAAAATAATTAGTTATGTCGGAAATGTACAGTGAGAACAAAAGTGGGCTCAAAATTTCCCTTTGGAGTACCCCTTCAGTCACATATATTTCATTGGAAACCTGTCCATTCATAGATATTTTGAATGCAGCTTTGTCATAAAGCATCTTTATAAAACTAATACATTTGCCACTCAAGCCAAGATTGTAAAGTTTGTGCCAAAGAATTTCATGTGGGACTGAGTCAAATGCTCGTTGAAAGTCGACAAATGTACCGAACACTTTTCTTCTTTTTAATCTTAGATGTATGTTTATAGCAGCGGAGAGGGCAAAGAGTGAGTCTATGCAGCCTCTTCCCTTTCTGAATCCCATCTGATCTTCTGGGATTAATGAATTAGTTTCTGCCCAAGACATTAACCGTTTGTAAATCATATTCGTGAATATTTTTGTAATTGTATTGAATATAGCAATACCTCTGTAGTTGTTCGGGTTTGATGGGTCACCTTTTTTGTGAATAAGGGTCATTTTGATAGAGGTCCAGCTATCCAGAATATTTTGATCCTGCCATATTTTATTTAACAAATTTAATAAAACTAATAACCATTTTTCATTTAGTTCTTCCATAGTAAAGGCAATATCCAATTCGGGATGGAAGGATTTGAAAAATTTAGAATTTATTTGAATTTTAGGTAGCAGAACGGTATTGTAAAATGCTTCCCATTGCTCTAGGTTTATAGGATAATCTGGCAATTTTCTATTTTGAAATAGTTTTATTGTGGACCAGAATTCACAAGGATTATTAATATTTCTAATTTTATCTTTTATATTATTGAAATAATTATATTTTGATTTCAGTACTAATGATTTGTAATTCTTTCTAAATTTTTTATAGTTATAAACATCATCATCGTTAAATAAAAATTTTTTGCATTATTTAAGAAATTTTCTAGTCTCTCTTTTTGCCTTTAAACTATCTTCTGTATACCAAGGTTTGTAATTATTGTATTTTATTGGAGTATTTCTTTTTTCTTTTAAAAATCCTGCTTGTAACATAAGATTTTGAAAAGTATTGTAAAAAATATTGTAGGCCTCTTTAGCTGGTTGCCCTATCTCAATTTTTACATCATGATTATTAATCAAATATTTGAAATTATTTAAATACTCTTGAGCTCTATTTACAATATAGAATGAATGCGGTGTAATTTGTAAATAAATGTAACTTGTGAAATTTTTAGAGGTCAGATGTTATGATGCATTGTTGTAATTATTAAAAAATAGTTTGATGTACTTGTTGTTAGTTAAAATATGTACTCATTCCCTTTTGTCTAAAATATATCACCTTCTATCTCGGACGGGCAATCTTTTTCTGTCTTCTATCAGGTGCCAGTCTCTTGCAGTGGCCACTCTGTCATAGCTTTCATTTAAAGCTTCATGGTGTTTACACATTATAATCATTACGCACTCTAAATATTACAAGGCCCTGTGTTTACAACATTTAGTTTTTCATATAATATTGTTTATGTGTGTGTTTGTGTGTGTGTGTGTGTGTGCGTGCGTGCGTGCGTGCGTGCGTGCGTGGCGTGCGTGCGAGCCTGCCTGCCTGCCTGCCTGCGTGAGTGTGTGTGTGTGTGTATGCGCGCGCGTGCGTGTGTGTGTGTTATAATAGGGTTCAGTCAATAATAAAAAACTATATTATGGCGACTTTTTGAGACTATATTATACTCATAAGTATGCCCTACAATGAGCAAACAGGTTTGAATACAATTATATGAGTTACATAGGTAGAATTACACTAAAGTTATATAAATAATTATTATTAATATTAATATTAATTATTATATTATTTGTAATAGTAATTACAATTACATAAACATATAAAATACCTTGGTTGTATGACTATAAATAATTCAGATGATAAAAGTGTATAAGTATACTCACATAATTTTTTTTTTTTTTTTTTGAAGAGAATAGATTTGGCTCCGCCGGGAGTCGAACCCGGGTCTCCCCTAAATCTTTTCTCTTCAAAAATTAAATTATTTAAAAATAATTTAAAAAAAAAGGTGGTCACCCACAAATTAAGATTAGATTAATATATGAATATACTTACAATGTTGCTGATAGATATTGCTATATAAACTACACAGATGTATAGAGACTAACTAACTATATTACTCTAACGTACAACGGTAAGTTCAGGACTGTAAAGGAAAAGGGAAGGAAGAAGGTAAAGGGTTCTTGGTTTTTTTTTCTTCAACACGTGTTATTCAAATTTAATACACGCAGATTAATTTTACTAATTATACATTTAAATAATATAATACATCACAGTAATAAACTATTTTACCATTTTAATAACTTACGCATCTGATGTAATTTCCGCATATCTGTCAACAATCGGTAACGGTCAGAAAAAAACCAAAACAAAAAACCAAGAACCCTTTACCGCTTTACTTCACTTTTCCTTTACAGTCGTGAACTTGCCGGCCGAGCTGAAACTTGCACTTGTGTCTGATATCTCCGAGAAGAGACCGGGATTACACGATTTTTACTATTTGTAATTAATTTTTACTAGCTGGACCCGCGCGAAGCATTTCGCACTTAGATTTGTATCAGATTTTACTTTCAGGTTTAACATAACGATAAGCATAATTAACTTTTTTTGTTGCCTCTTCACCATCCCCCCCCCACCCCCCAACCACCCAGGCCTTAAGGAGAAATTATTTTTCTACAGCAGCGTTTAATAGTTAAGGAAGGACTCCATTTTCTGACCTTCTTCTCTTCAAAACTATTTCCTGTAATCTTCCTGGTAAATATGAAATCACTATGAATATTGCATAGTCCCTAAAAATTAATCTTTCTACATTCTGAATTTACCTATCCTTCCCCATGGCTCAAATTATTTAAATAATTGAAGTATTAACGAAAAAAGTTAAATTTCAATAAAGCAAATAAATTAGTTTCTTTGTGTGCAAGAAGGCACAGACTCTCTCTTATTAGTGGAAAAATATAAAACCTAATAAGTCATAAATAAAAATCATAGCATCTATACCATTAAAGTGCCCAATTTATTAACCTTATTAAGTTTTTTTTCAAAACCAGTTCATCAGGTGTTTTTCACGGTTATCTTTCTGACAATGAAGGGGGAGGTATTTTTTAAAGTGGCAACAACGACATGAAATAATTTTCTATCCATGGAAAGGCAACAGAACAACAGGCCTCGTAAAGCTGAGGGGCGCACGTATATGTGGAACGTGTATGGGCATTTATGCATAAAGCCTGCGAAGAAACCGTTGAAATGCATTTTTCTCATTTCGATCCTTTAATTTACTAAAATTCCTGCTATAAAAACGATTTTATTAGCTTTGATAGGAAGAAAAAAAATGAGCCTGCAATTCGCATACACTCCGTAAAAGTCTGAATCAGACAATACTAAATTTATGCCATTTGAGCACGATAGGACAGTGCATTTGGCGAAAACTACATTTTTTTAGCTATTTGGAATAGTATACGTAAGATTTTTTTTTTTTTTTTTTTTTTGTCACCGATACTTTCTAGTGTTGCAATTCAGATTTCATATAAAAAAAAAAAAAAAACATCTTTGCTGGCAGTGTAGGTACTGTACTAAGCGTAAATATGAATATAGTATTTTTTCAATATACTTCAAATAATATAACATCTATTAATATAAAATTATTGGCATGAAAATATTCTTTTGTAAACATTGTTAACTTTAATGTTTTATAAACATGTTATGTTCTTTAAAGGAGTTAATTTTAACTTTGTAAAAACAATAGCTAATATAATATTTAAGCCATAAATATCAAAATTATAGAAAACATTAATCTATAAAATCACATATTGCTTGCTTAAAATATCTTTTGGATTAATCTTTTCCAAATATTAAAATTGAATTTTTATTTAATTTAATAATTTAATAGAAACAGAAATAATATTTTTACGCTGACGTTACATACCTTTGTTACAATTAGATCAAGGTATAACTATTATCAAACCATTTGCTTTAAATTATTTTTTTTTATTTCCAAAGAGACTTTTTAATGTAATAAAATATAATTTACTTCAAATTGTAGTACATCTATTTAAATAAACATTTATTGGAATGATAATCATTCATGTTTGAATGAAATCACTGACCTGTTCTTTTAAAATAACTTTTGAGTGGGTCTTAATTAGCAAAATCCATTTTTTCCTGCCTAGACATCGATTTTCATAATATTTGACAAAATAAAAAGAATGATTGTGGTAATAATTATAACCCAATTTTTCTACCTACGCTATTTGAAGTCTGAATCCTACTACACCACACCTATTTAATTAAATTACACCACATTTAAGCATAATCGAAGCTTACATTTAAGAGAAAACTTTTTTACTTTCACTTACCTATATATGAAATATATAGTAAGTGGAAGTATTGCGATCGTGAAAAAAATCGACTTCCGGTTTTCAACGGAAATACACGTTTTGGGGTCCCCTGAGTCGAAAT
This sequence comes from Aelia acuminata, assembly GCA_911387785.2. NCBI lineage: Eukaryota > Metazoa > Arthropoda > Insecta > Hemiptera > Pentatomidae > Aelia > Aelia acuminata. The sequence continues at coordinate 96,185,247 of OU426980.1, forward strand.
GACCAAGTCCCGCGAAATGGTCTGTGTGTGTATGTGAACAGACTAGCTCAAAAACTATAAACCGTGCGATCCTGAAATTGGGTATTTAGTGTAGGTATATGCCCGCGATGTGACAGCATAAATTTCATCAAAATTACTTAAAGGGAGGGGGTACTTTACTTAATAACTTTTTAGGTTTTTTTCGATTTTCTCAAAAACGGCTCTAACGATTTTGATTAAACTGAGTATTTCATCTATTTATATGCCCGAGATATGACTGTAAAAATTTCATCAAAATTGATCAACCGGAGGGGGGACTTTACTTAATAAATTTTGTAACATTTTCACGTGTTTTTTTTATTTACTCAAAAACGGTTTTAACGATTTTGATCAAACTTGGTATTTGATGTATTTATATGCCCGAGATGTGACTGTAAAAATTTCATCAAAATTGATCTACGGGAGGGGGGACTTTACTTAATAAATTTTGTACCATTTTCACATGTTTTTTTTATTTACTCAAAAACGGTTTTAACGATTTTGATCAAACTTGGTATTTGAAGTATTTATATGCCCGAGATATGACTGTAAAAATTTCATCAAAATTGATTAACCGGAGGGGGGACTTTACTTTATAAATTTTGTATCATTTTCATGGGTTTTTTTATTTACTCAAAAACGGTTTTAACGATTTTGATCAAACTTGGTATTTGATGTATGTATTTATATGCCCGAGATATGACTGTAAAAATTTCATGAAAATTGATTCACCGGAGGGGGGACTTTACTTAATAAATTTTGTAAGGCATACATCAATGTAGGCATTACTTCATGGAGGGGGGAGTGGCTATGTGCCACCCCTCTTCTTTAGGCACGCCTCTCCTTTTCTTCCTTCCTCAGTTGCTTCATGACCTGAGCCGCAAGGCGTTGGCCCGCGAGCCAGTTCTCTTCAGAATGTAGCATTAAGCTGACTATGTTACCGACAGTTGGTTCCGATCCGCTGACCTGTCGGAATTCCTTCCTGTCCTCACTAAATCGGGGACAGCAAAAGAATACATGTTCCACACTCTCTTCACTTGTTGGACACTCTGGGCATTCCGCTGTAATGTCCAGCTTGAATCTCAATTGGTAGGCCCGAAAGCAGCCATGTCCTGTGAGCAGTTGTGTCAAATAATAATCAACTTCCCCGTGTTTCCTATCAAGCCAAGGCTGAATACAAGGAATCAACCTATGGGTCCATCTTCCGTTCTGCATCCTGTCCCAGAGCTGTTGCCATCTCTCGATTGTTTCCTTCTTTTCCTCTGTCCTGGGTATGGGGTTGATTCTTTTATATGAGCGCTTTCTTTCTTCTGCGATCAGCTCTATTGGTGGCATCCTGGCCACTACACATGCTGCTTCGTAGGAAACTGTTCGGAATGCACTGATCACCCTAATTGCACTCCGACGATAAATTGAGACCAAGGCTAGCGTATCCAAGGCACTTTCCCATACTGCGGCAGCATAGAGCAAGATGGAAGTGACTACGGTCGATATTAACAGTCTCCGACTGTTCTTGGGTCCTCCTATGTTGGGCATAAGTCGAGCTAGCGTTGTGGCAACTCTAGCTGCCTTATCGCATACTCGCTGGATATGATCCTTGAACCGCTGGGAACGCTGGGACCGGATTTCTTGCGTACCGACTCTCAGTACGATTTCCTCCCTTCTTTTACGGCTACTAATTAGTAGGGCCTCGGTTTTATTGTCTGCTAATTGGAGCCCCACAGAAGCTAGCCAATCGCGGATCAGTGAAATGCTCTGATTAGCTTTCAAGGTCACTTCATCTATGTATTTAGCTTCAACCACTACTGCTATGTCATCCGCAAAGCCTACTATTTTAGCTCCCTCGGGTAGTCTGAGTCTGAGAACCCTATCGTACATGACGTTCCATAGCAGAGGCCCAAGGACTGAGCCTTGGGGAACGCCGCCGGTTAACTGGAACCTTCTAGGCCCGTTCTCAGTTGAACTATTTCAAGGTTCTGTCCTTGAAATAGTCTCTTACAATGTTTCTGAGGTACATGGGTACGCCCATTTCCTGAAGAGCGTCTAGAATGCAACTCCATCTCGCTGAGTTGAAGGCATTCCTCACATCCAGTGTGATGACGGCACAGTAGCACTTCGCGCCTCTCCTCCACCGCTTTCCCGCAATAGCCTTCTGAGCCGTTTCGATTACCATAGTGATAGCGTCCGTAGTAGATCTTCCTTTCCTGAAACCGAATTGGTTCCTTGATAGGCCTTCTGCTCCTTCGGTGGTCTCTTGTATCCTGTTGGCAATGATTTTCTCCAGGGCTTTGCCAGCTGTGTCCAACAGACATATCGGTCGATAATCAGAAGGGTCCGATTGATTTCCCTTGCCTTTCGGAATCAGCACTAGGTACTGTCTTTTCCAATTTCTCGGAAAGCATCCCTCATTTAAACAAGAACTGAATACTTCCTGAAAAACATCTGGTCTGATCTCCATAGCTGCCTTGAGTGCCAAGTTTGGGATACCGTCAGAGCCTGGAGCTTTCCTTTTCTGAAGGTTTGTACAGATATCGCTGAGTTCGTCAGCCGTTACGGCTGGAACGTCGACTGCCTGTATCGGCCCAGTCTGCGGAAGTTCTTCTTGTTTCGGAAAGAGTGTAGCAACAATTTTCTCTATAGCAACTGGGCATGTAGGTGTTATTTTAGAACTCCTCGCTAACTTCTTCATGACCGCTCTGTAAGGTCTTCCCCATGGATCTTCGTTCACCTCTTCGCAGAGTTCCTTCCAACATTGCCTTTTACTCCTCTTGATTGCATGCCGTAATTCGCGCCTCACTGCTTGGAATTCCTCCTGTAGTGCATGAAACTCAGTGCTGCCTCTTGATCGCTGATACCTCCTCCTTGATGCGTGACACCGTTTACGGAGGTCAGCGATATGGTCGTTCCACCAGTAGACAGGAGTTCCACCCACACGTGAGCTACTACGAGCCATCGATGCGTCACACGCTGTACTGATTAGAGATATTAGCTTGCTTGCCTTATCCTCCGCTGTGCCTGACAGCTCACAAGGTGCGGCCATCATTACTTCGAAGGACTCCCTATCAAAAGTCCTAGTTTTCCAGCGGACAGTACCTTTCTCACGCCTCATATGTGTTAGTGCTTTTCTGTCACCCATTATGGTCGGTATAGCCTGATGGTCGCTATGCGTATACAGGTCACAGACCTCCCAACTGGTAGTAGGGTGTAGGGAGTCACTAACGAAAGTCAGGTCGATAATAGAGGACCTGCCATCCTTGACGAATGTAGGCTCCGACCCAGTATTTGCCAGTATTAGGTCATCCATCTGGGCAAAAGCTTCCAGTAGGGCTTCTCCACGACGATTGGTCCATTTACTGCCCCACTCGGTCGCCCAAGCATTGAAGTCTCCAGCAATAACTAGCGGTCTGTGCCCTCTGGCGTCTCGCACTATGCTATCTAGCAAATATTCAAAATCATCGAATGTAATGTTAGGAGGAGCATAGCAGCTGTACAGGTACAGATGATCTATCTTAGCCCAGACAAAACCAGTTGTAGGGGCTTTTGCTGTTTCTTCTATAAAAGTTCGTCCACATGCCCATATGGCGGTTCTTCCTGTGACATCCGATACCCAAGAGTCGTTATCCAAATTCCTATATTGCTCACTCAAGATAGCGACATCTACTCTGAGGTCTCTCACAGTTTGCCAGAGGAGATCCTGTGCGGCTTCACAGTGGTTAAGATTGAGTTGGAGAATATTGAATATTTCCTATAAAGTACCTTTGTTTTTGTTTATATGGAGAAATTAACTGTCTCTCATTACGCCTAAAAATAAAAAATGGGTAAATATGAGATATGATAAAAACCAAGTAAACATATAGAGGAGAAAAAAAGAAAAATATTAAGTCAACTCATAAAACACGTTGAGCCCACGCAGGACGCTTTTAATGACAGGTCATTGTTCATAATTAATGCCCTTCTGTTCATTTAATGGAAATGATTTGTTTCATGGGAAATAAATGAAATATTCAACAAGTACATAGAGAATTGTAAAATCAGTCGACTTGGAGTATTGTGCTTGCATTGCCGAATTATCTCAAGTAAAAACTTTTATTTAATAATAAAAGAAATTAGTGTTTGTTATAGAGCAAATGAAAACAAAAATAAGAAATGAATGTGGAAAAATGTGTAACTGAGTGAGAAGTGGCATTAACACAACGCATTAATTTCTAATCTCAAAGGGAGGGGGTACTTTATTGAATAACTTTTTACGTTTTTTCGATTTTCTCAAAAACGGCTCTAACGATTTTGATTAAACTGAGTATTTGATCTATTTATATGCCTGAAATATGGCTGTAAAAATTTCATCAAAATTGATCAACCGGAGGGGGGACTTTACTTAATAAATTTTGTATCATTTTCACGTGTTTTTTTTATTTACTCATAAACGGTTTTAACGATTTTAATCAAACTTGGTATTTGATGTATTTATATGCCAAAGATGTGATAACCAACATTTCATCACAATTGATCAACCGGAGGGGGGACTTTACTTAATAAATTTTGTATCATTTTCACGTGTTTTTTTTATTTACTCAAAAACGGTTTTAACGATTTTGATCAAACTTGGTATTTGATGTATATATATGCCCGAGATATGACTGTAAAACTTTCATCAAAATTGATCTACGGGAGGGGGGACTTTACTTAATAAATTTTGTATCATTTTCACGGTTTTTTTTTTATTTTCTCAAAAACGGCTTTAACGATTAACAAAAATAAGATATGAATGTAGAAAAATGTGTGACTTTGGGAAATGATATTTAGCAAAACACGCCAATTTCTAATCTAAGTAAGTTGGTAAGTGAAAGTTGTGTGTTGCGCGCACGCACCAGATTTTTACTTTCACTTACCTATATATGAAATATATAGTAAATGGAAGTATTGCGATCGTGAAAATTTTCGACTTCCGGTTTTCAACGGAATTCTCATGTGAAGCGATTTTTAATCCTTCTTTGTACATCTAAGGCACGATGTAGTGCCGGACATTTGCTTCCACCGCATGGATGGTCATTATTGCCTTTGCCATCACATAGAGCGCAGATTGGACTCTTTGAACAGTCCGAGCCTTTGTGACCCTCTACGCAACACTTGCGACAACACCTAGTTCTATCTGGCCCTTTACACTGTCTGGCCATATGTCCGAAATCCCAGCACCGGAAGCATCGCTGCGGTCGAATCTTTTCTCGTATTCGACTGACCACCAATCCTACTCTAATTCTTCCTATGCTTATTGCCTTTCTAGCAAGCAAGACCGGTAAAGTAATAACCGCTGTCTTTGTTCCAGCATATGCCGACCGAAGCGAACGCACTGCGTTTATCTGAATTTGCTCCCCATCAAGTAGAGTAGTGAGAGCCTCGACAACTTCTTCTTTCGTTGTAAGGGCATCCAGGTCCCTGATTTCAATCAGTGACTCCTCTGTCCATCCTCTAATTTGGGTATCTGGCCCAAGCGCTTCCTCTAGGGTTCGCTTCATGTTTTCCAGTGCCTCACTCGATTTTCGGCCCAACTGTATCAGCAGATTTCCAGACTGGTTTTTTCGAATCCTGGAAATATTTGAGCTCATATCTTGCAAAGATGGATCAGCTCGAACTTTACGAAGGGTATCTGCATACGTACTGGATTCCCCAATTTTAATTATGATGGCGTCCGGCCTTGGTGGTTTTGGGCGAGAGCGCCTTCTTCGGCCCTTCTTGTTTTTAGTGACAGCTTGCCATTTTTCCCCCGACACGGTAGTAGAGGCTATCATATGTGGCTGCTCCGCTGTTTCTCTATTAGTCGGTGCGATGGCCTGTCTTCTAGGCGCAGCCACTCTTGGAAGCTCATTTCTTTGTAAACACTCCTCTTGGGGATGGTTGTTTTGCTGCTTCTTCGTAGTGGGCGTGTCTTTATTTGTTGGTTTCGTGGTCTGGGTACCGGCATTTGCCAAGTTCTTTGATGCCTCTTCTCGTACCATACTTTTGCTTTCCAGTAACATGAGATGGTTCTGGATTCTGCAGACACTCTCCTTTATTTGACCATGAACATTCGTCTTTGTCTGGATATATACTTGTAGATCATCCACTTCTTTGACGAGTTTTTTCCATTCCTCCTGACAAAACTCTAAAGTTGCACCTGAGTTTTCATCCGCTGCAGCTATCATTATTTCATTGCGGAGGCTTGATGACGACGCCGGGGGTCCCGCTTTCGCAACCTCTTCCGACGCCGGTACTGGGGTTCCGAGCCCCTGCACCGTAAGACTAATCTTCTCCTCAACCATAACATCGATTTTATTCTGCATTTTATACCTTCTGCCAGGTGTAAAACAGCCGCCTCTAGCCTGAGGAACAGACGCTGACCAGGGAGCCGCCTATTCTAGGAACTGTCGCGCCTGGATTTTTGGGTAGTTTTGGTCCACCCCGGGGTTTTCCCCGGTACTCACCATATCTGGTGAATATCCCCCTATCCGCCACCTGGGGAGGCGCCCGATAGGAGACTAACAACTCCACACGGGTGTGTGTGTGTGTGTGTGTGTGTGTGTGTGTGTGTGTGTGTGTGTGTGTGTGTGTGTGTGTGTGTGTGTGTGTGTGTATGTGAACAGACTAGCTCAAAAACTATAAACCGTGCGAACCTGAAATTGGGTATTTAGAGTATGTATAAGCCCGCGATGTGACAGCAAAAACTTCATCAAATTTGCTCAAAGGGAGGGGGTACTTTAGTTAATAACGTTTTAAGTTTTTTTCAATTTTCTCAAAAACGGCTCTAACGATTTTGATTAAACTGAGTATTTGAACTATTTATATGCCTGAAATATGACTGTAAAAATTTCATCAAAATTGATCAACCGGATGGGGGACTTTACTTAATAAATTTTGTATCATTTTCACATGTTTTTTTTATTTACTCAAAAACGGTTTTAACGATTTTGATCAAACTTGGTATTTGATGTATTTATATGCCAAATATGTGATAACCAACATTTCATCACAATTGATCAACCGGAGGGGGGACTTTACTTAATAAATTTTGTATCATTTTCACGTGTTGTTTTTATTTACTCAAAAACGGCTTTCAAGATTTTGATCAAACTTGGTATTTTATGTATTTATATGCCCGAGATACGACTATAAAAATTTCATTAAAATTGATCTACGGGAGGGGGGGCTTTACTTAATAAATTTTGTATCATTTTCACGGTTTTTTTTTATTTACTCAAAAACGGCTTTGGCGATTAACAAAAATAAGATATGAATGTAGAAAAATGTGTGAATTTGGGAAATGATATTTAGCAAAACACGTCAATTTCTAATCTAAGTAAGTTGGTAAGTGAAAGTTGTGTGTTGCGCGCACGCACCAGATTTTTTTTGTTTGGTATTCTTTCAAGATTCATACTATATATTTTTTAATTTTGTGTGAAACAATAAATGTCTTACTTATTAATTTCTTTATTCATTATTTTATGATTATTTCAATTTCTTTGATATTAATATTTTTCAATTGAATTTCAACCATATAATTAATCCACAAAACATAATTATTCCTTACATAGGAACCATAAGAAATGAATCAGCGAATATTAGGTAAGAATGATAGTATTTTTTTTTTTTTTTTTTTTTTTTTTTTTTTTTTTTTTTTTTTTTTTTTTTTTTTTTTTTTTTTTTTTTTTTTTAAGGATTTCTTTATGGTTGAAGTTTCCCTCAATCGAACTCTTCTTCCAGTCTCATCTTCCACACCTTCCTGTCTTTCGTTTCCTCTTCCCTCAATCCATGACCGGCCATAGTTTCCTTTACTTTATTTATCCACTGTATACGTGGTCTTCCTCTTTTTCTTCTTCCTTCTGCCTCCCATTCAAATATCATTCTTGGTATTCTATTTGAACCCATTATTTTCAAGTGGCCATACCATTTTAGTTTTCTTTTTTCTATTGCTTCAAGTATGTTTCTTTGGAGATTCATTTTTCTCTGATCTGGCTGTTTTTTATATGGTGTATCCTTGAAGCCCTGGCTGACCTCCTCCAAAAATCCATTTCTACCGCCAAGAGTCTTTTTTCCTGTGCTCTGTTAAGAGTCCATGTCTCGGAGCCATACAGCATGATACTCTCGACCAGTGCACTATATATTAATTTTTTGGTTTTACCAAGAATATTGCTGCTCCAGAGAAGAGGATTCAGCATACCAATCACTTTTCGGCCACTGATTATTCTTTTACTCACTTCCGAGTCAATAGAGCTATTACTCTCTAATATGGATCCAAGGTATTTAAAGTGTTCCACTCTTTCTAGATTGGATATAACAGAGTCGTTCGCTTCACCCAGATCTGTACACATGTATTTTGTCTTCTTCTCATTCACTTTCAATCCCCATTCTTTGTATTGTTCCTTTACTTTCCTAAATAAGTAACTTACATCGTCTTCATCTTGTGCAATGATCACCTGGTCATCAGCGAATAATAGATGGTGTAAGTACGTGCCATTGATTGGGATACCCATCGGGCTACATTTATCTGTCCAATTTTTTAGGCAAGCGTCAATAAATATTTGAGGATAGTATTTGAATTTATAATAATACCCCTTCCCCTACATATATATATATATATATATATATATGTTATAATAGGGTTCAGTCAATAATAAACAACTATATTATGGCCACTTTTCGAGACTATATTGTCCTCATAATTATCATACAAACATGGAGGCATGTTTTCCAAGATTTGTTTCTTGAATTTTCATTCATTCATTCAGAATCAATTTAAATAAGTATCAAGTGTCTGAGAGAAAATGTCTCCAACAAGTAGTGTACGAAGTGGTTATGCAGCAAATTGAAAAGACAGGTTCTCATCTAGAATAGAAGTTTCTTAGGAAAGGATACCTGAATTTTTTTTTCCAGGAACTTGGTATTTATGGCTCATGGGCAAAATGGCCAATGGTCAGACCCTTCCAGGTAAAGAAGGGACCACCAGGAGAACCCCCTGAAACGTACCCTGAAATAAATTAGATGATAATACAAGTTAGTTAAATTCAAAAACAAAAAAAAATTCCAAAGTTCACTTTTCATATAGAAAAAATCTGGTGCGTGCGCGCAACACACAACTTTCACTTACCAACTTACTTAGATAAGAAATTGACGTGTTCTGTTAAATATAATTTTCCAAAGTCACACATTTTTCTACATCCATATCTTATTTTTGTTAATCGTTAAAGCCGTTTTTGAGTAAATAAAAAAACCCGTGAAAATGATACAAAATTTATTAAGTAAAGTCCCCCCTCCGGTTAATCAATTTTGATGAAATTTTTACAGTCATATTTCGGGCATATAAATAGATGAAATACTCAGTTTAATCAAAATCGTTAGAGCCGTTTTTGAGAAAATCGAAAAAAACTTAAAAAGTTATTAAATAAAGTACCCCCTCCCTTTGAGCAAATTTGATGAAATTTTTCCTGTCACAACGCGGGCTTATACATACTCTAAATACCCAATTTCAGGTTCGCACGGTTTATAGTTTTTGAGCTAGTCTGTTCACACACACACACACACAGACACACACACACACACACACACACACAGACCATTTCGCGGGACTTGGTTATTTTGACTCAGGGGACCCCAAAACGTGTATTTCCGTTGAAAACCGAAAGTCGAAAATTTTCACGATCGCAATACTTCCACTTACTATATATTTCATATATAGGTAAGTGAAAGTAAAAATGTGGTGCGTGCGCGCAACACACAACTTTCACTTACCAACTTACTTAGATTAGAAATTGGCGTGTTTTGCTAAATATCATTTCCCAAAGTCACACATTTTTCTACATTCATATCTTATTTTTGTTAATCGTTAAAGCCGATTTTGAGTAAATAAAAAAAACATGTGAAAATGAT
>OU426980.1:96197661-96245928 GCA_911387785.2 Aelia acuminata
TGGACTCAGTAGGTAAATATCAGATTCTATTTTATCCTGTTAACCTGCCACTTTTTTAGTATTCATGTATACACCACATGGATGGATCCAGCCGATCGTAAAGGGGGGGGGCTGCAGCCCCACAGCCCTTTATTTGGATCTGCTAATCACCATTTTTACCTTTTATGTTCCTTTCCCACAACTAAAATTCGACTTGTTCTGCACATTATTTGTTCTTTAACTTGTTTCCTTACATTAAGGAAAGTCAAATTCTATCTTTAAATGACGAAAAATTTTCCAAAGGGAGGGGCTGCAGACCCCACAGCCCCCCCCCCCCCTGGATCCGCCAATGATACACCATCTTTTATATTATTATCAGTTCTGTAATTTATCCATTTATTGTCACCCTCTAGCATAGTTACTCATACATTTGTTTTCCTTTAGCCCTGATGAAGATCCACAAGTTGGATCGAAACGTTGGCTTACCACAATAAAATCATTGTAAACTGAAAATCCTGACCATCATTTAACCTATCGTATTTTAAAAATTAATAAAATAAGACAGGCGAATAAGGAAACAAGCATTATTATTGAAGAAATAAATATTATTGTTGGTATTATAAATCAATTTAATAAGGAATTGTAATAAATAAAAAATGTTTGTATTAAAAATAATATTGCCCACTGATATAAATCATTAGTAAAAAGTTTATATATTTTTTTTCTCAATAATTTTAAATATTTAATTTAATAATAATGTTTGTTCCCTTAATCGGGTTGTCTTATTTTTTTATTAGATCAGCTGGAGGTTTTTGTGAAAACATACCCCTAAAGTTGCTCTGTTTTTATTAGTTCTTTTTCTAAAAATTAGTACAAATTTCCCTTGCAGAGAAATGAATTCCAGTAATTTTGAAGCCCGTAATAACCCTGAACCAAGAAATGGACAGGTTCCAAGTTCCTCAGTTAGTGAAGGCATGGGTGGATCCAGCCGATCGGAAAGGGTGGGCTGCAGCCCCATAGCCCTTCATTTGGATCTGCTAATCAGCTTTTTTACCTATATGTTCCTTCCCACAACTAAAATTCTACTTGTTCTGCACATTATTTGTTCTTTTAATTGCTTCCTTACATTAAGGAAAGTCAAATGCTATCTTTAAATGACGAAACATTTTCCAAAGGGAGGGGCTGCAGCCCCTACATCCCCTCCCCTGGATCCGCCAATGAGGGAAGGTAAGACATTTGCCAAGATAACCTCAAAAAAACCCAGAAAAATTCCCAAAACGAGACCAGGCTACAGTTTTCAATAGTATAGACGGGGTAAAGTTGGTAGAATATTTGGAAAATATAGCAGAAAATATTGCCTCCAAAGGTTCGCTTTGAGAATTTCTAATAATCGCATCTGCATCCACCTCAGCTCCAAAGGACTTGTAGATAAATTAACCGATTCTAATGCTTCCTTGAAAATTGGGGATAATATTGTTCCAATACGAAGGCTAATCAATCCCGCTTAGAGGATTTTATTCTAATAAAAGTGACCCAAGTGCCAGGAGTTGTTTGTGATACTAGTGCGCTGTTGTAATTCGTCAGAAAAACTACTTTTAGACTCAAAAGGTGAGGGGCAATCGTATCATGGGTCACGCCACTAAAAAGCTAACTGAATTCCAGAGTTTTTAGGAAATTTGACCGCTTCTAGGGTGCGACATCAAAAGCATTGTTACAATAACAGAGGAAACAGATAGGTTATAAACAATACCAACGAGTACAGAATTACTTAAGTCATTTTTAGACTTAAAAAACAATGAAGATGACAAAATGTGAAATGTTTGTTATGAAATGTGAAATACATTCAATGGCGCCATTTCAACTTATTGGCGTTGTGATTTGAAATGCTAAAATTTATTTTCAAGCTTGGACTATCTACTACATTGGTTGGTATATTAGTCCAGTATATTAGGAGTGTGGACAGGTCCATCATAGTATCCTTATGTGCCAGTTGGTTTTCTGATTTGGATTAACAAGTTTTACCTTGAATATTTAACACGGTAGAAAGAACAAGGACACTTCTTTACCATAACCATGTCTAATGGTATTTAGAGCGACAACCCTCGATAGACAGATATATAATACATGTAGATACATCATACCAGCTGTTATAAATAAGAGAGTGAAGTAAATTTTATCATTAATCCAGTTTACATATATAAGCTGGATAGACGTATATATGTAAACTGGATTAATGATAAAATTTACTTCACTCTCTTATTTATAACAGCTGGTATGATGTATCTACATGTATTATATATCTGTCTATCGAGGGTTGTCGCTCTAAATACCATTAGACATGGTTATGGTAAAGAAGTGTCCTTGTTCTTTCTACCGTGTTAAATATTCAAGGTAAAACTTGTTAATCCAAATCAGAAAACCAACTGGCACATAAGGATACTATGATGGACCTGTCCACACTCCTAATATACTGGACTAATATACCAACCAATGTAGTAGATAGTCCAAGCTTGAAAATAAATTTTAGCATTTCAAATCACAACGCCAATAAGTTGAAATGGCGCCATTGAATGTATTTCACATTTCATAACAAACATTTCACATTTTGTCATCTTCATTGTTTTTTAAGTCTAAAAATGACTTAAGTAATTCTGTACTCGTTGGTATTGTTTATAACCTATCTGTTTCCTCTGTTATTGTAACAATGCTTTTGATGTCGCCCCTTTTCTTTTGAAATTATATATGATTGTTAGTTATGGATCCAGAACCTAAAGAGGATGTGTTCTATAAATTAACTAATGGTGAGACTGAAGATTATGACGATATTGAGGTATCTAAGTCAGATTTTTGATAAATCCTTTCCTCTTTTTATTTTGTTTTGTCCTTTATAATAATTTCTTGCTAATATGATTGTATCCTTGATTGTTGAAAATCCTCAAGCCAGTAATTTGTACTAACACACCCCTTATGCCTTTACATATTTACTGGCCTCATTATTTATCAATGTGAGTTATGTATCTCTGCTTACAGGTGACTAAGATTATTGTTCTTGCTGTTAAGCTGATAATAATTTAATTACACTGATAGAAATAATTGACTTAAATAACAGTTATATGAAATTGAATGGGTGATATTATATCTCCAACTAGCCCCTATAAATTTTACAAATAATTTCAGTTACCTTCAATATGGTGAATTCTACCTAGTTCAGAAAAATAACTAATGTTTTACCTTTTATTTGGGATTATCGGCTCAGCTAAAATTTCAAGGAATTCACATGCTTTGGCACTGATTTTCAATGGATATTTTCTGATAAAACCGCTTGGGGTGATCATAGCTAACGGCCCCCAAGTTTTGAGGAAAATGATGCTTCTTTGTTAAAAAAGGCTTTAATTGTTATTAGTCATTTTTGTGATTTCAAAAAAATAATTTCTGTATCTTCTTGAGATAAACTATATCTCGAAATTTAATCATGTATATTATTTCTCAAGGTTTTTTTTTTTTTTATACTTCATCGAATTTCATGAATGAGGCATCATTTTAAAGCTTTTCTTAACCGCTACACTGGAAAAATATACAAATCACTCGTTTCGCCTTCCATTGCGAGTTATAAGCACAAAATTGCGGTTTTTGCGAGAGAAATGGCCGTAGAGGTTTCTAAATGGTGTCAATCTTGTCATGTTTTCAAGGAAAACATTTTCGGTCATATACATTTTCTCGATTAACCCCTTCGTTTGCGAGTCGGGAAAAAACTGCAATTCTTAGCAAAAATTACAAAATGGTCGCAGAGTTTTTTTGAAGGTGTTTTTTTTTTTTAAGTTTGTCGAGATGAAAATTTTTAGTTTATGCACTTTTCCAATTTTTGCCATCGTTTGTGAGTTAAAAGCAAAAACATGCGATTTCAGTCAATATGATCAGCGCACTCGCTTTCCGCGAAACCAATATGTGTGTATTTACACAAGTATATGGCATTTTCCAGGGTGCGCTCTTTCAGTTACATCTATGCCTGCTTAAAACAAACCTACCATCAAACAGTCACAGATGACCATGTCGTAACTTCAAACATAGTTTTCAAAGAAATCCTGTAAACACGTAAATACTATATAAATACCTTAAACTTAGGTTTCACAAAATAAATAAGCTACTATTTAAACACATCTATTCTTTACTACAACCATCACCTATGCCCATGACGCACTAAATACACGGTATATACAATACTAGATGTGTAGGGACTTTAACCAAGTAGGATTTAAGTAGGTTAGAGTGCGAATGCTTCGCATGGGTCAGCTAGTATCGAAAATTTTGATCTAGTATCTTTTATCACACATTTCAAACTCATATACAGTTCATTTTTGATAAGTAAAGACAAAGTATTGGGTTGATGCAAAATTAATGCAGGTTTCCTCTATTACGATATCTTAATTCCAATTGTGTAAACAAAGCAAATCCTAACATTGATCATTATTATACCAAAACAAACCTTATCTAATACCCTCTCTTTCACCATGAATTTGATCAGTAAAATCGTTTTGTTCAGTGTGTTCAAAGGTCTTAAATCGAAAATGTCGAAGTACGATTTTCATCAAATTTATTTTTACGAATTTAAATTAGGGCGCAGCGCTGCACAAACGGCTCGTAATATTAATGAAGTGTGGGGTCAGGGGGCTATTAACGAGTGCACGGTGCAGCGTTGGTTCCAGAAGTTTCGCTGTGGAGATTTCGACCTTGAAGACAAGGAAGGTCGGGGCCATCATTTTGCTCTTGACAACGACCAGCTGAGGTCAATAGTGGAAGAAGACCCAACCAAAACCACCCGAGAAATAGGGGTAGAACTCGGCTTGAACCAATCCACAGTTGTACGCCACTTGGAAGCAATTGGTAAGGTAAAAAAGTTGGCCAAGTGGGTGCCACACCAATTAAACGACCACCAAAAAAATTGCCGCTTTGAAATCTGTTCCATGCTTGTGACACGCAATAAAAATGATCCATTTCTCGATCGCATTGTGACGTGTGATAAAAAATGGATCTTATACGATAACGGAAGGCGTTGTAGCCAATGGCTGGGCAAAGATGAACAACCAAAACCTTTCCCGAAGCCCAACCTGCACCCAAAAAAAGTTATGGTCACAGTTTGGTGGTATACTGCTGGTGTTATCCACTACAGCTTTCTCCATCGAGGTGAGACTATAACTGCTGACAAGTAGTCAAGAAATTGACAACATGAATCAAAAATTACGTCTTTGCCCAGCATTGATGAATTGGAAGGGACCTATCCTTCTCCATGATAACACCAGACCACACGTCGCACAACCAACGCTACGACGACTGCACGTGTTGGGCTACGAAGTTCTCCCACACCCACCTTATCCTCGCCTTTGTTCATTCATTCCTGTCAGCTTCATATTTTATGTTACCTTTCCTTTACTTTTAATAGTCTTTTATCCATTTCTCCAGATAAAAACCAGGCATCTGGATAACTTTTTGAGGGAGAAAAATTTTCAAAACCAGGATGAAATTGAAAATTTGTTCGTGACTTCATTGAGTCCAGGGATTCAGATTTTTTTCCTGGTGGAATAAGAAAGCTTGTTGAACGTTGGCAAAAGTGCATTGATTCAGATGGAAATTATTTTGATTAAATATATATAGTTAAAGTAAAGATATGGCCTATTTTCAATGAATATTAAAAACCTGCATTAATTTTCCATCAACCCAATAATACTAGCAAATCTGCATCAAAGTTCCTACAAAAAAGCTCCTTTAAAAGCCTGGTCTATTTTTGATTAATTGCGGTTTTTTTATTTTTCAACTAGTCTTTGTTTTCTCCTCTAGAGTTTAAATAGAAATAAATAGACACTTTTGGTTTTTGAGATTCAAAAGAACACTAAATTTTCATTAAAACTGGTTATCTAGTTGGTTTAAAAGTTATATTAAGTGCCAAATAAAAATAATTTCTACACGCTTTTTGTTAGCAAAAAAAAAATCTTTCAAGTTTACATGGCATCATAATTTGTTAACTCATTAAATCAACATATATTTTGATTGCTGAAAAAGCTGGAGGCATCAATAAGGTTTAAAGTTTTTTTTTTTAATTTTCACAGAGAAATGGATAAAAGACTATTAAAAATAAAGGAAAGGTAACATAAAATATGAAGCTGACAGGAATGAATGAACAAAGGCGAGGATAAGTGGGGAATATTCATAAACCCATGTCACTATACAAATAAAAAGAATATTTAATGAGTTCTTAATGTTCGTATATTGGGTGTCCCAGACCTAGTGTAAAAAAAAAATTGGGTAATACTGCATGCTAAACGGGGTAGAAACTAGTTTCCTATCTCAATCTGTTGAGATTTTTTTTTGTTTTTATTTTTAAAATCTTACTTTTTTCTGAAAAATGGCAGTTTTCTCTACTTCGGTTTAGCATAGAAACAAAAAGCTGTGAAGGAGGCAAATTTTCAATGAAGTAGGTTTTCTAGTAGGTACGCAAAGCCATCAAGTCTTTATTCTGTAGCGTGTTTTTCATGAGAAAAACTTCTTTTAGACTCAAAAGGTGAAGTGCAATTGTATCATGGGTTACATCACTAAAAAGCTAACTAAATTCTGCAGTTTTTAGGAAATTTGACGGCTTCTAGGATGCTCCAGTGAGGAGCATGGAATTTTAAAAAACTATTAAAAATTTAAGTTTTAATAAATGTTTTGTGTTTTGCGCGTTGAAAGGCCCACTGAAAGTGGTTTTAAAATAACTAGACCCATTTCATCTTTTAGAAAATTTAATGCTGATTAAGAAATATCATCGTTTTTGTTTCTACTATTTTTTCAGAACAAAGCAAGATTTTAAAAATACAAACAAAAAAAATTCTATCTCCTCAACTGATTGAGATAAGAAACTAGTTTCTGCGCCATTCTACCCTATTTAGCATGCAGTATTACGCATTTTTCTTTTTACACTAGGTCTGGGACACCCAGTATATATATTTTCTTGTTGCACTCAAATTAATCAAAGAAAAATATGAAACAACAACATACTTTTATGTTTTTACAGAATAGGGTAGGTGGGGGCAAAGACCCGCACGGGGCAAAGACACGCAGTAGGGTTTTGGAGGGAAATTTCGCAGTTGTCCTTTAGTCCACTATGCACCTGGTTTTTCTTGGTATCCCCCAATAGCACACCAAAATTGGCGGCAATAGCTTCAATGTTGACCGAGAAAATGCGGTAAGTTTATTACTTTCACTTACCTATATATGAAATATATAGTAAGTGGAAGTATTGCGATCGTGAAAAATTTCGACTTCCGGTTTTCAACGGAAATACACGTTTTGGGGTCCCCTGAGTCCAATTAACCAAGTCCCACGAAATGGTCTGTGTGTGTGTGTGTGTGTGTGTGTGTGTGCGTGCGTGCGTGCGTGCGTGCGTGCGTGCGTGCGTGCGTGCGTGCGTGCGTGCGTGAACAGACTAGCTCAAAAACTATAAACCGTGCGAACCTGAGATTGGGTATTTAGTGTATGTATATGCCCGCGATGTGACAGCAAAAATTTCATCATAATTGCTCAAAGCGAGGGGGTACTTTGTTTAATAACTTTTTAAGTTTTTTTCGATTTTCTCAAAAACGGCTCTAACGATTTTGATTAAACTGAGTATTTGACCTATTTATATGCCCGAGATATGACTGTAAAAGTTTCATCAAAATTGATCAACCGGAGGGGGGACTTTACTTAATAAATTTTGTATCATTTTCAAGTGTTTTTTTTTATTTACTCAAAAACGGCTTTCACGATTTTGATCAAACTGGGTATTTGATCTATTTATATGCCCGAGATATGACTGTAAAAGTTTCATCAAAATTGATCAACCGGAGGGGGGACTTTACTTAATAAATTTTGTATCATTTTCAAGTGTTTTTTTTTATTTACTCAAAAACGGCTTTCACGATTTTGATCAAACTGGGTATTTGATGTATTTATATGCCAAAGATGTGATAGCCAACATTTCATCAAAATTGATCAACCGGAGGGGGGACTTTACTTAATAAATTTTGTATCATTTTCACGTGTTTTTTTTATTTACTCAAAAACGGTTTTCACGATTTTGATCAAACTGGGTATTTGATGTATGTATATGCCAAAGATGTGATAGCCAACATTTCATCAAGATTGATCAACCGAAGGGGACACTTTATTTCATATTTTTTTTTCTAATTTTTAGATTATCTCAAAAACGGCTTTAACGATTTTCTTCATATTCGTCATGTTTAATGAAAATTGAGTGTTATTTAATATCAGGTAAGCGTTATCATTATTAAAATGTTCTGAGGGGTTTATAGAGCAAATGAAAACAAAAATAAGAAATGAATGTGGAAAATGTGTAACTTTGAGAAGTGGCATTAACAAAACGCATTAATTTCTTATCTAAGTAAGTTGGTAAGTGAAAGTTGTGTGTTGCGCGCACGCACCAGATTTTTTTTCTCTGTTCTCATGTAATATTTCTTCTTTTTTTAAGTCAATTATTTCAAAGATGGTTCGAGGTATTTCTAAAGACAAACTTACAGTTATTAGCCTGTTAGTTAAGCTTCATGTTCGTGTTTCAAATAACTTCTTAACAGTTTTTTACATTGTTGGAGGAGTCGTGATTTTGGAAGTGTGAAAATGGGGCAAAGCCCCGCGCTCTAAAAGGGGCAAGTCCACGCAGTCCTTCAAGTGCGGGGACTTGCCCCTAGTGTTCAATGGTGAATTCCTTGTTCATTAAGAGGCAATAATCAGTTTAAAGGTCTAAACAGATTGTATATCACTACTCTTAGTTAGTCTTCCATTGTTTAAAGTAGCTACCTACCAACTTATGGGGGTTTTTGTCACGATGGTTTGGTTTACATTTAGGTTCTTACCAAGAAATGTTATTTCATTACATGGCTTGAATATTTCAAGAAGTACACTATGCCCTGTGAAACTCATCCACTTCTACTGATTCTCGACAACCACGTGTCTCACATCAGTCTCGAGGCTATAACATTTGCCAAAGAGAACCATACTTACCTTCTTATACTGCCCCCTCCCCTCACAGGGCCCATCCACTTGACTGGACTTTTTTTAGGCCATCAAAAGCACATTACGACGGTGCAGTTGATGCTTGGAATGTTTCAAACCCAGGTGAAATATGACTACTTACTACTACTATTTAATGTATACAATGTAGCAGAAACGTTCAAGAGGTGGCCTTCGAAAAGGCAGGTACCATTGAGAATGCATTAAATGGTTTTGAAGCGACTTGTTCCACACCAAACCAACCGAAGGTGTGCAAGAAGTAAATGAAATACAGAAACAAGCTGCGGAGAAGGTTAAATGTCTGTCAAAGAGAAAATCACTTAAAATATAAAAAGAACAGGGTTAAATCTAGCTCTTCTGAGTCAGAAGGTGAAAAATCCCTACATAACAGTAGTTCGGATTTCGACTCATTTCTTTCAGATTCAGAAAAGGAAACCACAGAAGATGGGCAACTTCACTACTTGCAGTAAAGTTGTTAAAGTTGACATTAAAACGAAAAATTCGTTCCATTGTTACGTCGGTATGAACTTGTGTTTTATAAACGACTTCGGGATAATTTAAAATTTTCTGAAAGAGGAAAAGGAAAAGGAAAGAAGAAGCTTTTGTTGATAATAAAGATGTTGTAATGAAATTATCTATTAAACCGACAGAAAGCAACAGCGCTAGGTTTCACAAAATATCTTTCTCAGAAGACCTGTCCCACTTCATTATCCACTGATATTTATATAGAATTACTCTGTATTTAGTAAAAGTATTTTTGAACTGTTATTTCATAAAATATATTTTTAATACAAGAGTTCACAGATGCTTTTCGTTGTATTTTCCCCACAAAACCTTTTATGAGGGCAAAGCCACACACTGCGGGTCTTTGCTCCATCTTTTTGGGGCAAAGACCCACACTTTTTTACTTTCACTTACCTATATATATGAAATATATAGTAAGTGGAAGTATTGCGATCGTGAAAAAATTCGACTTCCAGTTTTCAACGGAAATACACGTTTTGGGGTCCCCTGAGTCGAAATGACCAAGTCCCGCGAAATGGTCTGTGTGTGTGTGTGTCTGTGTGTCTGTGTCTGTGTGTCTGTGTCTGTGTGTCTGTGTCTGTGTGTGTGTGAACAGACTAGCTCAAAAACTATAAACCGTGCGATCCTGAAATTGGGTATTTAGTGTAGGTATATGCCCGCGATGTGACAGCATAAATTTCATCAAAATTACTTAAAGGGAGGGGGTACTTTACTTAATAACTTTTTAGGTTTTTTTCGATTTTCTCAAAAACGGCTCTAACGATTTTGACTAAACTGAGTATTTCATCTATTTATATGCCCGAAATATGACTGTAAAAATTTCATCAAAATTGATTAACCGGAGGGGGGACTTTACTTAATAAATTTTGTAACATTTCCACGTGTTTTTTTATTTACTCAAAAACGGCTTTAACGATTAACAAAAATAAGATATGGATGTAGAAAAATGTGTGACTTTAGGAAATTATGTTTAACAGAACACGTCAATTTCTTATCTAAATAAGTTGGTAAGTGAAAGTTGTGTGTTGCGCGCACGCACCAGATTTTTTAAAAAAAAAGTTGAATTTCCGGCGACGTATTGGTGCAATCTGGTTTTTATTATCATGGGCATTTAGCTAAATCCGAGATCTAACTAACCTATGCTTAAACTAAGCAAACTAACCTTTCCCCTTTCCATGAAAAATGAAAAACTGAAAAATGCGGGTCTTTGCCCCCACCCACCCTACATTGTTTTACCATCATAGTAAATTATACGGTAATAGATTTAAAGCAACTATTGACCTTCAATGTAATTTAAATATAAGAAGATTTTTTGGAGAGTTGCCTCCATGAAATAATTTTTAAACAATGAGCCTTCGTTTTTCGGACAATCTGAGATAACTTATTTCTATTTGCTTATCATTTATTGCAGTTATTTTGCAGGTAATGGAAGGTGTCTAGCATATCCAAAAGTTAAACCACTTTTTTTGGATACATGACTAAATTGATTGTATCTATTTACTATTTTATGTAATAAATGATAATTTATTAATATTTTCAGAATCTATCTTGTTACATCTGCAATGGATTTTATGGACCTTGTTTTGAAGAGCCAGTTTGTACAACTTGTCATGCATTCTTATTTCCTGAACCTTGGTGTTGCACAAATGAAACTAATTTTACAGAAGTATGTTATATTTATCATTGCATAGTTAGTTTTTGCATATTTTGGCATTGCAATATTATTTTTAAAACCTGTTTTAAGCTTATTGGCATATCCCTCCAATTGATGGCTGATGGGGGGGGGGGGGGATGTTCACTTTGTGTAACAAAAGAAAAGTGTATTAGTATTCTTTGTATTACTTAATTTGTGACTAAGTTTGTTATTTAAGCATAAGCTGCTGTAATTTTAAAAAATTATTTATTTAATATTTATAATTATAATGGTGATCTGATAAAACATTTAATTTTCAAAGAACCAAATTCTACTAACATCAGTGTTGTTGAATGTACTTTATTTATAAATATTGTCACCCCTATTCTTAAAATCCACCAGTCCAATGCGACACAGGGATCTTTGGGCAAGGGTTTTGAGGTAATTAAGCAACTACGTACAATTTACACTATTTATTATTTACAATAATTACAATAATCTCTTACAAGTCCCAACTACAAAGGGGGGGGGGTTACCATAACTCATAAATTACTTTGGGCTACTTTACTACTTTGAATCCCACTATGCCCCAGGCTCACTCTGCCTCCGCTCCAGACTGCCCCTCTCAGACTGACCCTTCTACTCGCCTGGGTCAGCCTCTTCCTGGATTTCCCCTTCTCTCTAAGGGTCTCCTAGGTTCAATGGACATCTTAGGTTTTCCACGTGACAACTCCCCCCTCCCCTGAATACCAACGTCCTCGTTGGTAAGTTGGGACCTGTAACAAAAAAAAACCAAGCGGCAGAAAACTCGTTTTTTTACCATAATTTACTTAACTGTAAAGTTTACTAACAAAAGTACCAAGTACTGAACGTTAAAAACAAGACAAAATTTGAAACAACAAAAAAAGTGATAAACCAAATAAAATCTCAAAATCGAGGAACCTCACTGCATCATTTTCTCTTTTAAATTCGACAATCATCGGCTCACCCCTTTAATGTTCAATGGACATCTTAGGTTTTCCACGTGACAATATAAATTATTTCTTGTTTATGAGTTGACCTCTGACAAAATTAATTTATCCTTAACTCTAAATTGGTATATGGTCTTTAGATGGTGATTGAAAACAATAATAATTTATTATTTTGTGTTTATTATGGTTAAAATTTATAAATTAGTTTAAGTAGTTAAAAATTATTCTATATCAGTTTTTATTCTTAAATTTATATCTATAAAGTTTTAAAATTATTTACTCCTAATCTTCAGGCAAGTTACATTTTAGCAATGAAAATCTGTAGCTCTCTTGAGAAAAAATGTATGCCAAGTGCGCGATGCTTCCAGTTTTCTTTGTAAAAAAAGTGATAAGGTTTACACTTTGAAGTGATGAAAAAGACAAAGGCAAATAAAGAATTTATTTGTTCTGGGATGTGTCCCCTAAGAACAATATTAAAGAATATACAAAGAGGGCTTTAGAGCCTTAACTGCTGGTGGCTAATATATAGCCGGCATGGCGCTGGTCCTTGGGTGCTGATGGCTAATATATTAGCCACCCTTTTTCTGCCAGGTAACTAGCACTTTCTTTCGACGTTTTTTAGAATCTATAATGTTTACCCATACCGCTAGAGGGCATTTGATTATTCTTTTCCTTACTAACCGTACCTTAATGCACGGTTGCTTCTGTGAATAACATAATTTTTTCCACAGAATTCACACCTGTGTATTTCTAATGTCCAGTTCATTTGCATCTCCTGTAGCATTAACATGTGTAGTGAAATTGTGAATTGTTGATGGCAAAAAGATTATATACTGAGGAAGAGCTTTTGGAGCTCTTAACGGGTGTTAGTGATGGGGAAGCGGGGTCCTCTGATTCCGATGTCTCATCTGATACAGACGATGAAGTTGGACCTACTGCAGAAATATCGACAAGAGAAGAAACAGAGGGTTCTACAACTGAAGAAGAAGAAGAACCACCGACCAAAAAATAATGGGTACTTTGAAATGGTCAAAGAAACCTCTGAAACCAAAACTTCACAAATTTAATACAGAATCTAGTGGCACAAACTTAGTTGGTGAGTCAGATTCTTTTTTTAAATCTTTTGAACTATTTTTTACTCTGGAAATAGTACAATTTATAGCCGACCAAACAAATTTAAATTTTACTAGAAAGTCACAGAGTTTGAAGGAAAAATCTAGGTGAAACTATTAACTACTTATAAATGATGTTTATTTGTTTACTGCAACAAGAGTTTTTTGATGACGAGACATAAAAAATTATCTCTCAATGAATATTGATCGAAAGATCAAATTTTACAAACGCTAATTTTTCACGAATTAATATCTAGAGATAGATATTTATTAATTTTAAGACTGCTTCATTTTCATGATAGCAGTCTTCCCTACAGCGGAGATATTTTAATTAAAATAAGAAGAATCGTACAACATTTCCGGGAAATATTTAAAAAGGTGATGTATCCGTTTCAAAATATAGCTATTGACGAAAGTTTAATGTTATTTAAAGGAAGACTGAAAATTAAGCAATATATCCTGGCAAAGAAAAACCGTTTTGGTATAAAACTATTTGTGATTTGTGATTGCAAAACGGGATATATTCTCGATTTTATCATTTATACCGGATCATCCACTGACATTATTAATCGTTTTGGTCTGGGTTTATCAGGAGACACGGTTGCAATGCTAATGGAACCATATTTACAAAGAGGGCTTACTCTTTTTGTAGATAATTGGTATACGAGCCCAGTTATTTTCTTGGCTCCATGAGCAAGCAACAATTGCCTGTGGAATGGTGAGGAAAAATAGAAAAGATATGCTCCAAATGGAAGAAGAACTCAAGAAAGGAGAAATCGCCTTTAGGAGTGTGTCAGGAATGATGTTAGCATTACAGTGGTGTGATAGGAGGGAAGTATCGATGCTTACAACGATGCATACCCCCGTAATGAAGAAAGTAGGCAAAGATTGGAGGGGCAACCCAAAAATGAAACCTAATGTGGTCGTCGGCTATAATAAATCAATGGGGGCAATTGATAAAAGCGATATGATGTTATCAGGATAAGGCTCTATTCGAAAATCTATGACTTGGTATAAAAAAGTATAATAATAATAATAATAATAATAATAATAATAATAGTCTTTATTTATATACATATATACATTTATAGTAACAGTATTTACATTTGCATGTAATTTTCTTTTATCGCACATGTATATAGACCTTCCTTTTCAGGAGTTGTTAAAGTCTTTAACGGGGACTATCCGTACTTTGTGTTCGCTGAGAGTTCGCTAATTTTCATTTTCATTTTTCATAAAAAAGTATACTTTCATATAATTGATATGGCACTATACAACAGTTACTGCTTGTATAAATTAAAGATTAGGAAAATACCATTTCAAAAATTCCAATTGGAATTAATAAGAGAAATGGTAGAGAAATTTGAAGTTATAAGGCCTAGAGCAAGTGGAGGAAGAACATCTGAGCCTCAATTGTGGCTCACCGGAAGATACTTCCCACATAAAGCTGAGAAACCTAGAAGATGCTGCGTATGTGCAAAAAATAATAAAAGGAAACAAAAAAAATATTTTTGCAAAGAATGTGAAACCGCTTTGTGTGTTGTCTCATATTTTGAGATTTACCACACAAAAGAAAAATTTTAAATGATAAAAGGTATTAAAAGAAAGGAAAAAAAAAAAAAATTAACTCAACCAGTGCTGGTCCACAGTCCGGATCGAAAAGTGAGGATGGAAAAGTTTTTTTAGAATTAATTAAGCTCACAAAAGATGTAAGATGCGAGAGCTTGAATGCCGTAAAAGTCTCCGTACAGCGGGACCACCTGGTGTGCCTACTAACCCACTACGGTGGACCACCTCATGCCACGCTAGCTCCGCAGTTAAAGGGTTGAAGTTTAAATAAACAAAAATAATTACAAATAATCAGGGAACCTCTAGTTTAATAAGAGACAAAGAAAAAATACACATTAAATATTCAATCAAGTGAAAAGAAACTAATTTTCACATCTAATAATATATACATATTTACACACTTATTTACAGATAGGTTAAGTAGTATTTATATTTTCTAAAAAAAGAGAAAAAAGAATGATGATAAAAAATAAATAAGTGATGATATAGGTGGGGGATTTTAAGATGGAGAGGGTATTGGAATTATGGAAGCAAGGGGGAATAGAATTCCATGGGGTTGACGACCAGATAATGAAAGATCTATCAAAAGCTGACGTTCGGTGGGCCGGTATAAATAGATCTGAAGACCTAGAGCGTGTATTTTGGGAATGTACCGAGGATTTGGGCTGAAGAAGTTCGGAGATACATGATGGACGGCGGGATTGGATTACTTGGAAAAGGAAGGATGCCAGGAAATACGGCAGTAGGAAGGATATGACCACTTTAACTTTTCGTAAAAAGGTGATATGGAGACATCTCTTGGGATCCCAAATATAAATCGCATGAAACAATTTATTAAACGTTTTAGTTTTGCTTCAAGATTCCCTGATATACCCCTGATACACTGTGCAACAATAGTCAAAATGGGGAAATATCAAAGAGATGAGCAGAAGTCCGCTGTATCGATTTTCAACCATTTGAGGTGGAAAATATTTTGGCAAACGGCGCAGGCCACTTTAGCTTTTTCATCTCTGCTCATGGTTTTAGTGCATAATTTACAATTATTCATTTTAATTTTTTTATAATTTATATCAAAGAGCGTGCGGTGTAAATATTAGAGATTGAGCGATTTAAATATTAGAGACCGAGATATGTAAATAAATAATGACAGACCTGTTTGTTGTGCCGGGCACAGGGGGGATTAAGCTGATGCCGAACTATCACTCCCCACTACTTAAACTCCATTGTGTTCTCGACTGGCACTTATTTCTATTATAGTTTATAATCGTAATAGGGATATAATATTTTTTGATTGGTTGTGACTGAGCTTGTCTTATAAGTGATAAATGTGGAAATTTTAAAACAAAATGATGAAGAAAAACTAGTAAAATATTGTAGTATTATGAGAGGCGCACAGTTGAGCTCTTAACTGATAGAGATCTACTCTAAGACTCAAGGTAGGAACAAAGAAAGAATTAATAAAGGAACAAAATGAAAATGTTCAAAGGTTCTCCAGCTTGACAGTACTAGTTTATTGAATAAAATAAGAAAATACTCTAAACAATGTAACATAAAGATAAAGATAAAGGCGAATCCACTTAGCACATTGCGGGTAGGACACCGTTTATGTAGTACTGTAAGTAGATGATAGGAAGGTTAACCCACTTGGCACAGTGGGGTTAGGGTACCACTTATGTAGCACTGTAAGTCGATGACAGTGGGGGAGAGGCTGCTCTCACCTCTTCAACCCAAATTTCAGGTCCTTATCAGAGCTAAAAAAGAAAAACCAGACGACAACCAATAAGAGAAAATATATAAAGAAATATCAAATATATCATATCAAAATTGAATACTATAAATAACCAATAAAATAATAACTTATAGATATTGTAGAAAATTTAAAAATATAATATTGTAGTAAGACCATTATAAAAATAAATGAAAATTAAGATAAAAATCTATGTAGCCTATCAGAGGTAATGTAGAGTAATATTGGGATGTAGGTGAAAAAGTTAAAATTATGATTAAGATTACAATGGGGTCATGGCCGCAACTGCAGTTCTATGTTTTCATTGCTCTGTAATTGTTTCCTTGTCAGCTGGTTATTATTGCGAATTGTGTCGTAAAGCTCAGTTAACAGTGGCTTTATAGACAGTTACACATTTTTTCAATCACATCTAGTGAGGTGAGTGACTATTATAAATATTATACAGTTGTGAATTATCGTAGTTAAGTTAATACGAGGCGTGGGCTTGTGAACTAAGACTCCCTTCAGGCGTCTCGAGTTCGAATCCAAGACAATATGAAATATTTTTTTTTTTTTTTTTTTTTTTTTTTTTTTTGTCAAAAGTCTCTTTAGTTTATTATTAAAATGTTCAGAAATGTTTAATTTAATAATTGTATATAGTTTAGTTTCAAGAACTTTTGTTTATAGTATTCTTCTTTTTTTTCTTTCTCTCTTAGCAACTAGTTAAATTATAAATAGGCATTTTTTCCTTTTTTTGCATTATTATTTTATTAACCTTTCCATTGTCAAATATGGATTTGGATGAACACCCCTCTGGTGAGGAAACGGATGAAGAAACGCCATTTTCTGAAATCAGCGAGACGGACTCGCAATATTTAAAAAGACGAACGCTCCAAAAACGTCAGCGAAACGCTGCTCCCAGATTGGCAGGCAATTCACCCAATAAGAAAAAACTAAGGTGGCCAAAGCGAAGCAGTCACGTAAGAAAAATAACTCGCAGTAAAACCACCAATGAATCGAAATTGACACCATCAACTACCTCAACCAGCAATAATTCTATTACCAACTGCAACCCATCAAACAAGACTCCGGAGCCTCAATCTATTTCAGATCCGGAACCACCACCAATTTTTGTCACTAAAATAGGAATTTTGGTGAAGAAATAGCTGGATTGATTGGACGACCGAATTCTAGGAGTTTTGCCAGAGTAAACGATATAAAAATAAATACCAACACTAAAGAAAAATACAAAAAGGTAATAAGCCATCTTTCTGCTAATAATTACGATTTTCATTGCTATCAATTACAAGAAAAAAAGGCATACCGAGTGGTATTGAGAGGTCTCCACTCACCTACCCCCACCTTTAGAGGAAATAGGGCATGATGTGAGGCATATTTCCTCCGTTCTGCACCCTATAGACAAATATCCACTGCCATTGTTTTTTGTGGAACTAGAGCCAGCCCACATAATTCCCTAATAGCCCCATAATTCAGAAATATTCCAAGTTAACAGGCTAGTATATTCAACTGTTAGATTCGAGCAACCAAGGCAGAAACCTTTAATTTTTCAGTGCAATAAATGCCAAAACTTGGGACACACTAAAGCCTAAACATTATCAGGCGCCTATAATCACTATCAATTCCATTATGGGTTAAACTCTCACTAGAAAATCCTCATCCAATATCATCACGTACTAATATCCAAGCTAATCCCCAATCAGATGTACCTTTAAGAGCAAACCCACCTCATACACAACGACAGCCACAGCTCTCAGCCAGCAATACAAACCATCCACCGCAACCATTTAATCTGCAACAAAATCCCACCGACATCAACCCTATCCTTACCACCTTCCTGTTAGAGCTCCAAAATACCATTAAACCTTTATCACTCTCCTGGCCAGACTCCTTTTTGAAATTCCGTTTAATCTCCCACGATGAGCACAAAGCCACTAGCTGTCTTGTGGACTGTTTGTCCACTGTTTTGTGGAATGCTAACGGACTGCATAACCACCGAGACGAACTTGACCTATTTTTACACGATAATCAAATTGACATTGCCCTCTTAACTGAGACTCACTTCACGCAACGGTCACATACGGGACTACATCACTTATAGATTAGACCACCCAGACAACACTTCCCATGCCGGTTCCTGCATCCTTATCCATAAATCCATATCCCATTCCCTTATTCCTTCCACTCCAACTGATGCCATTTAATCAACCTCAGTAACCATTTCAACTCGTCCTATCCATCTTACTTTCTCAGCTGTATAATGTCCTCCTGGTAATTCCCTGTCCTATAATCTTCTTGATACCTTATTCAAATCCCTCGGACTGCGCTTCATAACTGGAGGAGACTACAAGGCAAAACACCAACGATGGGGTTGTCCAACATCCAACTCACATGGTAACATCCTTACTCATGTCACATCTTTCAATAGCTATTCTGTCCTCTCATCCCTAAATCCTACCTATTGGCCCACATCCCTCAAAAAATGTCCCGACATCGTGTAGTTGACGTCTGCATTGGAGCGCGGAACGTACTGTACTGGAGTCTTTCTCGATGTAGAACAACCATTTGATCGAGTTTGGCACCCGAGATTGCTGTAAAAAATCCGTACATTCCTTCATTCTACCTACTTTCTCATTATCCATTCCTACCTCTCAGACAGACTATTCAAAGTAAATCATAATAATGCCTTTTCATCCATCTTTTCTCAGTCTGCTGGTGTTCCTCAAGGTAGTATCCTCAGTCCCATCCTCTACACAGTTTATACAGCTGACATCCCAACCTATCCTAACTGTTATCACCACGTAGGCCGATGACACATCTGTGCTAGCAGTTAGTAATGACCCATTCTTTGCATCCCAAACTCTCCAATCTCACATCACGACCCTTAAAGAATGGTGTCAGAAATGGAGAATTAAAATCAACCCCGAAAAATCCTATCAAATCACTTTTATGCTCCGTCTTAAACCTACGACCTCCTGCCCAACAGTATCCTTCAATAACACTCCACTTATCCCTGTCGAACAGATCCGTTACCTGGACTTCACCTCGACAAACGCCTTACTTGGAATCCTAACACAAGACAGAAACGACAAGAAACTGCTCGTTGCTTCCGACTACTTCAACACTTACTTGACAAATGTTCAAAACTCCCAATCTATTACTAAAGGCTAATTGATATGACGGTAATAAGACCAATATGGACTTATGGAATCGAGCTTTGGGACTCTACTAAACCATACAATTCCTTTCGAATCCAATCCTTGCAATCCAAAATCCTTCGTAAAATCCTTAATGCTCCTTACTTCGTCACAAATAAACTCATCCATAAAGACCTTAATATGCCATATATCGCCGATTTGGCCTGATCAAGATACCAGTCCTTTCATAATAAACTTCCGGCCAACCTGAATCCTCTTGTTTCCAGCCTTGCCTCCTCCTTTATTCCAGACAATCCTCCTAGGCGTCTGAAAAGAAGATGGCCCAGGGATCTTCTACATTAAGTGTACTAGTTGAGTGCTACCAATGGGTAGCTTCTCATCATGCTATTTCATAACATATTATTTTATTGTAATTAGCTCATTTACGAGATGTATTTTCGAATTTTTAAATACAGTTTGTAAATTTGTATATTTTGTAATATACAGTTGTAATTTTCAATAAATAAATTTAAAAAAATAAAGATTACAATGGTCAGTAAGAATGATGCCTATGTTAATAAGATAAACTATACTAGACTAGTGTACTATACAGAAAAATGTAAAATGAAACGTAATAAGATAGAAAAATATAAAGTGAAATATAATCATATGGAATAAATCACTGAGTGAAGAAAGCCAAGAAATGTTTTACTACATCATGATAATTAGAAGTAATGCCATAAAGGGTGTTACCATAGAAGGATGAATAACTACATTATATAAGATAAATATATGACTACATCATGATAATTAATGAATGACAAACAATAATGATAAATAAGAATAAGGCATCAATTAACTTTAGGCATAAATTAATAATTAGTGATTAAATATTCATTTAATTTATTATCGACCCACCATCAAATTTAGGTCGAAACTTCGGCACCATTAAATATGTAAAACATGCATATGGTGTTATTTATTTTGACAGCACGCCCTGATCATTTCCACTTTATTATATCTATGGTCAACTATCTTCCACCATCATGAAAATAAAATTTATTCACTCTTAAATATTTTCTAGGCTATAGTTTCCCCACTATTGGAATTTATTATTTGAGGTTATAAATGCAAACATTAAATTATTGAGTACTACATTTTTATTATTTTTCTCTTGGTTTTAGACTAAGTTTTAGTCATTGTTACATTTTGGTATTAGATACTTTGTTAAAGAGTTTGCTATTTAACTGCTGTAAACTTTTTTATTTTTCCTTCAGATTTATAATTATTATCATGCCAGTCTAATTCTTGGGAACTCTGTATTATCTCTGCAGAATAAACTTTTATATTTGTTTAGCTCATCATGTTATTCCTGTTCTTTCGTCGCCTAAAGAATGTTGAGTATCGAAATTCTGTTGATCCTTTCTGAACTCCTATAACTTGGAATCTTTTCATTGGAGAAATTATTAAATTGGTTGTCTATCCAAATTAATGGAAATTGCAGTAAGCATGTAATATGTTTATAATTTTATTGGAAGATCGAATATGCAGTCCTGTTGTCTCCATTACACTTATTTTAAAAATTAAGTATAGAAAAAAAAACATTCTCAAATTTCTTTATATTTCTGATTGGGTATAGTTTTAAACTTCTGTCAAACTTTAATTTATTTTATTAAGCATTATTATTATTAAATTAAAGTAAATTATTTATGTTATTAAGTAACCTTATTGCACAATAAAAAAATAATTTGATTTTTTTTTTTTTTTATATTAAATAAATATAATTGAATAGAAATGGAAAAGCCTAGATTCTTATAATAACTTATTTATTAAATAATTATATGCTAATTATGAAATATAATGTAAAATTTGAGAACTTTTGCTGTTTATCAATTAAAGTAACTCTTTCAGAGTGGTGATGATGGGGATTCAGGAAATGATGAACCTGTCGATAATTATAGTGCTCCAGGTAATTCTGAAGATCATGTTGTTTCTTCTCGCCCTCGACAGTTACAAATAATGCATATAAATACAAATGCAAATGAAGAGGGCAATACTAGACCTGTGTGGACTATTGATCAACTGCCACCAGAAGGTATATTTCTGATGATAAATAAAATTTTAATAAATATATCTTATTTCAGCGTAAAAATATAATAAAGAATAATAAATGAAGATACTAGTTGTATACATTTTCAATCAAGCGTTATTAGGTATTTGTTTAAACAAATGAACTTTAATTTTACATGAGTTCGATTGATTGATAAGTGAATTATATGAAGAAGTAAATGGTGTTTTTATTTTTTATATGGTAATGATATATTGGTATCTTAAAAAGAATTATTCATCAATAACACTCCATTGCTTGTGCCTTTGAAACAACAAGAGTGCTCTCATTGTACCTATGATATACACTTACTAACAAAAGTCTCTGCACACCCTCCAGCTTTTTTTTCATTTTACCTAAAGATAGATTATGAGCCAGATATAGGCAATGAAACTCACACATTTTTTACATAATTTAATCTATTTTAATTAACAATAATCAAATTTAATAAAATTTATTTAACTTCAAATTTATGAGGAAAATTACATAAAATGTCAGAATATTGATGCGCCAAAAGTCCCTGCACACATCATTTTTCTTCAACTTGAAGCTTAATTATTGATACGAAATTAACTTTAATAGGTAGTCGTTCCTACCTTATTTCTTATCACTTCTCATATTCTATTTGGCATAGTGTGAACTAGTTTTTTGTAGTTTCTGGAGTAATTTTACCCCACAATTCCTTTAGTACTCTTTTTAAGTGGTCTTTGTTCTTTATTTTAATTTTTACTTTCTGACGGCCTAGTTGATCCCACAGATGTTGTATTGGATTAAGATTAGGAGATTGGGGAGGTGTTTTAAGTTGCAGTGGAGCATTGTAGAGCAACTATTCTTGAACTTTCCGTGCTGTCGTTATCTTGTTGAAAAATTAATTTTTCCTGGAGATCAAACTTCATTAAACTTTTCGGTAAATTACTCCTCAAAATATGTATATGAATGTGTTGGTCCATTATTCCGTCGATAAATTTCAAATTACCAACTCCAGCAGCACACATACACCCCCAAACTAAAACACTGCCTCCACCATGTTTCATAGTACCAACTATGTTTTTTTCCAGGGGCTCTTTGTTTGGTTTTCTCAAAAGTTTCCCCCTTCCATCTGTTCCATGAATGTTAAATTTACTCTCGTCAGTAAATTAAACACATTCCCAGAACTATAAGGGCTTGTTTACATGTTCCTTTGTGAACTGCAGTTTCAATTGCCGGTTTATTTACTAATGAATGGCTTACACCTAGGCTTACGCACATTATAGCCATATTTCTTTAGGGTTCTTCTAATCGTTTGTGCAGATACCCCAATCTTTTAAATTTCTTACACCATACCTGTTAAATTTAGAGCACTTGTGTGGGGTTCTTCGGCCACAGTCCTTATGATAGCCCTCTTGTGGTGAGCTTGGACTGCGGGGGGGGGGGGGGGGGGGGGGGGGACGGCCAGAGTGGTAGCTACTTTCCATTGTACCCAGTTCTTCATACCGTTTTAGGACATACCTTAACGTATTATAGCCCCTGTTGACGATTTGTCCTATTTACCGGTATGAGTTACCTCAAATTTACAATTTGGTCGGGAATCGGTGTTGGAACCTCCATTTTTTATCACACTCTTAACTGTTTGGGCCCAAATTAACACTGATGAGTTAGGATTAGCCGGAGGATGAATGGGATAATGTGCAAACTGTATACATATCAGTATCTTGGCTAATTCCACAGTGTGCAGAGACTTTTGACGCATCAATATTTTGACATTTTATGTAATTTTCCTCATAAATTATAAGTTAAATAAATTATATTAAATGTAATTGTTGTAAATTAAAATAGATTAAATTATGTAATAAATATGTGAGTTTCGTTGCCCATATCTGGCTCATAAGGTATCTTTAGGTAAAATAAAAAAAAAAGCTTGAGGGTGTGCCGAGACTTGTTAGTAATTGTACATAGTTTCAAATTTATTTATTGGTGCCATGAAAAAAAATGAAAGGAGAGTCTTCAAATAATAATTTCAAAACTTTGGCTAAGCTTCTTCAAATTTTATATTATATCATAGACTGACAAAAGTATTTACATTGAACCTTTGAGATTCAAAGATGATTTATAGTCTAGAAACCTTTCCTTCAAGTAAATTACAATAATTATCAGTAATTTCAGTATTTATCCCTTGATAAAAAGCTACTAGATGGAAATAATAAGTTTTAATTAGAGAAAAATAACAAAGAAAGGGGTCACCTATAGTGTAGTGATTAACGTAGCCAACTTCTACATAGAAGGTTACGGTTTCGTGTACTATGAAGGTTATGGGTTCGTAGCCCACCAGGCGGCCCTAAGATTTTTTAAAGAGAATAAATAATCTTTGGCTATGCTGTCCTTCAGATGGGACGCAAAATGGAAGTTCCAAGCGTGTATAATGTCAGGTACTCATTAAAGATCCCTATCCTAATTATACCTGGATAGGCAAAATTTAGGACTCCCACTGTAACATCGTCCGATTGGCCACAGCAGGATAAAGTGACATTAAATAAACAAATACTTCAACTTTGTCTTTTAGATACTAAATGAGTATGGAGGGAAATCTGTTTTCTCTATACAAAATCTAAAGGTACTGCTAAGTTATATACCACAAAAAAGGAGTTTACTGAAACAAATTGTCTTGTATCTCTCAGATACAGAGTGAGTTATGGAATGATGGGTATTACCATAAATTTTCTTATTACTTT
This sequence comes from Aelia acuminata, assembly GCA_911387785.2. Classification (NCBI taxonomy): domain Eukaryota; kingdom Metazoa; phylum Arthropoda; class Insecta; order Hemiptera; family Pentatomidae; genus Aelia; species Aelia acuminata. The sequence goes on from OU426980.1 coordinate 96,222,186, forward strand.
ATTTTACTACAAATTGATTTATTTACTACAAATTTAGTTTTCTGTGAAGATTACATTATAAAAATAAAAATGCAAGTAGAGGCTAATTTTATTTTATGTATAATTTCAAGTTGATAAGCATTAAAGAAATGTACTAAATAAAAACCTATAATTTTGATTCATTTTAATTCTGGTTCTTCACAAAATTGTGAATTTTTGATTTGAAAAAAAAAAAAAAAAAAAAGCAGGATTTACTTTTTAATTAGTTCTAATTCTGCAAAGCTTTTATTTTTATTTAATTCAATATTGTAGTTTGAGCTACTTTAATTTAAACAACCATGATATAATGAAAATATGTGTATAATATGAAAGAAACCTGAAATCTAGTATACTGCTTCTATTTCTTTAATAATAATATTGTAAACAAGTTTTTAGGAAGAGACTATTTAATTATAGATATAGAATGCAAGGCCTCAAAGTCTCGTATTATTTCAATAATGCACTTAATCATGCAGATTACATGCCAAATTTTCGCCTATTCAGGCATCTTCAGGGCTACTACAGTTTCGCAATCAAGCTAGAAACAGACTGAGATCTTGTCAGTCTGTTTCTAGCTTGATTGCAAAACTGTAGTAGCCCTGAAGATGCCTGAATAGGCGAAAATTTGGCATGTAATCTGCATGATTAAGTGCATTATTGAAATAATACGAGACTTTGAGGCCTTGCATTCTATATCTATTAATAATAATAAAAGGCTTAACAATACCGAAGATTTGATGCTGACTTCACCAATCGCTGTCTACACATTTCCATTCACAGACCAAATCCATTAGAATAACATTAATGCAATCCTTCCATCTGCATTCAGACTAGTCACCGATCGAAGTTTCGGTTTCGACCAGTTTTGGCTGAACCTTTCGGCCAAGCCTGAGTATTCGTATCTGGTATCCCTAAGAAGGAGACGGGACTTCATGATTTTAGCTTGTGAGCTCGATCTCATTATTTGCATTTAGCTCCCTTGAATTTAGTAGTGTATGTTATTTTAGTTAACTCTTAAATTTTCATTCGATAACGCATGGGTTTCTCTAATACTTTTGGCATCATCAATTGATCAAATACATCAACGTAGGTGTGATGACCAAAATCTAATAGTGACAAAAAGGGATATGCCACGTAAATTACATCGAGTCTTAACATGTAAAGAAACCATTCAGAATGCTTTACGTTGAGTGTAAAGAATAGTAATCTTGACTTGGAGCGTCAAGAACCTTTTTTTACTTTAAATTATCTAGTTATTAACTATGCAATTTGATTTTAAGAAAAAATAATACGATAAACACTAAATAAGAATAAATCTTCTGAAGACTTAACTTTAAATAATTGGTTGGAGAAACCCGACATGTCCACAGATTCAAATCGATGAAAAAGCGAAAAAATAAATTAGGCCAGTAACCCTACCATGAAAAGAGGTGCTCCAATAGCATCAAGTGGTTGTAGTAGGTTTCGTTGTTTGTTCTTGAGTGGGGTGTGATTCAGATGCAAAAGCTAAGTTTTCTTAATCTTTTATCACAAGGCACCCAACAATATGAAATTTATAGGGATGTAGGGGGGGTCTGGCCCACCGTGTATAATGCAATATTGTCATTCGAAATGTTGAATAATAGGTAGTTTTATTTTAAAACCGTTGTCTGTTGTGTGAGGTTAATTTTGCCCAACTAAATTTTTATCATCGTTACATATTTCGTATATAATATATGTATGTACTTTGAATATTGATTTTTTTTTTCGTGAAAAATCTTTTTAAGTAAATAGAAATGTCAAAAATACATTTTAATTTGATGAAGTTACAAAAATTCAATATTAGCTGAACAGGGGTCTACACAAAACTCAGAAACAGGGATAGGGTTCTACAAGACAAAAAAGTTTGGGGACCTCTGCATTAGTTCCAACTTTGTGCCATATGAGTTCTCCCTAAATTTATCTTATTCTTGTTGGCTAGCTATATTTTAAAGTATTATTATTGAGTTGATTTTTTTTTTTTTTTTTTTTTTTTTTTTCAGTTCTCCTTGTAGTGTTTTCTTATTTGGATGATATATCTTTGTGGAGTGTGGGAAGTGTGTGTCGACGATGGCGCAACCTCTTAATTACCCATATTTCTGATGAGATTTGGAAAGAATATACCCAGAAAAGATTTCCAATCTATAAACCGTTATGTGCAGTTAATTACTGGTTCAAAGTATATGAGAAATTGTAAGTTATTGTGAATATATTTCAATTATTATTGATTAAAAATAATACGAAGAATTTGCTGTTAAATAAAGTTTTGGATTGATTACTGCTATAATATTAATACTGTTATAATTGTTAATGTGTTGAAATTTACTATTTTTTAAATAGTGACATTCAAACAATTGTATTGAGATAAAATTCATAATTATCGATAATTCCTGTCAGAATATATAATCCTGCAAGGGCTAGCTCAGTGCAAGGCTAGTGGGGATTAACGATCCCCCGGGCTCCCCAGTTCAATACACAGCACCAACACACTCAGAACACTACAAAATACATTTACACTAACATTTGGTCACATACAGTATACACCCTAGGATCACCTTCCTTAGGTAGCCGCTCCGGATGGGGGAGCTGGTCAGGGCGCTCAGAGGAGGCAGCCCCTCCACCTGACTCGGCAGACGTGGGCCGATATACCCACTATTCTTAAATATTTGCAATATCAAGAAAGCTCAAAAAATATTAGCCGGGCTGATCAATGGTAATAAACCAGGTAAACATCAACTGGACTACACGATTGCCTCTTGGAATATTTTAACATTATATAGACCTGGTGCGCTCCAATCGCTTCTTAATATTTGTGATGACTACCATATAGACATACCTGCCATCCAAGATATCAGGTGGACTGGACAGGGTAGCCTAAGAAAAGGAAACCACTCTATGTATTATAGCTGTGATGACCGCCTCCATACATTTGGAAAAGGCTTTATTGTTGGCAAAAAGATGAAGAAAGTCACCCCTAGGCTTTGTATGCTTCGGATAAAGGAAAAATTCAATAACATTAGTTTGATAAATGTGCATGCCCCTACCGAAGTTTCAGAGGATGATGAGAAGGATTCTTTCTATGAGACACTGGAAAAATGCCTGAATGAATGCCCCAAGTACGATATGAAGATTGTGCTTGGCAACTAAAATGCGCAAATTGGAAAAGAAACAATATATCAGCCTACGATAGGACCTCATAGCTTTCACGAGATCTCAAATATTAATGGAAAAAGGCTGGTAAATTTTGCAGCCTCCAAGGGTCTTATTGTTGGAAACAGTTGTTTCCCTCACAAAAGGATCCACCTCGCCACATGGAGGAAATTCGGAGCCAATGGTAGGGTCACTACCACGCAAATTGACCATTTTCTTGTTAGGTCAAGGCATAGGTCTTCGCTAATGGACGTGAGATCATACCGAGGAGCGAATATGGACTCCGACAACTTCCCTATCATGGCTAAAATCAGGGCCCAAATCTCAACAGCAAAAAAGCATCTTTCCACACCAACACTCAGAGAATGATGAGAAGGATTCTTTCTATGAGACACTGGAAAAATATTGAGATAAAATTCATATAATATATATAAAAATAAAGAAAAACTGTAGTATGGAGGATAGCATATAGTAAATATATAGTTCCCATACACAAGAAAGGTTTTTATTTACAGAAAAATTTGTATAAATGAATAAATTCGTATTCACTCCTGTAAATAAAAATGTATTTTTATTCACACTTGTAAATACGAATTTATTTGTATTCGTATTCACAAATATTGTGATATAAATAAATTTATATTCATATTCACATTAAAATTAAGATAAAAATAAATTTGTATTCGTATTTATAAATATAAATATGCCCAACTCTGTCATAAATATCTGAGATCAACATTCTTCTAGAAAACTTATACATTTAAGACGCAGCTTATTATCATTGATATATCATATTTATAAGAGGATGTCCACGTATCAAAGGTGGATTTTGAGACTATTTCGATATAAAGTATCTTATACACCATTTTTTTTTCTTCTGAATTTAACCAAGGATCGAAGAACTTCATATTTTATTTTTCTCTCTAATGAACAGTTCTTTTATTTATTTATTTAGTGTACATAACTTTAGATTTTTTTTTTTTTTTTTTAGTCTTAGAAATTTAATTTGCCTTTTTTTCTTTAAAAATCTTAATTGTGGGGGTTTGAATGTTATTAGTTTTTATTCTTTTATCAATATATGCTCTGTAAACATTTGAAAGGGCCTTTTATTTAGCCTATTACCTCTTATTGATTTTGTTATTTTCCTTTTTAGCATGCCATTTAAAATATATTATTTATTAATTTATATTATTGTATGACAGGGCGAAAATGACCCAGGTGGTTGAAAAGCCCCAAAATTGTATATAAATGAATAAAATAAATCAATAAATTAATTTATATTATAAAATGTTTTCCTTATACAGGCACCCACCTAACCAACCATATTCCTTAAAGTCCACTTACCACGTCTTTGCCCGCTTGGAGGGGGAAGACTTAAAACTCACCAGGGAAGGTTTGTGTTTCAAATGCGAAACCCCCCCTCGCCCCAACAACAGTCATTAACCTTTAGGAATGAATTGATGACGAATTTGTCTTTCTAATTTCAAAATCCAAACAGCACTGTCTTTTTTAACAAATGAACTTTTCTTGGCAGGCTAATTGCATTGTATCCATTGTTTTTTAGTATTAAGGTTTCTCAAGTATATCCATGTTCCAAATAAGCTTTTATGTATTATGAAGCTTCCAATTTATGGTTAATTGGGATACTCCATGATTTCTTGTGGGTTCCTGAATGCATTTTGGTGATAACCTGATGTCATTTTGTTTACAAATTAATTCAGTAAAGTCTAAGTATTGATCAGATATAAACTTTAGTTCGATTGAAAAATCAATGTATTATTATGTGACAATTGCTGGTTACTATATCAATAATATTACTAATTTAAAAAAAAAAAAAAAAAAATGATGGATATTTTCGAACTCTGAAAATTGAGTTGATTGATTATGTATCATCTGTATTAATTGCCTTTTTAGTTAAGATATATCTAACTGGATTAGGCGATACCTAATTGTTTTTTTGATCGTTCTAGAATGAATTGCTGTCCTTGTCGGGCTTGCTTATTACAAATGTCCAAACAAAGTGAGCCACCTGGTGAAGAAAATTCTTGGAGACGTAATAGGCTTCGAAGTGAATTAAAAGGTAATTTTCCTTGAAACATGTTTTGAATGATTCAAGTTATATGTTTCATTCAACTTTCCTCTTTTCTTCTAAGCAGTAGCCTACTTTATAGAATATGATCATTTAAATAATTACTTAATTAATTAATATAGTAATTCACAAAACTTTTCAATATAGTGCATTTTATAATTGAGTGAAAATAATAAAAAGAATTCCAATTTAATGTTCCTTGCTCAGGTATTGATTTATTTTAACTTATCTGATTGAAACAATATTAAAATCAAGAATTAGATTATTCTAATTCTAATTATTATGGGAGATAAAGATGGCTGGCGGGATTTCGCACTATGTAATAAGGGCACTATGTCCCACCTAAGTGATCCAAGAATTTAATAATAATATGTATCCTCACCTGTTTGAATCAAATAACCAAATATTTTATAATTGAGAGAAAATAAAAATAATGCCACCATTTTGTGACAAAGGTATAGGAAAAAACCCATTTTTTTAAATTTTAATAATGCAAACGTGTTTGTTTAATAAAAGATAATTTTATTGAATGTTATAAGTGAAAAACATGACAACATTACTAATATAGGGATCTAATTTTAGGATTATTTTTAATAGATCAGTCCTTTTATCTTCAAGCCTCATTGTTTTCAATTTTAGTCACATTCTAACTACAGATGTGGAATTCCTTTTCTCTAGAAAATTTATTATCATATTAATAGGTACTATTATGAGTGTTAGTGTGCACACATGAGTGTGTTTGTGTGTGTGTGTAGATTAAATTATTTTTTTCATTGATTATGAAGGTTCATTATTTTATAATCACCACTATTTCCATTAAATAATAAAGTTATAAAAAAATTATTTGCCAAGTTTGTTTTTAATACTCAAGAATTATTTTTGATTTTAAGGGGACTGACCAGTAAAAAAAAAAAAAAAAAAAAAAAAAAAGAAGAAAAGAAAAAAAAGAAATATATATTTTTTTAAATATTGAAACTGTACAACTAACTACCATTGAATTCAAAGCACTAGAAGTGGCTCAAATTCACTATTCATTTTACCCAAAAGTCACTATTAAAAAACAAAACAAAAAAAATGCTTTTGCATCAAAACATTGATAGACCAATGGTTTTCTTTTAATTTGCTAATTACTAACTTATATCTGATGTCAGATCTTCACATCTCTACTTCTTTGGCAGTTTTATAGCTTCTAAACAGTTTACATCACATAGTTGAAAAACAAAAACAAAAAACAGTCAAATGGGAGTACTCCAGACTTTTTAGAAAACCGCTTCTCCTGAAAAGTAGTATTTTTTCACCTTAAGGAACCCTTTTCTCGGTATCTGGTGACTCACTTGTTTCAAAACATTAATTAATTTTTCAAGGAGGATCTGCAGAATTTTTAAGGTAAAGGTTTATGATAAATAATAATTGAAGTAGAAAATAGTCAACTAAAAAAAAAAAATTGGAATAATTTTACTTTTGATTGATCGGATTTAATATTGCAGTTCAATATTTCATTTTTCAACATAACAAATTGGAACCAAAACCATTTAAACCAGTTCATTGGTTTATGACTAAAATGTTCCTTAAAAAATAAATATCCACCACAGGTTTATTGTCATTTGAAAGCTTAGTTTGTTTCTAATGATCTATTCTTAGAGCTGTTCCATTGATTAAAACAAGACAAAATCATCTAAATTGGCTGTGCAGCTGTTGAAAAAACTGATATTTACAATGACATGTTCTACTTTCGATCCAATACTGTTCAGTCTCCCCTTAAACTTACAAATTCAAGTCCAATATAGACAATCCAAAAAGCATGAATTTAAAATGTTTAGTAAGTTATAGGGTATCAATCTCCTAACTGCCTTTTTTGAAGGTTCTTTTTTGTGATTTTGACACAGTTGGATGTTACAGTCTTCTCTGATTGAAACAGATTACCCCAAAGTTCAATATGATATTCTTAACGTAAAGTGGGAGGTGGGTTATCTGTAGCAATCTGTATATCCCTGGTACCATCAAAGCCATGTTTTATCAACCCGGGAAAGGTAGCGTTTGTCTTAGCGACGAAGAGACTGTACATTTCTATTAATTACAGATGAACTCCCAACCCTAGCTTGCCCACCTTCCGGGAGTTCTATCTCCACTTAGTACTAGAACAGACCCTGTAGGTAGAAGGTTGGTCGATTTAGGTAAGTCAATCATTTAATTTATTTGTCTGAAGTAACGACGTAATTTACCGATGTTTTAAGGATTCCAATCTGAAAACACGGGCATAGTTAGGCGCACAATAGACCCAAGGAGGTCGCGGTGCATCAAGTCACGGAAAAAAAAAAAAAAAAAAAAAAAAAAACGACGTTAGCAAGACGAAGCACTACCTCATATGTAACTTTGTGCCAGTCTTGGAAACGAAGTGCTATCTATTTTCGTCTTGAAAGCTAATTCTATCTGTAGGTGGAATATTTATGGACTATTTGGACCTCGAGAGATGTGTCGATTTCATCATTGGCAGAAGAGAAGAAAGTTAAAATCTTATTGTATTTGTGCGAAGTGCATTTGTGGAGAGCATAGGGTCAAGTTATGTCCAGATTGTAAAACCAGGCTTATATATTATCAATAATTAATGAGAAAATTTATTTAATATAAGTCCAATATAAATTTTTCTATTATTTGTAACTCATTGTTACAATGATGTTTAGTTGGTAGTGTAGTGTATTCCTATTGATATGCTTTCAGAGTTTATTTATTCTATTTACTGTTTCATTATTTCTTTAGCAATGTTGCTTTTGTGACATTTTCTTTGTGGTTTTTTTGTTTGAAATAATTATTCTTTCCAATAAATCATTATTCCAATTAACGATGCAGCCACTAAAGAAGTAAAATATGCACTTATGAGGCTAAATTCCGATAAGAATAGGGAAGTGAAGAAAGGGGCCAGGAAGGACAGCAAAGATTGGGTCTCCAAGATGGCGGACAGGGCAGAGGTAGCGGCAAGAAGCAACAACCCAAAAGAACTCTACTGGATAATAAATGCACTTGCTGGTAAAAAGAGGAGAATAAAGAAACCAGTCAAGAGTAAGGTGGGTGATCTTCTGACTGAGGATAATGCTCAACTAGACAGGTGGTGCCAATACTTCGACGAGCTATTAAACCAGCAGGACGAGGAGTGGTGCTTGGAAGGCACTCCAGAAGCAGCTCAGGAACGAAGAAGGGAGCTAAGAAGAACAATAAATATTGATGATGAGCCTCCCTCTCTAATGGAGATCAAAGAAGCCATAAACGCCCTAAAGAACGATAAGTCTCTGGGGATCGATAACATCGAGGCGGAACTATTGAAGGCATGGCCTGAGGGAGTGGCAGAGAGACTCCTACCCTTATTTCGGAAGATATGGATGGATGCAGTTTTGCCGAAAGACTGGGTCATAGGAATAATGATGAAAGTGCCAAAAAAGGGAGACTTAATAGAGTGCAGCAACTGGAAGGGGATCACGTTCCTCTCCGTGCCTAGGAAGATCCTCTCCAGGATTATCCTAAGAAGAATTCAGCCTGAGGCTGAGAAATATCTAAGTAGGGAGCAGCATGGTTTCAGGCCGAATCGTTCCTGCATGGATTTAATAAATACCATGAGGATAATTCTGGAACAGTCCAGAGAATATCGGAGCCCTCTCCATCTGGTGTTTGTTGACTTCCTGAATGCTTTTGACATCGTGGACCGAGGTAAAATTTGGAAAACTCTTGAAAGGTGGCAGATCCCAGAAATAATTCTGAAGCTCATCCAAGGTATGTATGTAAGAGAGTTCCTGTGCTGCGTGGCTTATGAGGGGAATCTCTCTGGGTTTTTCTGCACCACAAAGGGGGTGAGACAGGGCTGCTTGCTGTCACCTTGTTTATAATGGTGCTGGATGAAGTTAAGAGGGAGGCTGCAATAGGAAGGTGGCGAGGAATCCAGTGGGATCTTCAAAAGCGGCTAAAAGGAGTTGAGTATGCGGACGACATATGTGAAATGGCCCATAGATTTTCGGATATCCAAGGAAAGATGCACGACCTAGATAAGGCGGCACAAGGATATGGACTGGCAATTAATGTCAATAAAACAAAAACTATGAGAATAAATGCCAGAAACGAGCAGCCTATAACAATCCAAGGCCAAATACTAGAAGAAGTGGAGGCTTTCCCATACCTTGGAAGTGTAGTGGCGAAAGATGGAGGAGGTGACAACGATGTGGAAAGCTGTATAAAAAGAGCTAAAGGTGCTTTCGCCCAGCTCTGAACTCTATGGCGTACCAAGGAATAAGTTTGCTCACAAAGCTACGCATATTCAATGCCAACGTAAAGTCCGTTCATCTATATGGCTAAGAGACGTGGAGAGTGATAAGATCCATCTCAGCCCGTTTGCAAAGGTTCTGCAATAGGTGCCTAAGGTATATCCTGGGAATTTGGTGGCCAAGAATCATCTCCAGTGAGGAGCTACTTAAAAAAACAAAGCAAAAGAAAATAGAAGATGAAATTAGAACGAGTAAATGGAGATGGATTGGACACGCATTAAGGAGGAGAGAGAGCATCGTCCGGGAGGCTCTTGAATGGAACCCTCAGGGACAGAGTTGTGTTGGGAGGCCGAAGAATACGTGGAAGAGTTCTGTCCTGGAAGAGGCTAGGAGCCAAAATCATCCGTGGGCCACTCTCAAAGAGATGGCTCCGGACCGAGATAGGTGGCGAAACTTTATAAAGGCCCTATGTCCCACTGAGGGATATCAGGAAATAATCAATAAATCATACATTAAAAATCAAAGTGATTTGCGTATATTGAACCTTAACTTTTAGTAAGTTAACCATTCTTAGTTTCTTATCGACAAAAGGCATAAAAAGTGTAAATGTAAATAAGGTCTGTTTTAAAGTATTATAAATACTGCATTTACATGATGATTAGGCTTCCCTGAAATAATAGGGTCACTTCTTCTCATCGACGAAGCGCTACCTAAATCAACCTTTTGATTAGCGCTACCTTTCCCGGGTTAAGTAATTTAAAATATTCCTACACACTTAAGATTTTTTCCCTGAATATGAAAAATCGGAACATAAGGCCATGAATAAAAATTTACAATAAAAATTTCAGAATAATTAAAACTTTTAGTAAAAAAATAATAAAAATGAAAAAGTTTGTATTCTCAACAAAGACTAGAAATTATTTATAGCAATATTTGATATACTTGTGTAGTAGCCCATACTTCTAATAGAAACCTGACCCGAGGAGTCAGTGTTGCCATAAAGTTGTGGACATACCTGGCTACACTGCGGGTAACCAGATATATAGACTCTCTCTATGAGTGTGTGCTATTTTCGTGCGTGAAATATTGTGACTGCTAAAAAAAATTAAAACTGCATAATCGAAACTTATCGTATTTTTTTCAAGTGAATTATTTATTTATATATGATTTTCAACAGAAGTTCCTTTATTTTCATTATTCGTTTTTTTTTTTTTTTTTTGTTCGAATACAGTGTTTTATTTTATCAAACTTTTTGTTATTATTTTCACCTTGTACTCCAAAGTGGTGACCCTGACGAAGGAAATTCAAGATGAATATAGGTGGCAACGCAGAAGATGTCAAAAAACGAAATGCCAGAAGTCGGCGCTTGTGCAGTTGGAAGGAGTATTCGAATTCCAAGTTTTTGGAAGGCCGACCCATGTCTTTGGTTGTGCCAGGCAGGAGCTATTTTCGCCAACGCTAAGGTAAGCTCCTCTAAAGTTAAATTTCAATTAGTTGTAGCAAACCTGAATTACGAAATCCTCAAAGAAGTAGCTGACATCGTGAAGAATCCTCCAGCTGATCCATATGAATTATTGAAAAACAGACTTCTCCATAGGTATGCGGAATCAGAAAATTTGCGAATTCGCAGACTTTTAGAGGAGAAACGGTTGTCCGAGGGGGAACGCCCTTCGCAGCTTCTCAACGAGTTAAAAAGACTTGGCGGTACCTCATTGTCCTCAGACTTCTTACGCACAATGTGGCTGAAGGCATTACCTGACTGTATGCAGGCCACTCTAGCAGTCACCAACGAATCATCGGTGGAGAAACTTGCAGAAATTGCAGACCGGATTTCTGAAGTTTATGAGCCCACCATCCACGAGGCTCGCACACAACCCGCAACACCTCCATGCCAGCCCTCTCAACTAACCCAGCTAGAAGAGAAGATCCAGCAATTGTGCCTAGAAGTCAAAGAGCTGAAAGATCAAATGGCTTGAGGGCGACGCAGCCGATCACACTCCCGAGGCCGAACCCAGTCATCAAGCCGCAATCGCAATTGGTACTATTTCCACCACACCTTCGGTGAAAAAGCCCGGAAGTGCAAACAACCCTGCGAATAGAAACCTGAACCTCAGGGAAACTAATAGCAGCGGCTGAGATAGCAGACTCCGTCGCTGACACAAATAATCAACGCCGATTATTTGTAAAAGAAAAGGAAAATTTAGGAGAGAGATAGATAGGGAGAGAGATATTTAGTGTACACTGGCGAATGTATATCTGTTATCCCTGCCAGATCACGAGATCGGAGACACCCTATCAACTTTCCTCTATACGCAGCCAATGGTACCCCCATCAAGATTTACGGTGAAGTCAAGAGGACGTTAAATGTAGGACTCCGAAAGCCACTTTCATGGACTTTTGTCTTGGCGGACGTCAGCAGTCCCATTATTGGCGCAGATTTTCTTTTTCACCACCACATCATCGTTGATCTCAGAGGTCGTCAGCTCCTCGATGCGAAGACCGGACTCACTTCCAAGGGCACCCTTGCTAATTCTAAAATACCAACGCTATATACAGTCCCCGGTGGCGAGTGTTACTACTACCTACTTTGCAAGTACCCATCCATCACACGTCCTTCCACCGTGCTGCAACAACCCACACACCACATGAGGCATTACATCGAGACCAATGGACCGCCAGTCACAGCAAAAGCTCGACGCCTCCCTCCGGAGAGATATAAGGCCGCCAGGGAGGAATTCCTCAAAATGGTCGACGAAGGCATCTGTAGACCATCCTATAGTCCATACGCAAGTCCACTGCACATTGTGGTGAAGGAGGATGGTAAAATGCGATTCTGTGGGGACTACCGTAGGTTAAATGAGCAAACGGTCCCCGATAGGTACAGGGTACCGAACATCCAGGACCTAACACAAATTTGCTAGGGAAGACCTGCTTCAGCAAACTGGACCTAAACAGAGCATATTACCAAGTGCCTGTAGCGGACGAAGATATCAAGAAAACGGCGGTGATAACACCCTTTTGCCTATTTGAATTTCTGGTAATGTGTTTCGGACTTCGGAACGCTGCTCAAACGTTCCAGCGTCTCATGGACAGTATTTTGGCACTCCCTTACGTTTTCGTCTACCTGGACGACATTCTGGTTGCATCGGCCTCAGAAGGCGAACATTGAGTTCACTTGGATGAAGTCTTCCGGATACTGAGCGAGCATGGCCTTACAATCAACCCTGCTAAGTCAGTATTCTGTAAGTCAGAAATTGAATTTTTGGGATTCCTCGTGAATTCGGAAGGGATCAAGCCTCTTCTCGAGAAGGTGAACCAAATCACAGTTCCCTCGACCCAACAACAAGGGACAGCTCCGTCGTCGCTTCTTGGGCATGCTAAACTTCTATAGACGTTTCATGCCCAATGCTGCGGACCACCAACGTTCTCTACACGCACTCGTCGGCAATAGTAAGAAAAGCGACTCGACTCCGCTTGAATGGACAGAAAAAGCCGACACAGCGTTTCATCAGTGTCAACAGGACATCAACCAGGCCCTCATCTTATCGCACCCAGCAGATAACGCTGAACTTACATTGGCTTGCGACGCATCGAATTCAGCGATCGGAGCGGTGCTCCAACAACGTGTTGATTCTGAATGGAAGCCTCTCAGATTCTTCTCGAAGGCCCTAACGAGTGCTGAGCAAAGTTACTCGACCTACGACCGGGAACTGATAGCCATTCATCGAGCAATTCGGCACTTCCAGCACCCCCGACGTAACTTCGCAATATTGACTGACCACAAACCATTGATTCACATGTTCCGACAGCGTCCAGAAACTGCTACTCCCATGCAAATCAGGCTCGTTAACTTTATTAGCCAATTTACAACAGACATCCGTCATGTGGCTGGGAGTGAGAACATGGTGGCAGACACACTCTTGAGGATGGAGGAGATATCATTCCCCGACGATATGGAGACCATTGCTGCAGAACAGGAAGTTGACTCCAGCATCCCTGAACTACTACGGAACCTCAACCTCAAATGGATGGAAACCCCACAGTGCTCGAAGCCCTTAATCTGCGAAATTAGCACTTCAAGAATACGCCCATACCTGCCTGCACCATTGAGGCATGTCATATTCAGGAAGCTCCATGATCACAGCCACCCTGGAATACGTGTATCAAGGCGACTTATTGCCCAGCGCTTCTTCTGGCCAAGTATGCAGATAGATATTTCCTCCTGGGTGCGCAGCTGTGTGGCCTGTCAACGCAGCAAAGTACATCGCCACACCGTTACCCCTCCAGGCTCCTTTGCTCCGGTTGGGCACTTTGAGTAGGTCAATATCAACATTATTGGGCCCCTTCAGACGTCGAAAGACAAACGCTATTGTCTAACGATGATAGATAGATTCACCCGGTGGCCCGAGGCAGAACCCATTAAGGAAATCAGCGCCAGTACCATAGTGAAAACGTTGCACATACTTGGATATGTCGCTACGGGGTCCCTGCAAGAATAACGACCGACGAGGGGCGACAGTTCGAAAGTGAACTCTTTCGCAACCTGACACAAATCCTGGGTATTAAGCGCTGCAGGACGGCGGCATACCACCCACAAAGCAATGGTTGTGTCGAGAGGTGGCACAGGACACTTAAAACAGCATTGACAGCTCACCTCAACGGTTTATCCAGATGGACCGACTCGCTGCCTACAGTACTTCTCGGTATAAGAGCAGCTTTACGGGAGGACAACAATAGAAGTGCAGCAGATTTTGTATTTGGCCAGCCCCTTCGTTTGCCAGGTGAGTTTCTCAAAACAAACCAACGGCCCGAAGACTCGGAAGAGTTCCTGCGGATATTGAGGGAACAAATGAAAGAAATGCGACCAGCACCTCATCGTTCCAGCGACAAGCCTATTTTCGTTCCAGAGTACCTAAATTGTTGCTGCCACGTCTTCTTGAGAGATGATGCAGTTCGTCAAACCCTGACGCCTCCGTACTCAGGACCCTACCCAGTTGTGGATCGGCAACAGAAGACATTCACAATCCAGCTGCCCTCCGGACCAAAGGTTGTCTCAATGGATCGCCTGAAGCCAGCCTACACCGTCCAGGACCCTTCTCCTATAGCAATAATATATTAAAAAACAATTATTGATTAATGATGTGTAAACGCATCTTTGCAACAAAATTGGCTAAGGATTAAAGGGAACTCTTGGGCTCTTAGGCTTTTCACTTCTGAATTGGGATTGGTTTTTGGATAAAAAAAAAAAAAAAAAACCTTTTGAAGCAAGCAGGATTTGACAAGTCGCTTTTTCACATTATGCAAACATAACTTTTCATGATTAACACGTTGCTGTTTCAACTATCAAACTCAATTTCAATTGTATAAGGGTCATTCCATATCAAGTGGTCCAAAGTGGTTGCTCGATCATTTTAGAAATTTTTTATAATTTTACCACCAATTACGTATGGAATCAGTAGTTCAAATAAATTTTTTAAAAATTTTAGGATCAACCGTTTCAAAGGGCAGCCACTTTTGTTTCACATTTCAGGCCGATTTTTGAGTTTTTAAGCTCTCACAGAAAACTCATTTTATCAAGACTGATAAGTCAAAGACTGATAATTCAAACACAGTTGTTTTCCTTAAAGTCTGTTCTATATTTTGTGTTCTCTTTATTATTTGAATATTTTGCAGTCCAATACTTGAAAGGTGCTATTGAAAACAACTGCTTTAAATTCTCAAAACACCGTTTTTGAGGGTAAGTTTTGGGTATAAGTGCATGTACGCCAAAGCTGATTTTTGGCATGATAATAAACCTAACTAAGTAGCTTTCATTAAGAGTACTCTTAACCCGTATATTCTTTACCTAATTTTTTTTATTATTTTTTTAAGTTCAGATTTTTTCATTTTATGTTAACTTTAGGCTCTAATATCTCTGGTGGGCCAGTTAATAAAAATCTATTTTTTTTACATGTTATGCTTACATGCAACATAAACCTACTGCAAGAAATTTCAACCTGTATATTTGAGTACATTGGTAGCTACGAATTTTTGAAAATAGTCATTTTCGTGCTTATTTAACAATGAAGAAAAACCCATTTTCTCAAGAATGGTAAGTCATAGACTAATAATTCAAACACAATTGTTTCCCTTAAAGTCTGTTCTATATTTCCTATTCTCTTTATTATTTGAATATTTTGCAGTCCAATACTTGAAAGGTGCTATTGAAAACAACTGCTTTAAATTCTCAAAACACCGTTTTTGAGGGTAAGTTTTGGGTATAAGGGCATGTACATCAAAGCTGATTTTTGGCATGAAAATAAACCTAACTAAGTAGCTTTCATTAAAAGTACTCTTAACCCGTATATTCTTTACCATATTTTTTTATGAATTTTCAAACTTCACATTTTTTAATTATTTGTTAACTTTAGGCTCTAATATCTCTGGTGGGCTAGTTAATAAAAATTTCATTTTTTTTACATGTTATGCTTACATGCAACATAAATCAACTGTAAGAAATTTCAACCTGTATATTTGAGTACATCGGTAGCTACGAATTTTTGAAAATGGTCATTTTCGTGCTCATTTAACAATGCGTAAACTAGATCATACTTCATTAAAATATTACTGTGAATTTTTTACTTTTAATAACTTATTATTGTTTTGTTTTAATTTTATCTATGTCTAATGCAAAAAAAAATATTGGGTTTAATTATTTTTTTTAATGAAAAAGTGATTAAAAATATTTTCCGTTGGACATAGATAAAATTAAAAAATAAAACAATTAATAAGGGGTATTAAAAGTAAAAAATTCACAAACAGTAAAATTTTAATGAAGTATGATCAAGTTTACGCATTGTTAAATGAGCACGAAAATGACCATTTTCAAAAATTCGTAGCTACTAATGTACTCAAATATACAGGTTGAAATTTCTTGCAGTTTATTTATGTTGCATGTAAGCATAACATGTAAAAAAATGAGATTTTTATCAACTAGCCCACCAGAGATATTGGAGCCTAAAGTTAACAAATATTAAAAAAATGTGAAGTTTAAAATTCATAAAAAATTATGGTAAAGAATATATGGGTTAAGAGTACTTTTAATGAAAGCTACTTAGTTAGGTTTATTATCATGCCAAAAATCAGCTTTGGCGTACATGCCCTTATACCCAAAACTTACCCTCAAAAACGGTGTTTTGAGAATTTAAAGCAGTTGTTTTCAATAGCACTTTTCAAGTATTGGACTGCAAAATATTCAAATAATAAAGAGAATACGAAATATAGAACAGACTTTAAGGAAAACAATTGTGTTTGAATTATTAGTCTATGACTTACCAGTCTTGAGAAAATGGGTTTTCTGTGAGAGATTAAAAACTCAAAAATCGGCCTGAAAGGTGAAACAAAAATGGCTACCATTTTGAAACGGTTGATCCTAAAATTTTTTAAAAAATTCATTTGAACTACTGATTCCATACGTAATTGGTGGTAAAATTATATTTTTTTTTTCTAAAATTTTCGAGCAACCACTTTGGACCACTTGATATGGAATGACCCATAATAGCAGGTATAAAAAAAAAGTTCTTACACACTATACTGTTGTAAAATTCAATAATATTTTAATGTATACTATCTGTATTTGTAGAGTAAATTGTAAACTTGAGTACTTTGAGTTTATAAGATATATCTATTGTTTCCCGTGTTCCTAATATATTATTTTTTCTAATCACTTCATTTATTATCTCAGCCTTTCTTTGAAAGCTTAAAGGGAGACACAGGAGTTTTGTTTTAAGCCCCAGTTATTAATCAAAGTAAAAAGTAATATCCTGTTTATCGATTATTAGTTATCTATTGTTTAGTGATCTTTTTTTAGTGTTATCTTTTTTTTTTTTCTAAGTTCCAATTTTACTTTATTATAATTGCTTCAATTTTCTAGACTATTTCAGTATCCGGACTATAGCTGGTATTGATTAGTCAGGATAATTGACACTCTATTGCTTATGTGGGCTAAAGCCGGCCCTTTGAGCCAAGGGAAAAGCCGCTGTAAGATTTGATCAGCCTGCGATACATTTTGAAAAACCCAATCAAAAAAAAAATTGCACTACTTACTCATACTCACTCCACATGAGAAAGATTAAGGTTAATAAGGGTGTATGTTCAAAAAATGTATGCACAAAAAATGCACTACTTTTGAAAGCGGCCCACCAAAATTTGCACACCTATTTTACGTATTTGCACATCAAAGTTTGGCCCACAACATGTCAAAGGTTGCCCATACCCGCTGTACTGTAATTATTCTTGTAAAAAACTAAACTGAACTGAATGAAAACAGACTTATAGCCCTAAAAGCCCGAAAGGTTATAGACCCTCCTGGTTACAGTACTTGTTGGGTTTCCAGGTAAGAAGAAGAACCAAAAATAAAATAAAAATACTGTAGTTTATTACAATAAAGAAAATTAAAAATAAACTATAGATGGGTTGCTGTTCCTCTGCCGCAATCCCGCAGTGACCACAAGTTGCTGCAATTAAGACAGTTGTGAATCGGCCAAAACTGGGGGAGGACCCAACACTGTTGCGAACTGTAATAAAACCAATTGTAAGACTGAGCCAAGGGGAGGGGTGACTTAACCTAGGGTTAATGAAACTGGCACTCACCTGACAGAAAGCCGGACGTTTACCACTGCACCCCTGAGGCCTAGCGAGATGTTTAACGGAAGCCAGCTGGAGATGCTGTGTCCTGCGCTGGGAGGTGCAAACTGCTGATGGTAGACAGGATAACAAGTTTTGCTTCACAGCTATCTGCCAGTTCTGCAGGGTTCCCCAGCTCCGCTTACAATTGTGCATGAAAGTTTTTTTTTTTTTTTTTTCGGGACTTTAAGGCTTCCATTGAAGCCCTATACTGCCCATACTAACACCCATGGCACTGGGTGATACTTCTCCTACGAAAGAAAAGCATCACCCAGGGCGGGACTCGAACCCGCAGCTCCGGCATGGGAGTACGGCACTTTACCGCACAGCCACACCGGGCCCCGTGCATGAAAGTTATAAAAAGAATAAATGTTCCTAACATAAAACTAGTTGTGGTATAAAAATAAATCTAATTACAAAAAATTAAACTTAAATCTGCAAAAATACAATCTAACTTCTAAATTACAATATTGAAAATAGCTGGCCAGCCAACAAAAGAAATACATACCAATTTAGTATTATAAGGAACATTGTTGTTTGATATATTTATGATGAGCGATACCAGCACAGAGTTGCCCACTCTGGAAATACGCTGATCCTGACGTCTGCGAAGTGAGTTCGCCTGATGACTAGCAGACAGCTTGATGAATATACAGGAAGGAGCTGCCTTCAGCTTTGGACACAGCAGTCTCACCCAGTGTCTGGAAAATTGCTAAGATGGAAGACTTCCTGCTGTGGAGGAGAAGAGGTCTCCGGAAAGGGCTAATGCGTAGCCAAGATGGCGGTAAGCCGGCAAAGAGCGACCTTCTGGAAGCTGTCGAGGAAAAACGGAAAGAGAAACGAAGGGACTTATCTGCCGGAGCTTATATAGGGCCTAGGGATTTGGCGCTGGTAAAGCGTGGCAATGCGCGAAAACTTCGGAGAACCCAAAATACAAAATTATTAAAATGAAGAAAAATAATAATTATAAGTACGGTAAAAATAAAAATTAGTGAATAGAGGTAGTTTTAGAGGTAATGGAACATAACTAAATAGTTAAAAGTGCTTAAACAAAAAAAAAAATATATGGAGGAAAAAACTTTGCAATTGCTCTGGGCTAGGAGCACGATAGGGTAACCTGTCGGGAGGATAACCATAAGGAGTGAAAAATGCTTAAATTCCACCAAATGAAGCAATTTATAGTGAAAAAACCCTGGAAACATGGTCTAGGTTGCGTGAGGAGATGACACAAGTGTTATTATAAGAAAAACATTACGGGAAAAAGAAAATAGCAAACCACGTTGTAAGTACATGATAAAACTTAGTAAATTAGAATGTTTAGAGAGTTTAATCATTTAGAAATGAATAATTAACTAAAAGTTAGCGTGTTTAAATTTCAAAAGTAAAACCATAATCTTCTAGAAAAGAAACAAACATAAAACCAAATTTTTATAATATAAAAATTCTTTAAGTTTTCATAAAAACTTAACAGTACTGTTTAGATTTTTTGATATTTTTAAAACTTTTGATTTATAAAACCGTTATAATATTTAGAAATATAGTAAATTATGATGTTTATTTAAAAATTAAATTTAAGTATACAAAATTAGGCAGGAATATATAATAAATCATTACAATATTTGTTATCTATTTTTACTTCTTTGTTGGTGTTTAATAATTGTATTTCCTTTAGGTCTAAGAGCAGACCGTCCTCAAGGAATATTTGCCATCCCATTGGATGCAAAATGTTGTCATTGGCAAGCATCAATTACTGGACCAGTTGGCAGCCCTTATGAAGGGGGAATTTTCTATTTGTATCTACAAGTTCCTTTCAGGTAAGGTATTGTATGAATTGTCTGATTTCTTTCATACTTTTATTCTTACTGAATAAAAAAGAAACATTTTTAACTATTATTAATGATGTAAGTGCACTGCTAATGGGTCACAAATTTTGACCAACCTTTTTTTTTTATTCTTGATCTCTCTCCCTCTCTCTCTCTCTCTCTCTCTCTCTCTCTCTCTATATATATATATATATATATATATATATATATATATATATATATATATATATATGACCTATGTCCAGTGTTCCATCTTAGGAGTCAATAAAATAATTGTTTTCTATAAATTTTTAAAATATTTTTTTCTGTCTTTACTTGAATGGATGCTTTGGTTATTATATATCTATCCGTTTGTTCCAAAACTCTTTAAATATTTTTATTTTTGATCTCTGTTGGATCCCCTGCAGGTTTCACATTTTGGGTTTCAAAGGGAAAAAAAAGTCTTCTACTCCAATTTTTTACCTCTTACAAAATTTGAAATGTTTTCTCCTTAACCCTTAAGCTGCAAGGAGTGAGGGGCTTGGAGTGTACCCAGTTGCGCCAGCTCCTCTAAGGTCATCCAACACCTAGTGAGGATGATTTCGGGCTTACCTACCCTGAATCTCTGTTGCCTTTACATGTTTTAAGGATTTAGTTTAAACCAAAATTTTTGCCGTTATAAATTTAATTACAGTTCTCTATTTATCTAAGATACTTTAATTGATTAAGGTTTACTATTTAACTGAAAATAGTTGGGCAGTAAATTAAGGTTTTTTTTATTTTATTTTTTTTTATTAAACTTCAATATTATATTTAAATTTTTTTAGATTTTAGTTTTTTTTCCACTTATGAGCAATGTTAGTACCAAGTAGAACCCTAAAATGATTAATGCTATTAATAAATATATTTATTTAATAATAATTAAAAAAAAATTGCAAGGAAGTATGCGAAAATTCAACTTGCTAGAGCACCAGCAGAGTACAAGTTCCTGCCAATCTAGAGGCTCCTAAAGAAGCTAGAAGTACTTCTGATATTTCACAGAGGCCTTCCTTATCAAGCCAATGAAAAGTTTTCATGCAGTTAAACGATAAACAGCCAAGTCACCATAGTGGCCTTATTACAGTTATAGAGATAAGAAAGTATGCCATTGCCTGGAGAAGATAAAATTCTGAAGGCATAAGATCCATAGTCCTACAGCACAACTTTCTTTCTATTCATCAAAGCCTGATGAATCCAAAATTTTGCATATTTGTGGTAGCTGTTCGACCCCCCAGCAGACTGCATGGGCTCAAAGTCTGAATTGCTGGTTGAAATTATAAATTTTTGCGGGCTGTATTATTGGATTTAATTTAAAAACAATTTAAACAAAGAAATGAAATATATTATATAAATATATTTTTTTTTACATTGCAAGGGTGAAATAATTTAATGAAAGGGTACAATGGTTTGTTAATAGGTTAGTGAAAATTTGGAAGAATTTTTTATTAAAATAAATTTTATGAATTATCTGGTTGCTGCTAATGTTATTGATGTTTGCGGAGCCGATGAAAACTGATGAATAAATGTAGGAAAGTCGTGGGGTGGGCGATCATGATGAGAAATTACAATTGTAACTTACAGTACAATGATGAATTTAATTAGGCCGGCCAATAAAATGCTTCCATCTCTGCCCTGGGCACCACCTGGAGCAACTTCTTTCTTCTACTCCATGGTGAGGAAGGAGAGAAAAAATAAGCCGGAACCGGCTGCATAGAGACTTGACGTGGAATCAGTGCAAGGTCAAGTCACCTACGTGAGACATGAGGCACTGTTAGTTAGTGACCAGTGGGATCAACAGCGTCGTAACACAGTCTTACAAACTTGATGGAGCGAACACGGAACAGTAGCTATTTGAAATGAATAAAGCTCAGAATGAACATGTTGTTCATGTTCTTCTGGAATGATTTAATAGAAGATTGCCCCATTTTAATTAAAGTAAAATGATTTTCCAATACTTTTGGAGAAAAAAAATATTTTTTTTTTACGAGAGAAAGTTATTGTAATAAGCATCAATTTTAACCTTATTTTTAATTTTAATTTTAAATTAAGTTCAGGGATCATAATTTCCAGTATAATTATACTATTCCATAGTATATGTTGATATAAATTAGCAAAGACTCAAAAAGATACTTAATTAATTGCTAGAATAGGAATGAAGAATTACGGACACACAGCTGACGCAGAAATACAAATCAGCCTATTTTTCATCTGCATTTTAAAATCTCTTGGCATTGTTCTGTGAATTTGCCAATAATATTCTAGCACAATAAGGTTACCAATACTGTTTTATCTGATTAATCATATTTATACATTTTTAAATTATTCTATATACTGTTAATTTGATATGTTTAGAGCTATTCTAATGTTCACTTTTTTATGTAGCATCATCCATGATTGGTTAATGATGAGAGTGCATAAAAGAACACTAATTATAAAGAACTATAATGTTCTTTAATGTAAATTTTTTTATACACCTCTTTATTCAGGTATATTATTTTTTAGCTTTACCTCTTCTGATTTGTTTTAGTTATCCTATGAAGCCACCTGTTGTAAGATTTTTGACAAAAGTATTTCATCCTAATGTTTCAAGGCATGGTGATGTTGGGATTGATTCAATTCAACATAATTGGAGCTTAGCCTTAACGATTCCAAAAATTTTGATTTCTGTACAAAGCCTGCTTACTGATCCATATTGTGATGTAAGTATTTATTTTATTATCATTAATATATAAAAGAAAGAAAAAAAGAAAATATATATATATATATATATATATATATATATATATATATATATACTTACTATATATATATATACTGGGTGTCCCCAAACCAAACAGCCAAACTTCAGGGATCGAAAAACTAAGGAAAAAATTCCTCTGGCATATGCCTCGTTTTCGAAAAAATCATAAAAAACTAGTTGTGCAAAAACTATATATATATATATATATATATATATATATATATATATATATATCTTACTATATATATATATACTGGGTGTCCCCAAACCAAACAGCCAAACTTCAGGGATCGAAAAACTAAGGAAAAAATTCCTCTGGCATATGCCTCGTTTTCGAAAAAATCATAAAAAACTAGTTGTGCAAAAACTAGTTAAGGCCATGGAAGAGCGGATTTCATTCCTTGAATGAATTTTAACAATAATTGTTATTCCAATACAATTATTGTATTTCAATCTTTTACTAATAGAAAGGTAATTGAAAAAAAAAAATTATTTGTTATTCAGAAAAAAATAATAAATACTTTTTTATTCAAATATTCATAGTATAAAGAAAATTACCTATTTAAAGTACATAACATTATGAACAAAAATTGAAGATTAAAAAATTAAAAATTTAAATAATAAAAATAATTTTAAAAATAAAAAAAAAATTAAAAATTTAGAAATTAATTAAATATTCTTACTAGGAAAACATAAATGTTTCAGTTTTTATATGGGACTACCTTAGTGAGAAAAAAAAAATTAACTGAAAATTTTGAAGGTTTTACCTTTTCTAAATTTACATAGTTAATTTCTCGGCAGCGTCAACGTAAATGTTGTTCGAAGTGCTGGCCTCTCGCTGCAATACACGCATCACATCGCGTACTCACAGATCGCACTGCATCTAAACATTGTTCTGCGGTGAGCTGGTTGCAAACCATTCTGATGCGCTCGATGAGATCATCCCTTGTGTGGACTGGCTCTCGGTAGACATTTT